>JAOTAX010000198.1:14385959-14401113 GCA_025629825.1 Erythroxylum guanchezii | reverse complement strand
GAAAATGTTTATTTATGCACGTGGGTGCAAATTGTCTACTGTTTTCCGCGCACATGAGTATAATGAAAAAGTAAATGACTCTGATGGAATGAATGTTTTAAAGCAAAAAGTTTATACTGAGTTCTACTGACTGATGTAGTACGCCACCCTCACGGGGCACGGACTCGGATGTCACCAATGATATCGAGTTCGGATCACGCGGGAGTGAGGTGTTACATATAGGTATCATTGTAGTTTGTCACACTCAATTTCTTATTCATGTCAGTAAGGTAATACATATGTGTGATTGCATTAGATTTGTGTTCTAAAATAACACATGCATTTGATTTTTTTTGGTATTGAAAGCCTCACAGGACCGAATGATAGTCTTGCATTATCTATGAATCAAATGTTTTGTTTTGGTTGACCATTATATTGATTTTCTCAGTCACTTTTATTATTTTCATTTTCATTACCACTATTGTAATCCAAGGGAGAGAATATTAGAACTAAAATTCTTATTAGACAATTATTAATTACGAGTTTTTATAAATTAAATTTAATCTAGATTTAAGATAATAAATGAGTCCAATAAAGAATCTAGTTAAATAGGCCAAAAGTTTAGCAAGGAAACTAGATCCTTATTAGTATAGACATATATACTTATTGGGCTTGCGATGTCTTAATAACTGGTGACCCAAATTTTCAAACAGCTGAAAAATTTCTCGTATAGACTGATGTAACGTGTAGGGATATACAAAAGACTTATCGTCAATATATTTTTGATACAATACTGTCATTTGATTAAAACTATATACTCTCGAAAAGGGTGATTGATGATGAATTTTAATACTGTAATTTTCTAATCAGAAACTTAAATGATAAGATACTTCAATTGCGATACATCCCAAAATTGTTATTTATTATTACAACCCATTAGCATTAGCATTAGCATGTATATTTATATGTATATGCATATGCATATATGTATAATGTAACTATAAATGGAATCCGATAAGACGTTATTTTAATTAAGAAAAAGCAAAACCCCGTATAATGCACGTCTTGTCAGGTTTCACTTTAGCAGAGAAAAAGGCAATATAAATGCGGAACGTTGATAACTTCTTGGCCCAAATTTCTCGCATTTCATGCACCAAGAACAAGAAAAAACACGATACTAGAAGTATACGAAGAATAGAAGAAAGAACAGGTAAAGCAATCCGTCAAAAGAATTCATAAGATATCCATGTGCTAGTTATTGTTTATAAAAAAAAAATTATTTGGCATATATGTTTCGATTTTCACCGCTGAAAGGTTTTGGTCTGAAGATCTTGTTGGGACGAAATGGGAAGGCTATTTGTGGTGAATCTGGAAGGGAAGATCTACAGTTGCAAGCACTGCAAAACCCATCTTGCTCTCTCTGAAGATATTGTTTCTAAGGTATCTTTCGGATACCTTCCGATTGATTGGTTTCTAGTTCTTTTTCTTATAATCCGCCGGAATTCTCATCTGGGTGTTGTTCATTTTGTTGGTTTTAAGTGGTTATTGCTTTGACGAGATCCTTGATGGGTTAAGTGCAGATTTTGATACGTTCATGTACTGATCCTAATGTAGGTGGGTTGGATGGAGAATAAGTCAACCATAATCTGATTGCGGATGTTTTTGATTAGTGGTTGTATTACGTGTTTTTTTTTTTAAGGAGATCATCAATTTAAACTTATGTTAAAGATGTTGTCTATCTATCTCTAGTGATTTACATCTTTGTTCCTTTGGTCCGGACTAGTGAAATTATAGAAGAAAACCCAACAGGGTGAAGTTTCTATTTTTGGATTGTTAGATGACCCTTAAGTTACTGTGCTGGTTAATTGAGTTGCAATCTCGGTTGTTTTGGAAGTTGAGTTCATAGTTCACTAGTTTTCTTATATTGGATTGTATCCCCATTGGCCAACTATGGATCCTGGAGAACGTAAGCAAAAAAATCATTAACATTCCTGTTGTGTCCTTGCATGATTCAATTGGTTAATCACATATTTGTTATTTTGGTTTATGATTGAATCTATAGCTGACTATTGTTGGTGATAGCCTTGAGTTTTTGTTTGGTGCGTTTTCTGCTTGTTTTTATGTTTGATAAGGATGTGACATTCTTTTATATTCTGATTACATTGTAGACCATTGCCCTTTTTCTTTTCTCCACCTCCGACTATGCTAGAGATTAGATTTCATAGATTGGACTGATATGGACTTACGTCAAGTCCCTTTAATGGGTTAAGTTGTACTTTGAAGCTTACTGAGTATAACTGTGTTTCTTTATCCATACGGGGCAGCACCATAATCTATTGTTATAAACATAGTTTCCCATGCATTAAATCGCATGTAAAATGGATATTACTATTTCATATTGGTCATTGTTTTCATATATATGAACTTAATTCTCTCAACAGTTATGCACGGCCATTTATTATTAAGCGTAATGTGATATACAAATGTAGGCCTTATGTGTCCCAATAGACAATATGACTCTTGGAGATACCATGCCCAACACAATCTGACTTCGTGTTTTGCCTGTGTTCTTTATTCAGGATTTCCGCTGCAGGCATGGAAAAGCTTATCTCTTCAGTAACGTGTAAGTACTTCTTGACTTGAGGAATCTGTCTTCCTATCATGTCATCAACAAGTAGACACCATCACATATTCAGTGAATAACCCTAAGACTTTGGGGTGCCTTTTAAGAAATTAAGATTAATTTTCTAGTTTTCTTGTGCTTCATATAATTTGAGTTGATTACACATTGCTAATAGGTGCCTTTTAAGAAATTAACCTTTAGTTTAGAGCCTTAATTTTCTACTTTTCTTGTACTTAATATAATTTGAGTTGATTAGACAATGCTAACGGTTGCATGCATACGTTGTTAGTTCTCATCTGCACTGGCAAATCCTCATTTCATTTTGTTAAAATGCAAATCTGTGTTGATGAAACAAAAAAGCCAATAGCTGACGTCCAGTCAGTGTCTTTCTGCTGTTGTATCGTTCCATATATCTCAAAATCCAGGTGGAGATGGATGATGCATAATGGGATAACTGCATGTATATAGTTTTATGGTTACTTGGTGGACTGGGTAGAAAACAGGTGACTGTTATCTCAGCCAAACATGTCTACAGGCCAAAATGAATGACTAGTCCCTCATCACTTATTTTTGTTTAACCATCTTTCCTTGTTTGACAGAGTTAACACTTCAGTGGGAAAACTAGAGGAAAGAATGATGATGACGGGGTTGCATACAGTTGCTGATATATTTTGCATCGTGTGTGGGTCAATTGTGGGGTGGAAATATGTAAGATAACCAGGGCAATAAAATTCTAGTTTGTGAATGCTTTTTTGGTTTTAGCTAATTTGTATGGTTCTTCCAGGAAACTGCCTATGAAAGCAACCAGAAGTACAAGGAAGGAAAATCTGTTCTAGAGCGGTTAGTGATGCACTTGTTTTTTCAGAGGAAGTCTAGGATTCTAGATAGGAATCATACACGAGTAAAGATGTTATGGTTGTTGATGTTGAGCAGGTTTAAGGTGTCTGGTCCTGATGGAAGCAATTATTGCAGCAGTCATGAAATGCATATTGGTGCAAGTGATGGAGATGATGCTTGACCAATTGTCATTCCCAACTGTAAATTCTTTCTCCTCCACTTCTTTAACTCTTGTGAATGATAGAACTGAAATCCTTGTTCTGACAGCTTTAGTATCTTGCTTCACTACCTGATTTGAAACATTGATTGTTGATCCTAATTCAGTCCATCTTTCTCTGAAAGTGTCGGTTTATGTTAATGACACAACAATTGGTTAATATTTGATTGCAAATTCGGGGGGGAAGGCTGTTGGTTTTTTTATATGCTGCCACTGGTGAATTTTAGTCAATTAATCTGAAAGGTCACACAACTAAAATCTTAATGGTCCTTAATGTTTGTAAAGATGACTTAAACTGTTAAATATTGTCCTCTTTGATATGGAAGACTACAGGATTGTTCTTTTCAGAACAAAGACCTTCCAAATTGCGGGAAGAATACATTTGATTTTCGTGTCCAAATAGATAACTGAAGATGAATAAGGGATCTTTTGTTTCTTTTTTTTCCCCCCTCATTTTATGAACCCAGATGAGCTGGCTTGGTGGTCAAATCTCAATTTGTTGCGACCTCATAATGTTTTCGCGGTAGACTGCCACAGCCCAGTAATTTTATGTTTCATTTCTTCTTCGACCAATGAAAGAGAATAACTAAGATTAACACACAGATGTGTTACTCTTTACACGTAATACGATTACTTCCACAGACAGGCAAATTAGGAAAGTCAACTCTCGTACGCTGACAAGTGTTTTGCAGTCGCAATTTGGAGTTAATCAAAGGTTTGCGAGGAGACGTAAGGGTCACTGTCGTATATGTCCTATCTAGACCTCATGGCGCTAGGAATTGTTAAACGATGAAAGAGAAATAATAATAATAAACAACGGCAGAGAGACTCGAGTGTATTGGATTCGGTAGATTGAAAATTGCTGATTCCCGCTGTATGCCCATGAACTAAAGAATAATTTATTGGGCTTTCTGTTCTAATAGATTCTTATTAAGCCCAATGCGACATTCAAATCTTCCATTCTGGCTTCTATACAAACGAAGTCAGCTACCGTAAAGGATATTGTAAGTTTGGAGCTTTGTAACAATTTTGGTTACACCGGAAACACGATCCAGGCATATGATGCTTTACCTAACTTCGACGGAAACTCCAGAGAGGGCAATAGAACGAGACCTAAGTAGAAGCAAATATAGGGGAAGACAAGAGAGGAAAAGAAGAAGCGAACTCACATTCATATGATATGCAAAACGTTCGTACGTTGTAAAAGAAGTAACCATAATCCATAAACAAAAGCGATTTCCGTTTACCGCAGAGGCAAATGTATGATATTCCTATAACTCATAACCATGAATTTAGTTAGGAACACAGCAATGATCGAATGTATGATGAAATGTCCAAGAAGATCGTCCATGATTTCACAACGCTGAAGAATATGGCTCAAACTGAGAGAATGCACATCGGCTTGGCACCCAAGACTACATCACAGCTGAGAAGAATATGCATCTGTCATGTATTTTGAGAACCAAGAAAACACATTGAAAGAATCGTATCAGCGAAGTGAATAGACTATGCGCTCAGACAGTTCCGCACCCACAACTCGCTTATATCTACGCAGCTGTGCTTCCAAGGAGTTACTTTCATTGGTACCAAATGCTCGTTGTACATCCTTCAACAAAATCAACAATGGCGTGAATATTGCATCTAGGTAATACAGAAAAGTCAGTTCAAATGATAAACAAGTTTTACGCTATAATATCCACGAACCCCTTTATTCATCGAAATCATCGAAGTTATCCTTCATGTTTCATTTAATAAATTACTACATAAATATACCTTGTATCTGAGACGAGATTCCCTTATCCCAATTAAAGTACCACCTAAATCTTCATTTCCCAGTTCATTTGGTGCTTGATCACCCATTTCCGGATCTAACTCATCATCAGAGCTTTCAAATTCTGATTCTATCATTTCTTCATCCTCATCCATCGCAGGATCATTCCTGTTCTCATCACCATTGTCATTGTGCGGCTCTCCCACCTCATTTTCGGGAACATGCAGGAAGGACTCTCCATTTTGCAAAAGTGAACTATCTGACAAGACAACATATGGCTTTCTATCAAGCAAAGGCCTTGCGATTTCAAAGGAAACCCACCTGGGAAAAAAAGAGAATGCTGGCTCATTAGACCATAATAGCAGAAATACCATTCTACCTTCAATATTTTAAGGCAAGATATGCAGCCTAGATAATTCACAGCATCCAAATGTCTTGCCCTCAAATAAAAGACAGGTTTCCATTAAAATATAGTGATAAATCAAGTCCCAGGATTGCACTTCTAAGTATGAAGAGAAAGCTGATTAGTATGAAATGCATTTTCTTTTTGAGGTACTCCATCTGATGTCCTGATTGAAAATAGTTACGAAAAGGCTCGAATTCTACCAGCACAGAACTTACTTGGTCAATTTTCAGATGTCAAAAAGCAACTTACTGATAACGGAGAGGGCAAAGAAGCTCAGATGGCCGATATGCAGCTTTATATCTCATTTTGCTACAGGAGTGAATATAATAGCCAAGATAATAATACTGAAGACTGGGGCAATGAACTTGATTATCTTTTACCCAGCCTATTTCTTGCAAGGCTGAATACTTGCCTGGTGATAGGAAGGCAAAATCTGGATCCCAGAATAAGTATTTACTGGATAAACATTTAGGAAGTATATCTATTACCCCAACAGCAAATAGCTGACCGTTAATTAAATACTGCTGATGAAAAGACCCAAACCCACAAGGAGGAACTCCGCCATCACCAGATGGTGAGACAGGTACTAAGGGAGTATCAACCAGAAACCTCCTGTATGAGCTTTCAGTAACATGATTTGGATTATCATTATGCACTATCATCTGGTATCTTCTATACAATTCAAACTCTTCTGGATCAAAGCTAGATCTTTTCAAATGAATCTCAAGCCTCTGCCTTTTACCCTTAGGATGTTTGGAGGTCTTTCTCAAACAGCAGCCTTTTCTTTTACAAGGTGTGACAGACTCTTCATAGCCAGCAACAGTTTTAGTACTACTACTGGAAGCAGCTTGAGTTCCAGGAGCATAAAAATTAATGTGTCCATTGCGAGCCCTGATTAATATACCATTAGTTTCTGACACATGATGCAAAGCATTAGCTATCTTTTCTGCAATGGTTTTCGCAGACAGATTATCATCTCCTGCACTTTGCGCAGCATCTTTCTCAGAGGACTGTGCACGCTTTATGTTGGCTGCTATTTGAAATGCAATGTTACTAGAATACAAGAGATCCTGTGTTCCTTCAGCTAGTAACTTCCTTTTTGCATGTGAAACCTTTTTCACTGAAGCTTTCAGCAATGTCATGTTGGAAGGAAGTTCCCCTTTTTCATTACATGTACGAATTACATTGTCAATTTGGGCAGCCAAATAGTCAGAAAAATCTTCTGCCCCACCCTTCCACTCAATTTTACCAGATGTGGAGCCATACGTTGTTGCATTATTTGCATTGTGGGAAGCACAGCTGCATGTAGCCTTTGTTGTATCAGATTCATCAGTAACCTCCCCAGAATTTTGCACATTAAGTGGGCCATCCAAAAACCTAGAGATACAGTATCACCATTGCTCAATTTTGAACAGAGTAAATCCTAATACTTGGAAAAAGATAAATATATTTTCCAAATGAAATATCTGAAGCATTATTCAAATGACATATCTGAAATATGATTCAAATGATATATCTGAAATATTTTTCATATCAAACTTATGTATGTCAAAAACAGAAAATTATTGCAATTAGCAAATTCAATGATAAACTTAAGTGAACAGGGATAAAAGTGGCATACCTCTGCATTTTTCTAAGCACTCGAAGCTGCTCTTTTGAGGCAATAAAATCACTTGCTTTTAGGCGAATAGTATAGGATGGACAGCAAGTCCTTTCCATCTCAGGTTTGTAGAGGAAGCAGCCAGATCTTCTCCACCCTCGGTCAAGAAGGTCTAGTAAAGGAGAAAAGAATTAGAAAGAGAAAATGGAACTAACGTATTCTATCTGCATTTGCCAAACAAATGGAATTTCAGTCATTTTCTCATGTTAGAAAAAAATTTTCTCCTGAAAAAATCAAAACTCGTATTAAAACTGTATCAAGAACAACAGACGAAAACATCAAAATTGATGCCAGCAACTATACTGTACAAATTGTTACCACATTTGCTCTACATCTAGGACTAATGTTACAGCACAAAATCTAATAGAGGTTCTACTACATCATACAAACCTTGGTAGTCATCAACGGTAACCCTGTCTGCCCATAAACCTGCAACAGCAGAAGCGAATTAATTTTAACTGTTGTTGATAAAAAAATTTGAAGACAACTAAAGCTCGCAAAATTGGCTACGTTAGTAAAGCTATACAGAAAAGAAAACATTTCTTTCCTATTTCATTTCCGACATTCTATCGTCACTGCTCTTCTTTTCCTCATATTAGTCAATATTTTAGCTAAACTATGAAAAAAAAATGATGCGGTGTCCACCTGATCTGATTAAAACTAACCAAGTGATGGCTGAAAATTTTAGGAAAGGAACATCAACATCCGATACTAGTTATCAGAAGACAAGCTAAACTAGCAAAATTGCTAGGAATATCAAATTAAACCGCAAGTAATTGAGTAAGACCATAAACTCGATAATCACGAGAGCTTGAAAGATAGGTACCGTGAGAGATACTGGTCGGACCGGCGGATTGGCAATAACCGCAAGAGCTTCTACGGCGGCCCAAGTCGATCACTACGGTTTCTCCTCTGTTGTTGTCGTTGTTGCGGTTATGGCTTGTGCTCGCTTCGCTCTTTCTCACCTTCCCTGCCATTGTTTGCCCTTAATCAACAACTCACCATCGATTCAATTAAGGCCTCTGAAGTATGAACGCTAAAATTGTACGATCATATCCGTCGAAGTCTCAATCTTTCCTCTTACGCTTCTTAAAAAGTTAAATTTGGAATTTAAGGGGCACAATACAAGGATAGAATTAGAGAAGGGGCAAGTTGGGATTAATTGCCCATTTGTTATTTGCTTTCTGGTCCTTTTGTTTTTAAAAAATTATTTACGAGGCCGGATTTCGGTTTTGCAGGCAGCCCACAGATTTCCTAGGCCGAAAGGCGCAGACCATTAGTTGGAATCACCGAATTACACAATGCCCACGACGACTTGTCCTATTCCCAAGACTTGTGGGTTGTGATGTTGTCAGTACACACACCCTTTACAAATTCACATGGTCTAAATTTTAAACATAAGTTAATGAATTAAATTTAAAGTTAAAGAATTTAAGCATTATATTTCAGTTAAAAATAAAACCAATATTTATAATTTTCTTAATTATAATTATCATTCAATAATAATTTACGTTTATGTAAATACTATATTTCTTATATCTTATGTAAAATTAGAGGCTAGAAGACGAGCTGAAATGTTATATAAACATCGATCATACTAGGCGGGGCATAGTGTAAAACATTAACGTCACAGTACTCATTAACAGTTTCTTTCAACTAACTCCTTTTTTTTTTTTTTGAATGGCAACGAACTCCTAATTGATCAATATCCCAGGAATAAAATATCACATAAAGGAAGCTCCGACCAGATACTGGGCCGATTATACGGGCCAACACTTACCAGTTTCCACTTTGGCCGCCCTTTATTCAAGTTTTTTTTAATTAATCTAAGAAATAAAATAAATTTAAATTCAGATTATTTAACTTAATTTAAATTTGACTCATTCAACTTAATAAGGAATCCAGTTTAAATAATATTAAGACTTGAATTTATATATTAAATTTAAGTTCAAATTTAACTTAATTTATTATCTTGTCGTATTTATAATTATTATTCTTTAAATGTACGAGTACCATAAATTTGATCTAGTTAGTGAATATAAAATCGGGTGATAAATCCACGTACGTAACTAATAGAAGATGAGTGGGTTGTTATTATGTGAATCTCTCACTTAAGGGTCTTTAAAGGCCAGTGACTACAGTCCACGGTTAAAATTACAACAAATTGACCCTGGGCATGGAACAAAATGAAGAAATAAGACGAAACAAAGAAGTCTCAAATTCCAAATAGCAATAACACAAAAAATTAGAGGGTAATCTCGTGAATCCAAAAACCAAAAATCTTAAATCCGTACACTTGAAGCCAGATATAGATAACAACTCTCGCTCACTTGCATCTGTCTATTATTGTTACGTCTACAGCTGTCCTCTCAAACTAGAACTCCCACCCCCTTCACCTAAAGACTCCACTTCACATTTGCCTCTTTACCTTTTTACCCCCCACTCTTTCTCCTAATTTCACTTACAACCGACCTTCCTCTTTCTCCCTGCAGTTTGATCTCTCACCATCTCACCCTCCATATTTATCTCTATATATTTCTGCGCTTTCTATACCTAGAACTCTAACTCTCTCAATGTTTCATCTCACCGTCGACAAGATTTTTGTGTCTCTTTCGAGAGAATGAGGAGGCCCTCTTCGTAGCTTGAAGGGACTTTCCCTCTCTAGGATTTGACCTGACAATGGCGACTCCATAGAGCTGTGAACTCTCTCCGTCGTTATCACTGAGTTTCTTAATATTAACTGTATTGCAGACGAAATGCAGCCATTTGTTTTCTACTTTCGGATCTTGTACAGGATGCTTTTAGGCATTTGAAACGGTTGGTGGCGGTGGTTTAAGTGCTTGAATGGCAAGCGAACCGAAGTTTTAGGTTTTAGCTCGTTCTTGGATCTGAGATTTGTGGCTTGAATTAGAGAAATGAATCGAAGTTTTAGGGCTCAGGACTGGCAAATGCAAATGCAGGCAGCGGTGGTTAAGCAGAGGCAACAATTAAGGGCTTCAATGGCGAAGGACAAAGAAGAAGAGCCCGCGTTGTTTCTAGAAATGAAGAACCGAGAGAAGGAGCAGAGCAGTCTCCTCCTTAATAACAGCGAACAGCTCCACGCCCCTTTGGGTAATTTTATCTTCCTCCACTAGCTAAGTTTACTTAGTTGGAATTAGATTATTGATGAATTTGAAGTTGCAGGGTCCAAACAAGTTACGTCTCCTATATTTAATGTTTCTTCATCCGTGCCTGCAAGAAAGACGATAGCTGACGATTTTCTGAATTCTGACAATGATAAGAATGACTATGACTGGTAACTTGAAGCATATTTGTTCTTGGACTTGAATGCGTCAGTGTCTTTAAGCTGAGTCTAAGTTTGTTATTGTTCTGGTCAGGCTTCTTACACCACCTGGTACGCCTCTTTTTCCTTCTTTGGAGATTGAATCACAAAAGACTGTTATGAGTCAGATTGGAACTCCAAAGGCTCGCGAAACTGCCTTAAAATCTCGGGTAAATTAAACCGGACGGCGGCTTTTGTTTGCGGCACTCTTGATTATTTGAAGTGTGAAATTTACATGATTGATGAAATTTTTCGGAGGGAGCAATCCAAAACTTGTTGTCGTCCTGATTTTAGGACAACACACGGGAATGCTACCTGTCAGATTTTTAACCTGAGAAAAATAGTAGACATAGAACTCATGGTGCCGGAAAACTGCTTAAATATGTAGGACAACACCACTCCGTGTTTTAATGTTACTAGTGGAAAGATGATGAAGTGGTTGATGACTTGATGTTTCCTTTACTAGAATCTGTGTGTTCTTAAGAAAATTTGGTACTTACTCTAGATTTTCAAAACTAAGTTGGCTAGTATCAGGCACTAGCAGCTACAAAATAAATTCAAAGCAAATACAATCTAGGAAGGGTAACCCTTGGTACCACTGAATGAATTATGCTGTGGATTGGTGCTTCTTCTCACATGTTGACACCACCAACTATATGAAAACTTTGGAGCCAGTTCCCTGTAGAATTTCCATATCTCCTGAAAAAGGAGATAATCCGTCTTCTCTTATTGGTTTTTGGTGTTTGATATATGGAGAGCCAGTTGATGTTAATCTACTTTTTAGGATTTCTGATTTTTAGGTTGCTGGTATTCGTGTAATATACTATGATGTTAATTTTATTCATGGGCCGATGATGTTGTTAAACTTGTTCATGGCTGTTACAGCTGGCAAATCCCCAGCCAGAGCCTACTTCAAAGGGTAACCTGCTGTCCAAACAATCAGCTTCCTCCCCTGGGTTATCTTATTCAGCCACAGGGACGCGTAGGCCCTCATCTTCTGGTGGTACAAGATCAAGATCTGCAACACCAACTGGACGTCCCTCGCTGACCTCAACATCTAAACCTTTGAGATCTTCAACTCCTACTCGATCAACCATGCAATCATCTAAACCTGCAGCTTCTGGAAGCAAACCAACTGCTTCCTCAGCTAGGTCCACTGCCTTGACAACTAAGCCCATTGTTCCCACGAGATCTTCAACTCCAACTTCAAGGCCCTCAATACCTTCATCCAAGCCCCCATCAAGGTCAGCAACTCCACCTCGACGACCATCCACTTTATCAAGTGCACCAAGGGTGTCTGTTCCTCCTACTAAATCTTCTCCTTCAGTTACTAAGATAGCCCCCTCAACAGCGAGAAACCCAGTGCCAGTTCGTGCTGCTTCTCCTACCGTGAAATCCAGGCTGTGGAAACCTTCAGAAATGCCAGGTTTTGCACTTGATGCTCCCCCAAACTTAAAAACATCAGCACCTGAGAGGCCACTGTCAACTACAAGGGGTAGGCCTGGAGTGCCCAGCTGTAGGTCTTCCTCGGTTGAGCCTGCATTAAATGGAAGGCCAAGACGGCAGTCGTGTTCTCCTGCAGGAAGACGACCATCCAATGGACTTGGGCACCTTAGTGGGAGCTCTGTTCCTGCAACCAATCGCACATATTCTAAAGTTGATGACAATGTTAGCCCTGTTGTAAGAGGAACCAAAATGGTTGAGAGAGTAATAAATATGCGAAAATTGGCACCTCCCAAGCAAGATGACATTCATTCTCCACATGGCAACCTTTCTGGGAAGTCTTCCTCACCAGATGGCTTTGGAAGAACACTCTCAAAGAAGTCTTTGGACATGGCCATAAGGCATATGGTATGTTGCTTTGCATGTATTGAGATATCCTATTCTTGCATTAGCAATAGTTTTCTGTGGCTGACTAAATATCTATAGAAGTTACGGACAGTGTACCATATGAAGTTCTATTCAAATGTCTGATTAGGTTATAGATGGCTATCTTTCAGTTAAATTCCCTTCTAGTTAGGACAAAATGCATCACTGTTTCCATTCCCTCAGTTCAGTGCCGCAAAACTCATTGGCAGTAATTGAGGAAGTGAATTAAAACAAGTAGTGTGCTTATTGATTCTAATTTCCAATCATTTATTGAATGCTGAACAGGGCATAAGACAAAGCATTCATGGTAATTTGCGGCCTCTGGTGACTAATATTCCAGCATCTTCTATGTATAGCGTGAGATCAGGGCCTATACGAAGCAAAACTATTAGTGCCACCGACTCTCCTCTTGCAACTAGCAGCAATGCAAGTTCAGAAGTTAGTGTCAACAATAATGGCCGTTGTTTAGACGGTGAGTTGGAGGATGAAATTGGAAATGATAGAGGCCGGTCACCTTTGCGAGGCAGGTGATGGTTGGGTCCAGAATCTGCGTTATGAATCATTCTCTGATCATCTTTTCCTTTATTATGAGTCTTAGCCTGCTGGACAATTGAAAGGAAAACCACTTCTGGAAAAGAAGAGGACTGATCGGAGTATTACTGTCATGTTTGCTGTTTGTTAGGTTGATTGGCAACCTGGTGTTCCACGGTCTCAGTATTATTAGGAAAAATCAGTTAAGAAGTAGAAAAGTCTCAAAGGTCATTGCTCATTTTACACCCGGTGAGGTCTTCTGTACAAGAATTAGAAATTAAATTCTTCTATTATCAAAAACTGGAAATAGATTTATGACTCACCAATTATATCTCTTGTGCATTTTACAATTAAAACCTATTTCGACATTGGGTTAGTTTATAGTCACATGCCTTCTGTCAAGAAAAAGCAAGGAGGACGGAGATTAATGTCGATGATCAAAATTATTAGTATTTACGGTGTTAATGTTTGCAAGTTCTAACTACGTGTTGAGCCCTTCTTCGATCCATTTATGTCTAACTTCTCATTTTAGTCAACAGGCTTAAAATTGGGCCCTCTTTTGATATCCATTTCTCGTACCATAGACTTAAATTTGGACTTTATTTATATCCATTTCTCGTATTATGCCCGTGCATCTAATCATATTTGAGAAACGGAATTATGCCCAAGGCTTAGAATGGTCATGCATCTTAGGTTTGTAATAATTTCCTGTCGGTAAAGTGCTCATCGGATAAAAGTTTCATAAGATAAAGGCAGGAGTGAAATGATGGTGGTCTATCTTTTGTAGTCTGCTAGTTATTACTGTCGCATTTGGTGCTTACTAGTGTGATCCATTAAGTTTTCACACTTGGCTTAACTTTGTCATTTTTTAAATTCATGTTGCTTAAAATAGTCATATTTCACAGTTTTATCAAAATCAACTTTATAAAACTAAGGGTATGTTTACTTGAAGGTTTTATAATAGAATATAATATAATGTAATATTATTTCATCATTTGGAGGAGGTTTTGGCCTCACTTGGTTGTTGGCTGATCAGCCAAAAAATAACTGATTGACCTAAATCAGCTGGTTGATTTTATAAAAAAGTTGTTTATATTGTTTGGTTATGAGCTGGTTGAGTTAGCTGATTCAACCCAACTAGCTGATTTTGAAGAAACTCCTGTAGGTTTTAACATAATTAGCTTATATTTTTATTTTGATGTCGATTTTGCCCTTGTTACGTTTTACTCTCTCACCATCTCATTTTTCGTTTTCTCTAGAGTCTTCTTCCTTTCCTTGCTCTTTCCTTGCATCTCTCACATTTTCGGATCTTAGACCCTCACACTATCTGCTCTTTCAGTCGTTCACTCTCACGCATCAACGAAGGAGAGTAGACCAAATGGAGAGAAGATTTGTAGTTGATTTCAGTGCCATTGAGGAGTTCAGTTCCAAAGTGGAAAAGGAAGAAAATGGCAATTGTAGATGAAAGTTTGTTTGCTAAGAGGTGGGTTCCTCTTGAAGCTAACATTGACGTCATGAATCACATCGGTAACTCATCTATGATTTTCTTCTTAATCTTTTTGTTTGTTCGCGGAGATTTTATAAATGGAGAGATTTAGGGTTTTTCCACAGATTGGATATTTGACTCGACTTTTGATTTTTTTTTTCTTGAATTAGTGGGCTAATTGACACGATTGGAACAAAAAGAGTGGTAATATGGGAAATAATTCCAATTTCTTTTCCTAACAATGGAAAATGTTGAAATTCACACTTAGTTATCTGAAAATATGACTAGAATCTGGTAAATTTGAGAAAACTGTATTGTAGACTTGTTGATATTCAAACTAGGAGAATTGGGATGTTGGATCCCGAACTTTCTTTGAAAATTAGAAAATATAAAATGAAATTAAATAAGGAGATTAGTGTTGTATTTGAGTAATATTGCAATGATAATTGAGGT
>JAOTAX010000198.1:14293090-14318569 GCA_025629825.1 Erythroxylum guanchezii | reverse complement strand
GCTCAAATCTACCTTTGACTTTAATTGCTGGTATTTTGTTGAAATGATGACAATGGAGTAATACTAAGTAGGCGATCCTTCATGGTGAGCTCATAATTTCTATCGTTGAATTGGTATTATCTTACTACTTGGGTTTCTTTTATGGTCCATTATCTTTTCTATCTTTCCTTCATTTACGGTATGGAAGAGAGTGAATGGTGATATGGAATCTAATGTATAGCCATAATTCTAAGGCGGGTGTATCCTTTCTAACTTGTTTTAGAGGATTTGTTCCTACCTATCTTTTTCCTTAAGAGGTTTTGATATTCTTATTCCACACCTCCTATTACATATGAGTAAATCAAAATTTTTATACTCATTATAGTTGTATTATGCTTTTCTTAGATTTACGTATCTCATGCTACTGTACTGATCTTTTGTTTTAATTCTTGTCCTTAATGTAAACATTTACATTCATGAGAATGCTTTTGATCTACTTTTGAAGTTTATAATTTGTATGCAAAAGAACGAAAAGTGGTTGCAAATAGAAATTAATGGACCAATCTCATGAATTTGATATAGCCTTGACTTATAAATTAACTGAACTTAATGGAGATCGGTTTCTTTAAGTTGTTAGGTGGTAGTAGCAATGACATGCATATTTTAATTCCAAAATTCAATTAAGAAAGTTTGACCATTAATTGTATATTATCATGTAGTGTAGTAATGATTATGGAGGGATTTCGTGGATGAGAGAGCTAGAATATCGGTTTCCAAATCGTCGTCATCCAACCTTAATAATGAGCTTGCAAGTAAGTTTGAAATGTATGTGTATGTGCTTTTTTTATTAATAAGTTTGAAATGTTCTGAGCAAAATCTAAAAACTACAGGGGTCTTGACACATGCATTATTAAACTGTGAACAAACAAAATCCAGTTGTTGGTACTATTTTATAAGGTCCTGTCTCATTTAAAGACAAAGTAAAAGAATAATTTAAACAAAATCATGTGTTAGAATTATTTTTACCTTGGATTTGAATAAGTTGATGTTTGTGACCAGATTGACAATGAGAGCAACATTATTCACACAGCTGTAAGGCTAAAGAAAATATCAGCTTGGCTTTTATAGGCACTATTTGTTTGTGTGTTTTCTCTCTAGTTCTCTTTAGACAAAAAAAGGAGATCAACATTTAGAATAACCCACTTCTTAAATTTTGTTTCCTTAAAAACCATTCCTTACAAATTTTGAAGTCCATGTCTCTGGACAAAAAACCATATGTTCGCAGTTGAGACAAATATATTTTGCCTCTACTATTTTTTATAGAATTTGTCCATCTTTTATTACATCATTAGTATTGATGTAGCAATAGTTATTGCTTATTTTCTTAACTATTTTATGTGGAATATGCCCATAACATTGTTACAAAGCCTAATACTATAACCTATTCATACTTGTATGAAAAATTGAGAGAAGGAACAATAAAGAAAGTTAGAAATAGATTGCGGTTGTAACTTGAAAGAATGATAAAACAAAAAGAACATGCTTCTTTTCTCTATGATATTCTGCTTTTATGCATTAACTAACCATGTTCATAACATGTGCACTAGAAACATGTCATTTTCATTGAAGAAACGTGGAACTAGATTTAGTTCATTAACTAACCATGGTTATAGATTTAGTTCAATGCTTCTCAATCAGTTATTACTTTCAAGCCATTGGAATCTTAATATGGTTGTTTATCTATTTAGATGTATTGATTTAGTCCCTCTATTTACTGTTCTGACCCTACTACAAAACCATTGTCCTATTTGATTCATACATCAATTTGCTGCTTCATTTGGAAAAAATACAATACTTCTAAACAGATAATTTTGTAGTGTTTTTTGGTTAATGATGCTTAATTAGACCTAGCCAAACTGGAATTAATCATAGTTTTAATAGATGATTATGTGATTTTATCCAAATATTTTCAAACCCAAAGGAAACTTGAGATATGCTAATCTGATTCGTTTTTCATTTTCATGACATAAGCTACTTCATTAATTTGGTCACTTGAGAGCTTCTTCTGAGTCTATTTAGCTTTGTTTTTTAATGGATGATAGGTTTGAGCATGTAATTCAGTTTTCAGTGCCCATGCTGTGGGAAAAATAATTGTGAAGATTACTCATAATTGCGGTGTGCGTTGGCATTTCTTCGATCATTTGTTCGATCTCTGGTGTGTTTTAGTTGTCAAAAGGAATAAAGCTTTTGACATTTGGTGGTATCAGTTTGTCTTTAAGGTACGATTTGCATCTACATAATGTATTTTCTTGGTGGAGTGGGACAAGTGTTCCTTTATGAATAAGCTTGAGGTTTTTTAGACAGGTTCAGATCCTCTGTATTAATTAGTCTGTTCTAACTCCGCGGAGCTTAGTAGGAATAGGATGCGGTCTCATGAGCACAGACATTGATGTTGCAAGCCAAGCCTACATTACTGCCATTGTCCATTGCTCATGAACGTAGCTATATTCCATATATTTTAATATAATTTTAGTTTAATTACCAAACCAAAGTACATGTTTTTCTATAACAATAGACTTTATGTTGTATAATCTAACACGTTAATGAGATGAGTTGAGTTTTTCATGTAAATTCATATGTGTTAAGTAACGTCTCTTCCATATCACATTCAAACTTGATTTTCATACAATAACACATAATTGATTGTGATGAAAAAGGGAAGTAACTTTTATTTTAATTCTTAAGAAAACAGATTATTCCACTGCTCGTGAGTGACAGTTTGGATCTTTTGTTTCAATAAATTTGTTTCAACCTTATTCCACCACAATAAGATGTTCTAATAAAACCCAATTTTATTATATATCAATCGACTCTTTCCTAGCTTTAGCAAAACTGATGCCTTTTCCTTTGCCTTTTCCTTTCTTTTTCGTTTCGAGTTTACCAACACGTGAAAACGCCAAACAAAGAAACCAAACACTTTTTAAAGAATTTGTTTAACACCAGTTGTTAGATATTTATTTAAGTTTAATGCTAAAGGATTCATTTTTTCTTCTTAATTAAATTGTGAATTCTACACTTAGTGTTTCTCTATATCATAAAAGTGAAGTATCCATTTTCAATTTTTTTCATTTACTTTTATGGGTTTTTGCTTCAGGATCAAAGCTAATAATTCTATGGCGGGTGTATCTTTGTCTTGTCGTCAATTAAATTTTGAAGATGGTAATGAAGTTGGCAGGAGTGAAGGTGAAGATGAGCTTATAGTTGTCATGAGTTTAAACAGTAATCGAGCTGTGCAAGCTACCCGCTCATTTGTGTCCAAAGAATTGATACCAAAAATTGGAATGGAGTTTGAGACAAAAGAAGATGCTTACTAATTTTATTTGGCATATGCTAAAAAAGTTGGGTTTGGGATAAGGAGAAGCAGCAACTATAAAAATAAATCTGAAAACTTTGTTGACAGAATGTTTTATTGTAGTACTAAAGGTAAACGAGGAAAAGACAAACGAGATATGCATTTAAGAGCAGCACACCCTGAAACAAGGTTTGGTTGTGAAGCTAAAATGAGAGTCAACCATCAAAGAAGCGAAAAACTTTGTGTGGTTAGTTTATTAAGGATCACACTACCTCTCGAATCTAAATAAGGCGCACTTGCATATATCTCACCAAAAGATAAGTTTATCTACAACAATGCAAATTGAAATGGCAAATGACGTAGGAATCCCACCAAAGGCATCTTATGATGTCATGGTTAGGCAAGTAAGTGGTTGAGAGAATTTAGGTTTCATACCAGATGACTACAGAAATTACTTACGGTCTAAAAGAATGAGAGATGTGAAAAAAGGGGATACAAGAGGCGTTCTGGAATATTTGCATAAAATGCAATTTGATGATCCAAAATTTTTTATGCTATCCAAGTTGATGAAGATGATTTAATAACCAATATTTTCTGGTTAGATGCAAAGATGAGAATAAATTACTTAAATTTTGGTGATGTGGTTTGCTTTGACACAACTTACAGAAAGAACAATGAAGGTCATCTCCTTGCATAACTTGTAGGTGTCAATCATCACAAGCAGACTACACTCTTTAGGGTTGCATCGTTATATGATGAGACATCCCTCATGTTCGAATGGTTATTTGATACTTTTGTGAAACATATGTATGATAAAAGACTTAAAACTATTCTTACAGACCAAGATGCAACAATGGAAAAGGCTCTAGTACTAAGATGGTCTAAAACTCATCATCACTTATGTATTTGGCACATTTATCAAAATGTGGCCATCCATTTAGGTAGTGTTTTCTCTCAATTCAAAGATTTTGCTAGACATTTTAACTCATGCATATATGATTTTAAAGAAGAGGAAGATTTTATAAATGTATAAAATGAGATGTTGTGCAAATACGGACTTGAAGATAATGATTGGTTAAGGCGCATGTTTAGGATAAAAGAAAAATGGTCTTTAGTGTATGGAAAACATATGTTTTGTACATACATGACAATAACACAAAAAAGTGAGAGCATCAATGGTGTTGTAAAAAGATATGTCAGTTATCAACACAAACTTAAGGAGTTTTTTCATCACTTTGAAAGACTCCTTGAAGATCGTTGATATGAAGAGTTAAAGGCTGGTTTCAAATCAAGTACAAGTATTGTCTCATTATTGTATCCAATTGAAACTTTGAAACATACAATAAGTGTTTATACTTTTAAGGTGTTCAAGTACTTTCAAAATGAGTAGTGTAAGTCTCATAATTGTTGTATTGAAAATTTTGGGGACGTTGGATATGTCACAAAATATCAAATTACCCCTCATAAGAAAAATTATTACCGTACAGTTACTTATGATTCATCAAATGGAAAAGTTGATTGTAGCTATAGAAAATTCGAGTTTGCTGGAATTTTATTTTCTCATATTTTGAAAGTTTTTGCTTTGAAAAATATAATGGAGATCCCAAGTCAGTACATATTGAAACGATGGACACGTAAAGCAAAACTTGGATTCGTGGGAGCTTAAAATTCTGGAATTAGCATAAGCAATTTGGATCCTAAGATATGTCAAAGTATGCCATATAAAGAATTGTGTGGGCTATATGTTCAATTGGTTACAAAAGCATCTGAGAGTGAAGAAACTTACAAATTGTTAAAGATTGTATTTTTAAGATGTTGGAAATCGTCGATGCTAGACTACAAGGTAATGGATCAACTATCCAACAGTCGATAGTGAGCTCTAATGTTAGATTACGAGGTGAAGAGATGGTTCAATATTCGAGTGCTATAACAGATCACTTGAACCAAAATGAGATTGAAATTCGTGAAAAGAACAATATTGGAATTAAAGGAATCAAAATCAAGAAGAAAATTGTTTCAGGTAAGAAATTGAGGGGTGGCTTAGAGAAGGCTATGAAAAAAAGGAAATCAACTAAAAAAGTTCAGACTTAGGCAAATCTTACAATTGTAGCACCAACATTACCATTTAATCTTGAGGTTCTATTTGTAATTTTTTTCTTGAATTCCTTGTCTCTTATATGTGTAGTTTTTAATAAAAAAGATTCAATGATTTAACAATTACTCTAGTATTTTGATTATATACTCTTTAACTTTTTTGATGATAGGTTGTCCCTGCCAATTCAAGTCAAACAAATTCTATTGAAGGTGTTCCATTTTCTATGGACATGACCTACTCCCAATTGGTATTTATCTTAGGCATAACAACCACATGGTGTGAGTGATTTGACGATAAATAACTCATGACAAAACAGTAATGTTAACTACGATAGTGCAGATATAGGTGGTTTCATTGAGACATGTGATTGTCTAGCTCCATGTGCAGGAGGCATATTTTGTAAATATAAAGTGAAAAGAAAGTAGACTGTTTAAGTTAATTTGTGCATCTTTATCCATAAGGTGGATATTTTGTTTCCTACTAACAATTGGCAATTTTTTTTCTTATACTCTTATTATTATGTAATTTTTATATATTTTGTTGATTATGTATTGTCTATAAATGATGAATCCTTATGTTAAAAAATATTTTTGTGCCAAAATGCAAAGTGTTTAATTCTTGAGATTGTCATGAAACTTCTTATAATGGTATAGACAAAAAAAAAGAACATCGAAATTTTATTTTTTTAGGGGATGACATTGTGGGGGAAAATATTAGCAAAAGTGAAAATGTAGATGAAGTCGTAATGTAAATGAAGCTATGAGAAACTCATGGTGGAATGGAAAAAAAGAAACCAGGTTGTATATAAATATGTATTGATGGGTTACAATCTTGAAAGTAACATTCTTGAAAACAAATCAACGCTAGTCAATCTTGAGAATAAATCACAGTCTACAAGTATAATTGCCACAAAAGGATCTTTGGATTCATAATTTAAACAATTCTAATATAAGTATTAGCCTTAACTCCAGCTTTCCTTCAATATGCGCCAAAGAGAGCAAAGAAAAGCAAGAAGTTGAACCAATTGTATCTGGAAAAATGACCACCTTCATTAAGAATAAAAACAAACAACATGAATATGGATGGGTCTCTGAAGTGAAATTTATCAATTTGGAAGTCATTTATAAGTCAAAGTATAGAAGGCGATTCAACTCAGATTAAATGCTTATGGCTGTAAACAAAAACTTTTCCAAACAACTCATTAAAACACTATCCCTGATAAGTTATAATTTTCACAGAGGTCATTTAACTTTCTGAAATAACCTTTTGGAATAATGAAAATATTGGTTTGGGTAATGATAGAGGTCATGCACAGATTAGTTAATGCCCAGATCAAGCCCGAAACATTTATTATTACTATACCAATCTAATGCATGTTATGGGATTTTGGAATGTATTTCCTTCAGTGGCTTTACAGAAGGGATTAACAACTACACACACAAAGCCACATAGATTTTTAATGCAAAAATTCGAGCCTTAGAACCTTCATCATGGAAAGCATAAAAAGTTACATCTCCTAAATATTTAATGCAATTCTGCATGATTGCTGAGAATTTTCCACCTTCTACGTATTTTCCAATTAATGGATCAGAGCAACAACATAGAAAATATTCTTTGGTATAATATGTGCAGTTCATTGCTGCAGATTATTGGACATACATTTAGAGACACAAATCATCTTTTAAAGTAATTATTAAATCAAAACATCACAATTACCAAAAAGCCACACACTGATAAATGTAAAACAAATATAAAATAATATACCTTCCTCAGTAATGCTGCTAGTTTTAGGTCTCTCATTGCTACTCAGCACCGTTGCTTCCAGCTTTGTGGGAGTTATTGTTGCAGCTGTAGCCTAATTCTCGGGTTTTTTTGGAGCCAATTTTGTAGTACTAGTAGATACGTAAACCTCAATGGTTGTTGAGCTTCCCTTGGCCACTTTATCCTAAGATAAGAATCAATGCACATAAAGATGTTATTCACGGGAATCAATTTAATTGAAAAGTGTTCTGAGCAGAGACTCACTATGGATGCATAAGATTTTTTTTGGAGCATCATCTTGGACACATAGACCCAATATATTTGTAATGTGTATATACAGTTCTTCGTAGCATGATTTTTTACTCTGCTTATGGGAAGAAGACAACAGTTAACCATGCAGGCAGTAAAGTTTGAGAACAGAAGCATAATCATACTTCTTCATTTTGCATTTCCGTATTTCACTAAAATGTATTGGTTGACATCAAATTGATGTGCAAGCATTGACAAAAAAAGGCCACACTATCTGTGTAAGACAGTCAATGATTGATGATATTATTATTCTATAAATGTAATTTTTTTTCAAGATGTCAAATGGACATCATGCACTTGAATTTCCTGTCCTATTATGTGAACATGAAATCCTTTTTGGTGTATTAACTTGTCTATAAAGAGTGAGACCAACACATTACTCCCCAAACCTTTCCTTACAGTTTATTAGCACAATTAGGTGCACTGCCTCAAATTAATATAGCAATGAGCACATTGTTGGAAATAAAAAGGAAAATTTCAGTAATTTAAGATACATCCACACCTTCCACTTGGAATTAACCTCGGTTTCAAGAGAAATTGTAACATACCACTCTCATAGAGCATAAGCCTAAACATACCAGAGGATATTCGAGAACATACTCTATGAAAATGGTACATTGGGACGATTAAACTAACTCATTAAAGGCATCAAACATGTCATGTACATCAAACATATCATAAGCATTCTAAATGTTCATTTCTTCCCATTTCATTTACTAACATAAATGTCACATGTGTCATTACAATTCAGAATCCACATCTACATTACACAACATTTTTTTTGAGTTAATCTCAACACCAAATATATAACATGAAATGGGATGCTAATACATAAGACTCTAACTAAACTCCTCAGATTCAACTGATTAGAACTTTGAGCCATTCTCGTCTCCAAAATGAAAATACTAAACTTGTACTATATCACTTTAGTAGCTAGAACTCCTTTGAGCTTGAAAAATAACGTTACAATTTTGATGAGTTTACGAACTTAGTGAGAGAACCATCATCGATGTATTCACTCAAGTCAGATCACAAAAACAAGTATATCAAATTTTATCATACTTCTACAAGCATATTATGTAAGCTAGCGTTGCTTATCACAACACATCCTCTATTAACTTCAACCGTAATTCACTATTTCAAAACAATTCAATAATTCATTTCAATTCAATCATTTGATACATGTAGGGATGTATATGCAAGTGCATATGTGTTTCCATTCTCATTTTGTTTTATTGTGACCAAGTTCCTATCAAACTAATTTACTGTCCCGTATCTGTTGTGGATACCAAGATCATTTCTGGCCCATATCCGTTGTGAATACTGAGTCCATGTTATCTAAGCCTGAGGATTTTTTTTCATAATCTTGATCTCAATGCTCTTTTTTACACATCGGTCACTCTGGTCATAACTCCTTTATCTGACGATGTAGTTCAATATGATGAGATACATCATTTCATATGCTATATTTTCATTTCCTTTCATCTCCATGCACTCATGCCACATATATCAATCTCCTCAAATCTAAGTCTGGCATTTATCAATCAGTTGTACACACATTCCATATTAAACATACACTTCATACGGAAGCACATATAAATGAGTTTACAAATCTAAGTTGATTCACAGTACTCTTTAGAAAAGCTATTGCCTCGATGTTCTGACAATGTTTGGATGTTGACGATCACTTTGTACGTTTATTGTCATGCAATATATACACACATAGTTCACAAATCACTAATTTGTTTAATCATATGAATATACAATCATGCACATGTATATGTGTCAAGTTTCAATTCATGCTCAATTGACTTTCTGAGTATATATTCTTATGCATAGATCTTAACTATTCAATTCGTGCTTACACACCCTAAAACCATTCAAACATTATATCTTGTATACTACCATTTTGCAATAAGGTTTATACCTTTAAGTTAGCTTTATTTATTCCAAATTCATAAACCATAAATTACACTTATCCTTGAACATTTTCATGATCAAAAAGCCTCTTACAACACACACAATTATTACTTTAATTTTGGAATTTTAGTAAGCTACATCTATACATTCACCAAACTTTTACTAGCAATATATATTAATACATTTACCCAATCCTCATTTATAATTACCCCTTTTCTTCAATGCTCATTTATCCATACCTTATACACATTACTCATGTCCTTAAGATCATGTTTGCATTGAAACAACTCATTTTTTCCTTTAACAAATCATAATTTCCAGCTTTGAACACAACCACATCAAAACAATCCATTCTTTAGGTTATAACATCAATTAGCTACATAAACTCATCAAGCTCTTAACTAATTAATCAAGAAACAATCTAGGCTCATCCCTAGCTTTAAATGTACTAATTTAGAGTGATTTTTCTCAGCTGGTTCAACATGTACACAAGGCTTAAATTTAACTTTACTACCTTCAATACATCACAAATTTTACAAGCTTAGAGACATCACTAACACTTGAAAATTTTCATATTTCATGTTCTTTAAGGTTACTTCATTTTAGGTTAATTTAACTCTCATATTGGTTACATTAAATCTAAAAAAATATGCTTATTTGTTTCATTACCATTCACTTTATACCATCATAATTGCATTCTTAGCTTTTCTATATTTGAAAACACTTCAATAAGACCAATCTTTAGCATGAATTCATCATCAATTATACTTCAAATCCTAACTTAAATCATCCATATAACAACTCATAAACCATTGTTGTCATGTATCCAAAAACAAAACAGAAGGTACCCCTTTCATTCGTCAATTTCCAACATAATTTCAACATTAATACCACATTCAATCTATCCCTAATCAGTTACCATAATTTCTGCTAACATATGCCATAATATATCAATACTTCACTTACTTGTTTAGCTCAAATGCCACCTCAATATATCAAGCCTGCTTTGCCTCACATACATGCAAGAACATTTCAAGAACAGTAAAGGAGTAGGATGGTTTCGGCAATGATAAGAAGAAGATAGCAAAATGTAACAATATCCTGCCTCTAAAGCTATCTTTATGATGGATTTTGCATGGGTTTTTGGGTGGTAATGTACAAAATTAGGGCAGAAATCCAAAGGTGTGGGTAAGGTATGGATTTTGGTTGTGAGAGGGAGAAGAAGGAGAGAGTATACAATTAAAATATAACAAAAGAAGCTAAATGTGTTGGTCACATGGTGTAAGATGAGTGCTCTTTCTTTAAAGACATTTGTCATATATTTAAGCAAGACACATGTCCTTCTTCTTGGCTGCCAAATGTCACTAAATTCCTAAGCCATTTGTCACTTAATTCTCCAAGCCATTTGTCATTTATTTTATAAGCGTAGTCATCCTAAATTTTCACATGTCAACTTGTCTTGCTACTTGAAATTTTTCCTAGTCTAAATGTATGTTTTAATCCATCAATCTTCCAATTGTGACAAATAAAATCCAAATTCCTAATTCTAATCCATCAATTCCTTTTATTTGTAAATCAAAATACAAGACATTAGAAATGTAGAATCATGCCACAATTATTTTGAAACTTTCATACCTCGGAACATGTCAATTGAGTGCACATAAAATCTTTGTATTAAAAAAAACATAATTCATGTGTGTAAGCTAATAGCATGCATGTGAATGAATTCATAAAATTATCTCCTAAATGCACCAAATTAATTCTATAATGATATACCTCGTGTGACTTAGTATTCTAACACTCTAAACCTCAGTAGTTTTAGAAATCAACTATTACAAAAACCTCATCCATATAAGAAGAAAGCTCTCCAAACATGTTTCACATGCTTCCAAATGCGAGTGACCAAGAGCCATGGTGGCACCATGCTACATCTATAGTCAATAATAGTGTCAAGCATTTGATATAGTTGTTAAAGGAATCAACATCAACATATTATAGATAGCAATAGAGAGGAATATGGAACATGCCCTTAATTTCAATAAAATTGTCAAAAGATCATTTAATTTAAAAAATTAAGCTATATTGAGTATGGCTCAGAAATGGATGATATACAAACTCCAACACTCATTAAAAAGCATGCTAGGATATAAATGTGGATTAAGTACTTCACCATCACACTTTGTGCTGAATCTGAATGTTTAATCCATTGAAATATGAAGAGTGCTGTGGTTTGGACTTGAGATATCATTATATAAGTCCTGATATCTTGCCAAAGGTCAATTCAACCAAACATTTTAAACTAGAAGATGAGGCTCAAGACTAGATAATATACTAACTCCAACATTGACCAAGACATGGTTACTTTTCAAGATCTTGTTAAAGCTTCTTTACGCTTCAAGTTTGAGAATGAAACATGATATCTCATCATATCAATCTTCTCCCTCCCATCCTAATACTTTGATTCAAACATATGACAAGTAAAAGCGCTTGCAGAACATTTCCTCACTTCCCTGATTAATTTGTCACTTCCAGTGAAAAGGTTGAAAAATTAAAGCATATATGGTTTTCACCACTAAACTTACTATATTATCCTCAAGTCTAAATTTGCGCAAAGGGAACTTGAATTTCATTACCTTCATTAAAGCGTAGATGGTTTCACTTATTCCTTCAGTATTTTCTCCATCTTTTTGACTTGCAAAAATAATTGAATCTGAAAACATTCTATTGTACCATTACATAATAGATTAATAAAATCATAAAGCATGCTCAAACAAGAAATAGGAAGCACCACTAATAGTTGAAAGATTTGACCAATACAATCTAAAAGAACAAGTGGAGTGACCAAAACTTAAATGAAAATAGATTTTGGAGACAACATACAATAATTTTTAAAGTTAAGTCAAAATTGTTAAAGATTGTATTACCTTGTTAAGTGCGAATTATTTGTCTTTCCATATGCTACTACTTTTTTCTTTGTGAAACTAAATAGTGAATCCCAAAAGGGAAAATCGTCACTGAACTTAATATATATATTCTGTTTATTAACCAAAGTTCAAATGAAAAAACAAGTATAAATCAAGACAAAATTAGCCACACATAATATGAAATTTTGCAGATCCTATCTAACATAGAAAATGCAACACCACTTCCATGAAAAATTACTCAGTACCATAGAAACTTCCATCCTTTGAGTTGCAATAAGTGACTTAATAATTATACAATAACTCTCTAGTCTCTACCCATTTTTTCCCCTTTCTTTTCAAATTATAATCATCTATACTTTTGCTATTGTCTACAGTTATAAGTGCTTTAGTTAACTCTAAAATAAAACAAAAAGCACTTGAACATAATTTGATGCATACTCTTCTTTGTACCAAAACATTAAGCTGTTTGGAAACTTGTATTTCTTACATTCAATATTTCAAACAAAAGATGGAAAAATATATGGTACAAAAGTGATTATCTTTTTTGTAAAATCTAACTAGAAATTCATTACCCGAGATAGACCACTGCTTTTTTCCTCTTGGCTACTTGATGCTTTAACAATATACCATCCTATGAATGTTCAAGTGGAGTTAGTAAAGACTCAGTTGAATATAACGTTTCACTGATTGGCACACGTAATGATGATATTAGTTTGGTTGGGTTTGTAATAAGATATATACTTTTCTAGAACTTGAGGGCAATTGAAGACAAAATGCAATATGAAAATTGAAGATTAAGTAGAGGCTAAGAGGGAATCTAGCCATAGAATTACTAATGCAAGTCCTCTGTATCAGTTCACCTAATAAATACCCTTTAAACCAAAGAATGTTAACAAGCTTTTATGCAATTACAACTACAAAATTGACCCAAAATTGTGCGTAATTAAGCCAACAAGGAACTTCAATTTCATTACCTTCTATACCAGAATGGAAGATCTTGAGAACGACCCAATAAAAATAGTTATTTGCAGGCCAAAGATCATACACATTGAGATACAACATCGCTCCATTGCTCTCCTCAGTACTCTGCTCTTTGTCCGAGGTTAAGCTCAACAGAAACAACCGCACTGCCTCACCAACAACCAAAACTCTCAATAAATTCACAAACCCGTCATCTTCTGCAAACACCAACATGTTTTTGATAATAAGCCAAAAGAAAAATTACCCGACCTCTATAAAAGAAAATTCCCAAATTTTAACAAAAAAAGAGAGTAACTACTCGGGAAAAGCAGGAAATTGACTTTCCTAATAATCCAAGAACGAGAAAATCCAGAAGGGATCCAAGAAGGGAACCATAGGAAGACTAAGAAACAAATGGAAAGAGTTGAGGCAGAAGCAAAATCTATTCCAATTTGTTTCCAACAAACAAAGGAACTAAAATTTGCCCATGATTTGAATACCAATTTGTTTGTTTAACCATGGGCAAATTTAACAAATTTTAGAAGGATATCATCCGATTGTTAAAGAAACGAAAAATAGAAAATACCTAGAGAAGGAGAACAAAATTACGAAGCTTTATTCATAAAGAGCATACGTCAACCTTTAAGAACTCTGAGGAAGGAGACGTTCCATGAATTAACTGAAATGGCGTAAAATTGAATAAGTAAAGGTGGGAAGCAAAATCAAAGGAACGAGGGGGCATCGGCCTGGCTTGGGCGAGAGTAAAGCCAAGACCTTGGTTTTATTAAAATGTTGTTGAATTAATTACAGGAACAGAGATTACGGAAGAGGTGATTTGAGTCCCCTGGAATTCAAGTATAAGAAGCATTATTCTTTCTCAAGTACTGTACCGGCGTCAAGCTCAAGGCTCAAGAAGTCATACCATAAGAACAATATTTATCTACACAGTTTCTGTAAAAAGGTTCTTTCAAGCTGTCTCCCTAGAAGTAAAAGGAAAAACAAAGCCTTCTTATACTAAAAACTTAAAGGAGATCATCAATTTAGCAGTGAGAACAAACCATAAAATTACTCCTTATCATACAACAAATTTATACAACCCCCCACCTGCAATCCCCGCAGCTTTGATGCTGTGAAAGCATCCGGGATATTGAACTTAGACTTGAATTTCCGCTAGATACAAAACGGCAAGCTAATATCTTTGTAGTCTAGGTTGTTCACGGGTCAAAGCAGGATTGCAATTAAGCTTTGAATCCCATTTTCCTAGCGAACAGGGTAAGCCTCAAAGTCTGACCGAACACAGTATGCTGAGCAAGCGTTGAAAGGTAAGTGATGGCACCCTTCCAAAGCCAATAACGTTAATCAATTCACTGCAACGTTACTCTGAACTTCCAACACGAGTACCCGCGTACCTCCTTTTCTCAAGGTCGTAAACTGTCTTCAAGTTGGGCTTCTTCCATTTTAATACATGCGATGCTGCAAAAATCAATAATATGGCAATGGCAGTTAGAGAGAGAAGTGTTGTCGAGTCATCTCAAACAATAACGGAAATCCAGTCAACGTGCTGCAAATCCAAATTTGTTGCAGAGCTTTGCAAGATGAAAGCTCCAAAAGCCCATCACAAAGGGACATTTCCAACTTCATCTGCATATTAAACCATGTCAAAATGACCAATGCCCATTAAAGCTGAAGCGTGTGTGCAAGTAAGAGCGTTTTGAGTAGGTCAGAAGTGGGGTGGGGTGGGGTGGGATGTGGAGTGGAGGAGATAGAGAGGGAGAACCTCGCCAAAATTTGATCCACGGGTCGGTATTAATCTGGTGAAGGAAATAGAAAATGGTTGATGCTGTATGCATCATAAGTAAACCTAGACCAAGTGGCAGGATAGACTTGTACCTCTCAGCATCCAAAGCTATTCCCGGACTGTCATGAAAAACGGCTACAATGTATGCTGAAGAGAAACAATAACGCATCGGATCTTCATAATGATGAGAGTCATGAGACTGGTGCTTCATTTTCAACTTCGACCAATCAACTCCACATAATTGTTGTCCTGCCATCATAAACCCGGGAACAAATTACCTCTTCTAGTTATTCTATTTATACTATGTTTCATCTCATCTCATTTACACATTTATGTAGGACCCAAAAAAATGTGTGGATGGGATGGAGTAGAACCGAATAAAGTAGAACAGGTGATTTCATCCCTATAAAACTCAGACGTTCTCAAAACACGTCTACAAGCCTCCAAGATCCTCTCTTGAACATCAACCTCCAATAACCTCATCCTAGTTGTTGCCATTAGCCTAATCTTCATCTCACTCCACGCCCCTCTAGGCACTCTCTGTTGGAAGGTGGAAGTTAATGTCACTCAAATTTTGGCTTGCATAAAATACTTAGTTCAAGAGGTATTTATAGGGAGTTTAGGATTACTTTAGATCTACTACTTACATGCCCAACTTTCTACCTTACTACTTATTAAATGTTCTCTCGAAAAATCTAGTGCTCTAGGAATTATCTATTTACAAGACTATTTTAGAAATAAATCCTAACTATACATTGTAATTCTAGAATAAAAAGATACTTTTTAAGAGAACTCTTCTAATTATCTATTCACAACTTCAATGATGGGGCGACAGATTTTCAATTAAGTAGAGTTCGTGGAAGTGGAAGATGTAAAGGATGAGGCTATAATTTGAAGATAAATGAAAGAAGGTACGAAAAATTCAACATTAAGTGCTACAATTGTTATAATTTTGGCCATTATTCTTGGGAATGCTATAGTTCCTTAAATAATGGTAAGCCAAGAGCTAATCTTGTAAATGGTATGGAAAGGAAAGCTTCAATCTCTAAGAACGGATTTTGAAGCAATGAAGATGAAAGAATCCGAATCAATTTCAGATTATTGCTTGAGGGTAAAGACAATAACAAATCAAATGAAGAGATATGGAGAGATGGTGGAGGATGTTCGTGTGATGGAGAAGATCCTTCAAAATCTCACCCCAAAATTTGACTATATGGTGTGTTCTATTGAAGAATAAAAAAAAAATGGAGGAAATGACTATTGAGCAACTAGAGGGATCCTTGCAAGCTCATGAAGATAAGATTAATAGAAGACAAGGACAAGTATTAGAGTAAGCTCTCAAAGCCAAGGCCTATTTCAAGGAAGATAGAGAAGAAAGTCAACGATGTTGTGGACAAGGTTAAGGACGCGACCAAGGTGGAAGATGAAGAAGTTCTTACCCTGGTTTCTCGTATGGAAACTATTCTACTGCTTATCTTAATGGTGGCTCAAATGAAATGGAGAATCTATCAACTAGATGTGAATTCGACATTCCTAAACGGTTATCTTGAAGAAGTGTACATGGAACAACCACTTGGATATGTAGTCAAAGGGCATGAAGACCAAGTCTTGAAGTTGAAGAAGGCATTATATGGATTAAAGCAAGCACCAAGGGCGTGGAGTAGTCACATTTACAAGAACTTTCATGAATATGGATTTGTTCGTTGCCTTAATGAGTATGCTCTTTATATGAAGCCTATGATAGTGGAGACATATTTGTAGTTTGCCTTTATATGCATGATCTCATCTTTATCGGCAACGATCCAAGATTGTTTGAAGAGTTCAAGAAGGAGATGTCTCATGAGTTCAAGATGACAGATATAAGGATCATGTTTTACTATTTGGGCCTAAAAGTGAAGCAAACAGATAAAGGAATTTTTATCTTTCAAAAAGGGTATACGAAAGTAGTATTGAAGAAGTTTAAGATGCTTGTTTGCAATGCCATAAACACACCCATGGAGTGTGGAACGAAATTATCAAAATTTGAAGAAGGCAACAAGGAAGATCCCACTTTATTTAAAAGCCTTGTGGGAAGTTTGAAGTACTTGACATGCACGAGGCTTAATATTCTTTATGCTTTTGGATTAGTTAGCGGTTTCATGGAAGTTCCTACAATAACTCCAATGAAGGCAACAAAAAGAATACTTCAGTACTTGAAAGGAATGTTAGAGTATGGATTATTTTATACTTCCTCCAATAATTTCAAGCTTATAGGATTTTATGATAATGACTTTGCTGGACATATTGATGACAGAAAGAGTACTACCAGATTTACATTTTACATGGGTAACTGTGCAATTTTATGGAGATTAAAGAAGTAACCACTTGTTATGCTCTCTATATGTGAATCTGAGTATGTGGCGGAAACCTCTTGTACTTGTCATGCGATTTGGCTAAGGCTAATGTTAAAGGAACTTCACTTGATTCAAAGAGAAGCAATGAAGATTTATATTGAAAACAAGTTTGTCCAAGTACTTGTCAAGAATCTAGTGTACCATGATCGAAGTAAGCATATAGACACAAGATATCATTTCATTAGGGAGTGTATTGCAAGAAAGGATGTGGAGCTTAAGTATGTGAAGACACAAGACCAAGTTATGGATATTTTCATAAAGGCACTCAAGTTCGAAGACTTTCAAAGACTAAGATCAAGACATGGGATGAAGAAGAAGACTTCAAATTAAAGGAGAGTGTTAAAAATATAATTTAAACTTTAGAGTTTTTAGAGTTCTCTTGAAAAAATCTTTTTATTCTATAATTACAATTTATGGCTAGGATTTACTTCTAGAATAGTCTTGTGTACAGAAAATGCCTATAACACTAGATTTTTCTAAAGAACTATAGAAACTCTAAAGTTCAAATTATATTTTCAACACTTTCTCTCTTCCAAACTATATTAACTAAATAAACGATCCACTCACCTTATTCAGATCCTCCAAATATAACAATAGACTCATATTCACCATCATCGCATTGTCCCAAAAATCAAATACGAGTTATCCATTTTTGGCTTGATAATTGAACACGTGGACTTGAGTCCCTATGTTGCCGCTGTTGATGATAATGCCATACCTCTTAAAATGAGTATTGTACCTCTTAAATTGTGCATCAAGAAGTAATAGCACAAGAAGATATGTTACATATAAATATTAGTATAGGCCAAAAGAGTAAAGCAACCCTTAACGTTTACACTAAAGTCTGAATTGGACCCTAACATTTCAGTATTTTCAAAATGAACCTTAATGATTGCAAATCGTTCAAAATAACCCATGACTTCCATTAAAATGCAGCGTTCTTGCGTTCTTCCTTCTCCCTTAATCCCAAATTCTTTAAAGCCCAATCCCGTAATTCCACTTCTTCTTCAACAAATAACAATCTGTGTGGAATGATTGTTGTTTTTATATTGCCACCACCTCCTCCACGTCTACCTTTAAAATCACTTCATCCACCACCTCTTAAAAACTGAGGATCAATGTCACTGTTGCGGTGAATCAAAGGTAACATCATCTACATCTTCATCATTACTTCCATTTTCTCTGTTTGAGTGCAGCTTTAAGACAATGTTATGGAGTCAAATATTTTGATCTATAGTTCTTCATACCCTCATCTACTGTATCTTCAATTTCACATTGAATATGAATGGAAGTTGAATTTGTGAATGCTTGTGATTAGTCTGAGCATGGAATGTGAATGTGAATGGAAGTTGAATTCACTTTGAATGTGAATGGAAGTTAAATTCGATGATTGGTTTGGACAGGGAAGTTGAATTTGTGAATGCTTGTGATTGAAAGGATAATTGCTATTGGCAAGGAGAATATTGGGTGAATATACAATAATAACATTGTTTCAAAATAGTCTAATTGTGTATTGTCTTTATTGAATTTTAATGATTGTGAACGAAGTTAGTTGACAATAAATAATCCAAGGTAATATGCCTTATTTTTGACGACATCATTCTTAATATCAAACAATAGATACTGAGAAGTTGCTTTTTTGTGTGAAGCAAGACCTTTTATTCTTGCCTTTCACAATGAGAGTTAAGAAAAAAAAAACATCTTTTAGTAAGAAACAAAGTAGTAACATATGCTAGTAGTACAAACTAGTTCAAAAAGAAAGTGAGGATATACTAGCCTCAATCTAATGTGAGTAGTGAATGACAAATGAAAATTTGATTCCCTTATGCAACAACATTAAAATTTTGGATGGTTTAAATTGTAATCATTATAATCATTTTTTTTGTTACCTAACAATTTAGATGTTTATTTTTTCTTTTTCTCTTATAAAAGGACAACTAACAAGCATTAGTATTTACCCTTTGAATGTGTATTAGTTAAAATTTTTACTTGGGGAATTAACAATTCAAGTTAGATTTAAGTGATTCTGTTATACTACTAACGAATTATAAGCTTTAACATTTAAAATTAATTAAGAAGTCTTCACAAGAACCTTAGTTCAAGATCTCCTAACACATAGAAACACTTTAAGAAGTTCTGATGACCCTCTTAGATCACCCCTAAAAGGATGTTGTTTGAGATGTTGACATATTGTTTCCACCTTTGATTCTCTATTGTTTTAGTAGAGTGGAAAACAACTTCACACTCATGCAAGTTGGAACGATAAAGAAATACGATGAATAGGTTGGGAGATTTATGACAATACTTAATCCTAAGTGGTTTGGTTTTTCTTTATTTTTTTCACCTTTTGCATGGAATGAGACTAATATAGTGCACTTCTTTATACTGACAACTTGCAAACCATATGTTTATAGTGAGTCCATAGTAAAATTTAGATTATTAATATTATATAAATTGGGTTGCTTTTCAAATGAAAAAAAAACTCCATTATAATTCCATCCAAATTTTGTTGTCCTTACTGTATGAGACTAACTCTTAATGTATTCAATAGGTTGTATATGGGGGAATCGGTTAATATCTTCCTTTTTGTCTTATAAGTTCATGTTTAAAGATTAGTTGATTTATTAGGAGAACTAAGAGTATCAATATAATCTTACAGCAATAACAATATCTCTAAATTCTTTTGCAGAGCCAAACTCCATCCTTAATCCCCAATATGCTCCCGCGTCAGATGGATTATGCCTAATACTACTACCATGTCTTCACAATGCTTCACCAGGCTCTTCTCCGCTTGGATATTCACCACTATCAATAAAACTACCAAAATTAGTCGATTCAATTTCAACTGGTTAGTGGTCATCAAGCATCTTAACTTGTATAAAACCCTCATCAGGGTTATGATCATCCACCTCTTCATAACCTCCTTCACTAACTCTATTGTCAACTCCTAAACTAACTCCTTTTGTAGCTTTGCAACTTCCCTTCTCACCCTCCTTATCTCCATCCTCTTCTCCAAAGATAGGCAATATCTCAGGTGCAAATGATGAGGTGTCTAACATATGAGTAACATAAATTGACTTTGTTTTTATCATCTTAAATTTGAAGGGGGTATTAGTCAACTACAATATAATGCTTTCAAAATATAATTGACTATATAATAATTTAAGAACATATTATGTCAAATATTTGGACAATTAATACAAAATACTTAAGTAATAAGTGCATAATATTTGATCAATTAATTATAATTAATTTCTAATTATTTCTTTTATTCATATACTTATAACTCTATAAATAAAGCTAATGTTATATATATTTCGTATAGAATCAATTTAAATTTGTCAATAAGTTCATTGGATTGAGTTAGTAACTGTACTTTGGTGAAGATATTAGTTATTTGATCATAGAAAATTGATAATGAATAAAGTGACAATCATTCTTAATATATTTTATTTGCTTATGAAATACATCATTATGAGTAATTCGAATTATATTACAATTATCAAAATAAATAGTAGTAGTTGATGAATGTTCAATTCTCATACCCTACACTTGCCAACGCAACCAAAAGTGTTTAGAAGTAGTATCAGCAAGGGCTTAGTATTTAACTTCATTACTAAAACAAACTACAACAAATTATTTCTTCCTTCTCTATGAGATAAGAGAATCCTTAAGAAAGAATAAAACTCAAACATAGAGTGACAATTAGTAGAATTTCCAACCCTATCATCATTATAGTATACAAGAAGCTCTAAAGAGGATGATGACAAAAGTTGGATACCACAAAATAGGGGACCTCTGACATAATGCAAAATACATGCATTACAGTTTAATAAATAGTTCTGAGTGTTATCATACGTGATTTACAATAAAAACTACATAAGTTGTGTTACAATAAGTGACCGTAAGATATAAAAACTCCTTACTAACTTTCGACATAAGGTAAGGTCATCGAGGTATTTTTGATCTACTAATGTGAGACACACGTTACTCTTAATAAGAGTGAAAGTAATTTTGTTATTACTTATACTTGCATGAAATTAGAGATCAGAGATCAGTAACATACTTTGTTTAAGAAACATGGTAGCTTAAATAATCATAAATAATCTATAACCTAAGACAATGGGCCATATGTTTAAGATCTTTAATCTCAAAATGCTAGTTGAGGTACTATTTCAATTTTGTAACACCACCAAGGTTACTTTCGATAATGATCATATCATTTATATAAAGTACTAAAAGCATAAATCCTCTATCAATGTGTCCAATAGATAAGTCGTTATCAAGTGGACTAGAAAGAAATTCAAATTGTTGAAATAGAGCTAAATTTAATAAACCATACTTAAGTGGCTTATTTAAGGCCCTAAGAGCCTTTTTTAGATGATAAACAATGTTTGGAGGATGATCATAACTTGGAGGTAGCTACATATACACTTCTTAAGAATGGTCACCATTAAAAAAAAAAGACAATTTTGATATCCATTTGAAACAATTTCCATTTCTTAATGGCAATATGAAATCCTCATAGTTAATACCATATTCCTAAATAAATCATTTCATAAAAAGTCAAGATTTATAAAGTTCCAAAGTGTTATTTGCCTTTGTCTTCATCTACCTATTTGCATCTTACTAAAGTATTGCTTGAGGGAAGTATGACTACATCCCAAGTCTAATTTTTACTACATCCCAAGTCTAAAGCATGTAATTTTTCTTTCATAACTCACTTCCATTTAAGATTAACATCTATAACTATTAGGTTTATAGAGGGAATTGATGGTTGATTTAACAAAGTTATGTTTAAGATAAGGGAGACTTACAACATAAGGTTCTAAATGAAAAGGGATTTTAGTGAATTTGACAAGTTGTGACGAAACATATAACCTCACAAAGAAAACTAGATATTTCTTGATCGCATAATATATAGTCTCATCAAATAAAACAATGATGGATGATAATATATATATATATATATATATATATATAGGATAAGTACATGATAAGTTTAAAACAGTGAAGGAAAGCACATATGCAATTTAGTGCAAGTATGAGATAAGATAGATGCAAAATAGCACAAATGCCGGTGGGATAGTGTAAGACAATGATAACAAAAAAAATTAACTAAAGAGTAGTTCTGATACCATGAAAGTAGAATATTTTAAGAGAAGTTATATAAATTATTATTTTGTATGAAATATATACCAAAAAACTTTATCTAATTAAATGAATAAAAGAAATAATCAAGAAATTAATTACAATTAATTACTCAAATATTATGCATTATTACCTAAGTATTCTACATTAATTACCTAAATATTTTGTATAGTGTGACGTAACAAAGTGAATTCTTTTGAATAAACTACTTTAATACTCTTGTTAGGACGAACTTGCTTTCTAGGTCTACTAATTGACTTGGGAAGATAGCAAGAACTCAAAGCTTTCTCATCCTTACATTTGGATGAAACATCTTAGAGCAAGCAAGTTTCTAACTCAGAGTTTTTAGTCTTATCGAACCAATTACTTCAACTTTGAAAGAAAAGGAACTATCAATCATATTTTGACATGATTACATTGTAATGGACTAACTTAATTAATGATTCTTTAAAGAATAACTTGTTATTTAATATAACTACATGTGATTGTTCTTGTTTAATGTACAGGTTTGGCGGGTTTAAAAGACATAAAAACCGGTGAAAATCCTTCTCATTCTGAGAATGACGTGTATGGCCATACTATGGAAGAGTAAAATTTTAATCTTATAAAGTAAGAACTGGCTTCCTCCTCTAAGTCTAAAAGTCATACAGTTTTCCACCAATCTAGTGAGAAACTATAGAGACAAAAAGAACTTAAAATAAGTGATAAAGTAAATTCAAATTATATGCTAGTAAATTAAAAAGTAATTATCAAATAGGAAATTAAATTAGAGAAAACGTTAATTCAAATAACTTAAATTTGTGTGAGTTTGTATATATAAAAAAAGAGTTTCATAGTTTAACTTATTTAAAATTGTAAATCATTTATTCTACGTATAGAATCCCAATCATATGAAACTTAAGAAGAATTCAAAACAAGAACCTTATGCTAACCATGGGAGAAATTTTTTTGCACATAATTTAAATGAAGAAATAGTACTTGATAATCATCTCCAAGGAGAGGCTCACATGCTCAATTTCTTTTAAAGAATATTAAATTGGAAGAAGATAAAGATTTATAGAGAAAATATTTATTGATACCAAAAGTGATATCCTAAATTAATGTGGGATTAAACAATAGTTTATATGTTCACCTCTTAATACTTCTTCAGTTTCACTTGATGCGTTCTTTCCGAATTTGTTTTTGAAAATTGTGTTCTTTCCGAATTACATTTAATCAAAATTAAACAACTATCTTACATGTAGCTAGAAGCCTTTTATTTGGAAGAAAAGTACCAGTACACATGTTATGGAACATTCATTATACTTTAATGTTCTAAGGACGTACTGTTATATGCAGAGGATGACCTATTTGTTTACCATGCATAAAATTGCATAACCCTGTTTTTCTTGTTGTCAATGAAAGTCGTAGTCCTAAGATCAAAGAGGATGGTGTGTATAGAATGCATAACTTCTCGTAAATGAGAAAATAGCCTACACTATATTGGCTTCTTTTCATCTCACATAATTGGAGTTCGTGAACCATGTGTTTCAGGCACTAGACATGATTAACATATTGTATAGTTTTCTTTTCTTGTTCGATTAAATGATAAATTACTCTTTGAATGTGACCCCTAACTAGAGAGTGTTGGTATTGATTGTTCCTAAAACTTGTCAGTTATACCCCACTTTTATTACACAATAACGCATATCATTGTAGCTGTTATTCTTGAACAACCATCATGGATATTATTAGTCTTTATTATATCCAAATGTCCAAAACGTTTCCCATCTTTATTATTATTCTTTAATACACCAAACGGTCATTTGTTTTTCCTATATAGATAGCTTATCCATCTTGTTTACGACACACACTTTGTTCTTTTTGCTCTCTCCCACAGCCACGATTCTGCTCATTTCCTTATATAAGGCACACACCTTCCACTTAAAAAACACCTTTTATACACATATCTTCTTGTTTTTTCTATTTTATTTTTGTTTGCTTTTATTAATTTTTGGAGATAGTTCCTACTCCTCCCTTTGGAGTGCACCGAAGCTGGTGGAGAAAGCGTTAACCTTGGGGTAGGATCCCGTTGTTCTACTATACCGTAAAAGGGGAATTTTTGACTTAGGACAGTGATTTTCACGATGCCTTGCATTTTAGATAAACCGTTCCAATTTTATTTTTCTGCTATTTCCTCTAACAATCTAAGTCAGCAAAATTATTATTATTGCGTTGCTACTGTTTGTTGGAAATTACTATGATTTTGTTGCTACACATTTATTTTGGTAGAAGTCAAAACACGATGTTGTTTCTTGATATTATGTGATTATTTCATGTGAGATATTTCTACTTTTGGGTTTAATATGTCGTCCACAAATGAGTCCAACGTAGGTTCTGCACTTACTATTCTCCATATAGGTTCTGCCCTTATCACCGTAGCCTCGAAAATTATACCTAACCTAACTAAAGTAGAACCTCTAGATAGGAGATATTTTAAACGATGGTCTGAGAAAATTCTATTTTACTTTCAACAAAACAAAATCGATTATGTGCTGTTTCAAGAGATTCCTTGTGACAATACTGACCCCTACGACTACTAAGGATAATTGTACTGTTAAGGGTGTGTTGTTTAACCATATGATAAACCCTTTGTTTGATGTAACAATCCAGATCACCCGCTTACAGATATTGTCCGCTTTGGGCCTTGGCCTAGACAAGCTGTTGGACCCCGAATTTTTAGTAGAAATTAGAAATATTAAAATGAAATGAAATGAGTGTTTTTGTATATGAATTGAGTTAGAGATGTTTTTGTGCTTTAAGAAAATTGATTGATTGGTTTTGATGACTTTGAAATT
>JAOTAX010000198.1:14281583-14292990 GCA_025629825.1 Erythroxylum guanchezii | reverse complement strand
TTTATAGTGGGCCCAAGTTGGTTGTGGATTTTTGTACATTTAATGGCTATTTTAAATTATTGTTGAACGTTTGTAATGACTGAAAATGTTTACGAATTAACGTGGGCTCAAATTGTCTACTGTTTTCCGCACGCATGAATGTATTCACACAAAAAATTTATAATGAGTTTCGTCTGACTGATGTAGCACGCCACCCTCGCCGTACACGGACTCGAATATCACCATCGATGTCGGGTTCGGGTCACGCGGGAGTGGAGTGTTACAATACAACTATATGTTATCTTCACATTCATCTATATGGGCATAAAATATGTGACAACTTACTACCCATAAATGTAAAATCCTTATACACAATCTCATTGTCACATATTAGTACTAAAAACATTATCAACAAACTTTATTTGAGAATTTATTACAAAGAAAATCTCAATCAGAGTAATTATCATACGATACTGAACAATAAATACACCACATGAGATACCAAAACCACATGTATTTCCATTATTTCAAGTCAAATGCATAAAATTTACTCAATAATGACTTTGATAACCTTAATTGATTTTTTGGAGTTAAACCTTATTTATTACCAATGTAATAAATCTAGAAAAATTAAAAAAATCACTTTAGAAAATTCACTAACCCCAAAACCTAACCCAAAATAACTTGAGGGAATATTTTGTGAATATTTGAAATTTTGAGTTTTCTTTTTGTTCTTTACATGTGCTTAGCCTCATGCGACTTTGGATGCATGAGGCGTGTGCAGATCATGCGTCAAACGCACACAAACTCGTATAGACCTTAATGAAGTGTGTGTTCCACATACCAAATGTTCACAAATGCGTCCATGAAACACACTTATGAGACGCATAGACACGTTCACACGTCTTAGATGCGTGCGTCTCACATACTGACATGCTTTTAACGCACACAAGTTGCCCATGTTGGTTGTCCAACGAGTGTGTATCCCACGCGTTACATGTTAAGTACGTCCCGAAAGCTCTTGCATACTTCTTCATCGTGTCTCCCTTTAATAGCCTGAAAAAGGGCAATTTTCGAGAATTTTCGGTGACTTTCACTAGATTTTGGCAAATTTTATTGGAAAATCAACCCAAAGTCTATTTTTTCACCTGTTTTTCATGCAAAACTCATCTAAAGTCAATCCAAACAACAAATATGCAGTTTATATAAACTAAAATACATAAATTTCTCTGTTTTCTTTATAAAGATACTTAAAAATATTCATGCAAATTCATATAATCAGAGAACCGCTTTTATATCATTTGTAAAACCTAACACGAACCTTACTTTAGACCTAAAATCTACTATGAACTTGTATAAATGGAGAAAATGCAGAAAAGTACTTATTTTGCTATCCATAACTTAACCAATAAGCTTCTCAGCTGTTCAAATAAGCTCTTGGATCTTTCGAGTAATCTTTTCGATGTATAAACGAGTTTTTGCAACTTCCTTTATGTTATCATCATCTTTTTGCATCTTTCTAAATGCATAAACCTCTATAAGAGAACTTAACAACAGTTATAAAAGCTTATTGGTTACCCCGAACAGGTCTATTGTTTTTACTAATCTTTTAACCCATTTAACTGTATCCTTTATTAAGCTCATTTGTTGTCCTCAGCATCCACATTGTTTTCACCCAAGATTAATCACCTCGACATTATGTTCAAAAAGTTCGAGCAAGGGAAGGAAGAGCAGGTTAAGATGGAGGAGGAGGAGGAGGAAGTGAAGAAGATAGTAAGTGAGAGGAGAAGGAAAGCACTCCAGAGACCGTCGATGTATGATGTATCCTCCACTTTTCAATGGAAATTCACGGTAAGGTTTGCATACTGCTTTAAAACTTTTGTTTCGGAAGGACCAATGTCATATTATTACAAAGATGATTCTAGAAAAACATGTGGAACCTTAACTTGCCTGAGAAGATCAAGGTGTTTTTTATGGAGACTTTCACATACTCTTTACCTTCAAGGGATAACCTTTGGTTTAAACCCCCCGCGTTTTGGTTATTATGTAGCAAGGAGTTAGGGATGGGTTTGCATATTTTCTTTCAATGTTGTATGGTGAAAGCTATTTGCTTTGTCCCCATTTGAGTGAGTGAGGGACTGAAGTATGCAACTAATCTCAACTTTAACAATGTAATTATGGAGAATGACGCAGCAATTTAAAGAAACAACAACCGTTTGCTAATTTCGATACTGTGGTGAATGAAATCCGGCGCTTGTATTCGCTGTCTTAATTTCTTACATCCCTCGGCTGGGAAATAGTACAGTGGGTGCTTTTGGCATTCTTTGGTAAAAAAATGGCCACTCAACTTTCTTGGACCCATGAGTTCTCCAAGTGCTTAACCTTCGATTTCATATAAACCAAGGTTTCTTTACTTCCTGGAGCAGTTTCTTACCAGAGGTGTTCTTTGGCAGACAGAATTAATTTTAATGATTGACGCAATTTCAAAAGAAAAGAAAAGGCAAGAAAATAAGGAAAAAGCATAACTTTGAAACAAGTTATCAATGCATGCTATTTGACTCCAGGAAACAACATTTTTACTTGGCAGTTTGCAAAGAGAAAGCTAAGAAATTGGACTGTAAATTCCTTGGAGCATATCGTTTATACATGAAAAGAAATGGTGTAGTCCTCTGCTGGAATCTTAGTATCATATCCATTTGTCTGTTGATCCGCAAAGACCACGACCAGCTTAAGCATCACTAGACTACCGTTGCCATTCAGATACTCAAAACTTTGTATAGTATAACTATAAAGTTCATTTCTCAGCTTTCATTCGATTTTCATCTTCGTACGTGGGGACAAAGGAGTTCTTCCAAGTACCTGTACAGAGGAGATTAACTAAGTGGTCTCAGATACACAAGATCTGGCTCCTCCTCGTCATCACTGCTAAGCCACCCATAACAAGGCCTACGTCTTTGAAATGGACGTGGATCCTCTGCTGCACTGGTGCCTAACTGGCGACACTCAATTCCTGCGAAGGGGAATTCTGTAGAGGGCAGATCTCCTTGAAGCTTGGTATCAGATGTTTGCTCTTCCAAATTGCATGAAACAAGTTTCATCGTTTCAGTAGAATTTGTGCATGTGTAGTGGGCTCTCACAGAGGGAATTTGCGGGGTATCGACTTGAACTGCAAGCTTCTCCCGCTTCAGAGAACCAGTTGAACTGTCTCCGAGTTCATGGTGCAAGCTCTTATACTTCCAGACACATATATGACAGGATTCCAATAATAAAATTGAATTGAAGTCAACTGAATGATCAACTCACTAACCTTGAATTCACTCATCCAAAGTAATGCAATATGGCTCATTGAAATATATATAAGTCATCTAAAAATAGTCTCTCTATTAGTTAAGAATAAGGCTGCATACTATTAGACCTTTTCAGACCATATGTCAGTAAAATTTTTACTTAATTGTTATTGATATTGTCTATATATAGAGTAAGCTTGTTGCCAATGCAGCCTAACAATTTAATCTCACGAAGATACAATGAAACGCCAAGGCATATTATTTGCTTAATCAAAACCATTTTCTGTGGTCAGAGAGCTCTTCATCGCCAAACACACACCAATTCTTGAATTTAAATAATAAACCAGAGTACATTTTTATTAGACATTTATCAGCGGATCATCCTAGAGGTAGAAATAGAAGCAACCGTTGTTTAATGAACTATAACCTGTAATGCATTACAAATTTTATTTCAACATTTCTGTGGGATCAAAAAAGGTCAAAAATCTAACTTTATTCATTTCCAACTTTGGTTCGATGAAGGGACGGAAACACATAAATAAAGGAAAAAAAATCACCTTAGGAGCATCCTTTGCACTCTCTGATTTCTCTACCTCCTCAAGAATGGTGTCGACCACAAGTTTGTAAGACCCTTCCTCAATAAAGGTCCATCCTGCATCCCCACCATACACCTTAAAACAAAAAAAAATGCACTGGTTCAAAATAGTTAACTGAAGCAATACAGAGTCAGCTAAAACACGAAATGTTGGAGGTGGATTTAGGGACCAAGAAAAGGCAAGAACACAAGTTAATTTCTGATAAACATATGTAGATAAACACAGAACTTCATAATATCTCACCAGCATAGATTTGATCTTCTTTGATATGTAATTATCTCATTTGATCTTGTGTATCCCAATTGATTTCATTATCTGTTTAGATACTACAAACATGTATAAATACAATGTAAAGTTACTAAGGAAATACAATATATTCACATACAAATTGTGTTCTTCTTCTAATCCTTTCACGGTATCCGAGCCTATACATTCATTTTAGCCACATACAGTTATCTGTTTCCAGTTTTTTTTTTCGTTTAACACAAACACTCAACCACAGACTCATTCCTACAACATCCTCTTTCGGTTCTTTCCTCAAAACCCCTATCACACACAATACACATTCCTTTACATTCCCACATTACCAAGGACATTACATAATCACTTCTTCTACTACACCCAACCAAGCAAACAGTCATCATGGCCGATTCCAACTCCCCCATTCTACCAATCAACCAAATCACTAATTTTCTCACTACCCAACTGGATAACACAAATTACCTTATTTGGCCTAATCAGGTTCAAGCTATCCTCACTACCTCTGAGTTGGTTGGATACATCGATGGTACTCTTGCTCAACCAGCTGTTGACTCTCCGAAATTTCACAAATTGCAGAAATTCGACCGCCTAGTTTACTGCTTCTCTGTCAAGCTCCACTGTCCACCTTACTGTCGGCAATACCACTGCTCATGACCTTTGGGTTGATCTTGAGCGTCATTTCATGCAGCAATCAACTTCTCAACGCTCTCTTTTCTGGCAAAAACTGCACACGTTGCAAAAAAGACATCAGTCCATTACCGATTATCTGTATCTCAAATACAACTGATGAACTAGGAGCTATTGGTGATCAAATAACTGATAATTATCTTATTCTCTTTACCTTGAATGGTTTACCTGCAGATTATGAATCTTTTATCACGACGATCGAGCATCGAGAATCCAACATCGAGTTCGATGAACTCAGAGCGAAGCTTTTCATCCACGAGCAGCGTCTCTTATCATTTCATTCGGCTCCCTCACCAGATACAACCCTCACGGCGTCCATCGTTGGCCATCGATCTTTTCCATCTCTCCACAGGCGCAGCACAACTCGAAGCAGAAGAGGAGGACGTCATTCTTTTAACCCTACAACGCATGGGCCACCAACTTTGTCATCTGGGTCGCGGACATTTCCTTCAAGCCCACATGAGCAGGCCCCTGCCCACTTCTTTCAGCCCATATCACCTTACAACACCTACACCAACCACACACAAGCCCAGCCCACTTATCATTCCCCCAGGCCCAATCACTCATATAAACCTCCAACTCAATGTCAAATTTGCTGGAAATGGGGCCACATTGCAGCCCATTGTCGTTACAGATATTCTGAATCCTGAAATTGTCCTCTCCACCCTCCACCTGACCCAAAAAACCTTTCCACTGCCTTTACTGCCTTAAATATCCAAGATACATCGAATCCCTCCACTTTCACTTCTAAGTTCTAATACTCTCACCGAATGGCTTCCTGATACTGGCGCCACAAATCATATGACCCCAGGTCCTCACCTCATTGACTCTGAAACTCCATACAGTGGTCCTCATCAAGTGATTGTCGGTAATGGACAAACCCTTCCCATCTCCTCCACTGGTAATGTCAACTTACCCACTATAACTCGTCCTCTTCACCTAAACAATGTCTTAATTGCTCCTGATCTTACTGTCAATTTACTTTCTGTAGCTAAATTTGTGAAAGATAACTCCTGCTTATTGAATTTAACCCATTTGGTTACATTGTGAAGGATCTCAACACCAAGATATCACTATTCGCGGGATCCATCCACAATAATCTTTATCCCATGCAGATCCCACTTCGGTTTCAAAATCCAATTGGCTTCCAAGCTGCTTCCACTTCACTCAATCTGTGGTATCAACGTCTAGGTCATCCTTGCTCCGCCATCCTCTCCAGACTATCTCTCCCCTTCGAATTATCATCAAATGTACTGAATAATTGTACTTCCTGTTTATTAGGAAAAAGCACTCGTCTTCCCTTTCAATTATCGTCTCGTGTTTCTATTATATCTTTACAACTTATTCATTGTGATATTTGGGGTCCCTCTCCATCTCTTTCAAAATCTGATTACCGATATTTCATTCTTTTTATTGACGACTTTAGTCGTTACACCTGGATCTTTCCTTTAACTCACAAAAGTCAAGCTCTTTCTCAATTCCAAAATTTCAAAACTGCAACTGAAAACTTTTTTTCGTTCACCATTAAAACTTTTCAATGCGATGGAGCTCCTGAACTCATCAAAGGTTCCTTTGCAACCTTTCTAATCACACATGGCATCTCTTACCGCATTTCATGTCCTCACACCCCACAAAAAAATGGTCTTGTTGAGCGCAAAATTCGTCACATATCTCATTAATCTTTTTCCCACACCTGTCCTAAATCAAAAATCCCCTCATGAAGCTCTTTTCCTCACTCCACCTGATCTCTCTCACCTTCGTGTGTTTGGGTGTGCCTGTTTTCCTTTTCTTGGGTCCCAACGTATGGACAAACTTGCTCCAAAGTCCTCACAATGTGTCTTTATTGGGTATTCCTTAAAATACAAAGGTTATCGCTGCTTTGACCCTATCACCTCCAAAACTCACATCTCACGCCATGTTCGCTTTCTTGAAACTATCTTTCCCTTTGCTACTTCCTCCCTACCTTCCCCGTCTATCATTTCCCTTCCACTACTTATACCCACCCTCTTCTCCACCACCCCCAACCATACCATCTCCACCACCTCAACACCATATGACCACCTGCACACATGATAACACTCGTGTCTTTCGGATCTTTTCTAATTATGTTACCTATTCTACTTCGATGTAAACTTCAAACGAACTAAATCCTACCTCCTTCACTCAAGCAAACAAATTTCCCCATTAGCGCCAAGCCATGCTTGATGAGTTTAATGCTCTACATCGCAATCATACCTAGACTCTTGTTTCTCCATCTCCTAATGCTAATATTGTTGGATGTAAATGAGTTTTTCGGACAAAACGAAATTCTATGGTACCCTAGATCGATACAAAGCCCGTCTTGTTGCAAAAGGATATCACCAAACTCCTGGTCTTAACTACACTGACACCTTCAGTCCTGTTATCAAACCCACAACCATTCGCCTCATCCTTACCATTGCCCTATCCAAAAATTGGTTCATTCGTCAACTTGATGTCCACAATGCCTTTCTTAATGGGGATCTTCATGAACCAGTTTTCATGGCCCAACCCCCTGGCTTTATTGACCCTCATTGACGCTCTCATGTATGCCATCTTCACAAAGCTCTTTATGGTTTGAAACAAGCTCCACGAGCCTAGTTTCATCGCTTAAGTCAAAAACTACTCGAACTCAATTTCACTTCCACCAAATTTGATACATTCTTATTCGTTCACTCCATCTCCTCCCATTCCTCCTAGTTTATGTTGATGATATCTTAATCACTGGCTCCTCATCATCTTTTATCACAAATCTCATTACTGAACTTAACTCTGCGTTCTCTATCAAAGACCTCGGTCCTCTTCATTATTTTATTGGCATAGAAGCTACAACCACACCTACAGGCCTTCTCCTTACCCAAGCTAAGTATACTAAAGATCTTCTTCTCCGCACAGGTCTAACCCAGTCTAAACCAGCCATCACACCCATTACTCCTTCTCTTCCTCTATCCAAAAATCATGGTACACCTCTCTCTGATCCTTCTGAGTATAGAAACACTGTTGGTGCCCTCCAATACCTTTGTCTTACTCGTCTTGACATTCAATTTGTAGTTAATAAAGTGTCTCAGTTTTTCCATTGTCCTACCGACATTCACTGGACTGCTGTTAAAAGGATACTTCGATACCTTCGTTCCACATCCTCCCCCGGTATCCACTTAACTCACACAACCTCTCTCTCTATTAATGCATATTGTGATGCTGATTGGGCAGGGTGTCCTGATGGTCATCGATCTACATCTGGTTACTGTATCTTCTTGGGTCCAAATCTCATCTCCTGGAGTGCCAAGAAACAACCCACTATTGCTAGATCCAGCACTGAAGCCAAATATCGAAGTATTGCTCTTGCTGCTACTGAAGTTTGTTGGCTTAAATCACTTCTTGGAGAAATTGGCTTCTCTCACCTTCCACCGACCCTTTGGTGTGACAATTTAGGCGCCACATTTCTTGCTGCCAATCCCATCACTCACACTCGTACAAAGTATATTGAAATTGATATTCACTTCGTCAAAGATTTGGTTACCAACAAAGCATTATCAATTCAACATCTTCTTTCAAGTCATCAAATTGCTGACATCATGACCAAGGCTTTACCTTCATCTGCTTTTCAGAAATTTCATGACAAGCTCATTGTGACTACTCGCCGTGAACTTGAGGGGGGCTGATAAACATATGCAGATAAACACAGATCTTCATAATCTTCATACAATCTCACCAGCACAGATTTGATCTTCTTTGATATGTAATTATCTCATTTGATCTTGTGTATCTCAATTGATTTCATTATCTTTTTAGATACTACAAACGTGTATAAATACAATGTAAAGTTACTCAGCAAATACAAAAAGAAATACAATACATTCACATACAAATTGTATTCTTATTCTAATCCTTTCAATTTCTCCTCTTTTGTGAAATTTCAACAGTAGTATGTCTACCACCTTCATCATGATAGAAAGCTATGAACTTTATTCCTATAGGCCTTTTTTCCCCAAGTTTTGAATCGTCAAGACAAAAGTTAAAGGGAAGACCTTGAGGAGGTTTCTGATAGTTCTGCGAACCAAAGAGTCGGAAAAGCCCATTGTACGAAGAGAGTCAAGTGCAGCATCGATGCGTTTCAGACCCACCTGCAGAAATCCAACGCAAAAAGTTAACGGAGAAGAAAGATGAGAGATTAAATTGAGATCACAAGAAAACCAACAAGTAATAAAGAAGAAGGCAAAGAGAGCAGAGAAACATAAAAAGGCAGTTGTTTATTATGAGACCTTTCGAGGCCTTCTTGGGGACATTCTGCCGTTTTACGTGGCCTAGAAAGAATTCACCTGGTTTTACGTCCCCACAGTGTCCGTGACTGCAGAAAGAGTTCAATGCCCGACCAGCAAGAAAGGGTTTTTCTGAGTTTGGTTCTCTTTCTTCTATTTTCTCATTTTTCATTTTTATGTTTTTCACAATATTATGAATACCCCTGGACAGTTGTTACTGTACCACTAATAGTTATCGCCAATGTTTTAAAACTAGGATATTCTCGAAAGTTTAACATTTAAAAGTTTAATAGTTATTAAAATGATATAAAATTAGCATATAATAAATAAAACCTAAAAATTATAAGAAAAATAAAATAAAAAATAAAATATTTTATTGAAATAAAAATATAATAATAATGTCTATTAATATACAATGAACTAATAATAAATTTAATAATTTAAAATAAAATTAAATCTAATATAAAATTTAAAATAATAATAATAACAAAATTTATATTTTTATATTATTATTTATTTAAAAACTAATAAATTTTAAATATATTTGAAGAAAGGCAATAAAAAAGGCGTTAACTTTTATTTTAACTTTTAGCATCCTTTAAATATATTTCATTATAGTTTAAATATTATATGTTAGCAAATTCTTAAATTATCTTAAGAAAAATTACTTATATTAATTAATAAGTAATTTATTAAAAAGTTATGATAAAAATAAAAATTAATTTTTGACAATAATAATTTTAAAATTATAATTATAATATAAAGAGATAAATAAAAACCTAAATTTTGATAAATATAATTTATTAGTGAGATTAAATAAATAAAAATATTAATTTTTTAACAAAAATAATTTAAAATAAAGTTTTTAATTAAAATATTAAATTAAAATATATAATTGAAATATATAATTTATTATCAAATTATACGAGAGAATTGAAAAGAAAAACAAATGATTGAAAAGTGAAAACTTTGGCGCAATTTGCAACTTCAGTTAATGCAAGTTTAGAGCATTCTACATGGGTTGGTGTGCCAAACTTGTTAATGGGCCTTAATAGATTCTTAAAATATATTGCCGGTTTTTTTAAGAAGTGGTCGATTTTTGGGTCGATTTTTTCAGAAAACTAGCCGATTTCTTCTTATTAGGGGTTATAAACTTAAACCATAGCAGAAATTAAGTCGGTTCATATTTACTCCTGACGAATAGGTTGATTCAGTCCGGTTTTAAAAATATTGGTTAATATTAATTACCGTTTTAGACAATTTTTAAATTTATATAATAGTTTCTAAATTTAAAAAAAATATATAATACATTGTAACTCTAAAAATTATAATAATAGAAATTTGAAATAACAACAATATATTTATTTTATTAATATTACTTTTCACATATTTCACATATAAATAATAATCACAATTAATATAAAAAATCATTTAATCATCATATAAATATAAAATTAAGGACAATACAAAGTACTTAAAATGTTATAATTTCATTATATAATAAATAATAATTACACCAAAATATTAAATAAAAAGAATAATAAATATTCATAACACTCTAATTATTATAATTTACAACAATAGTTCGTGTCGAAAAACCAATTAGAATTGAAACCTGAAACAAAAATATTTACAATTATATTGTATATATAGAATTTAACATATATATAAAATATAAGTGAAATTAAAAATAGGATAAATGAAAACCTAAGACTTCATTCAATCAAATATTTGCTCAAAAGGTATTGACCTCAATTCTTTTTTTGTACAAAATCTTCATCATTGAAAGAAGCCTTATCATCACCATCATTTAAATTTATTACATCAAATGACATGTCAATACTTTCTCATTCAAGATATCTTCCAAGTTACTCTTATCTATCAAACTTGGTTCCTCTTAAACCTAATTCGCTAAAAGATCGATATGGTCAAGGTAAATTGAATCTACAAAATTACTTATTCTATTAAGAGTTTTAATAAACAAGAAACATTAAATTATTTAAAAAATACAATAAATTATATCCAACTTAATAATGATAATAACATACCTGTTTTGAAACTTTAAATTGTATCAAACAAAGAATAATTCGTTCAATCCTTTGCATCTAATATATTCCTTTTCTTAGATAAATGAATTTAAATGTGCTATATTTCCTTTCACATCCTATTGCAGTCACACATTAATTTAGAATTCGAATTATAAACTTTTGCAATTCTAGAATACCACTTTCGAATCGGTCTCACCAAGCAATTGTAAGTCAATAAAAGAAATATTATAAACAAAATAAAGCAATGATTAAATTTCAACAAGCAATAAAAG
>JAOTAX010000198.1:14258819-14281573 GCA_025629825.1 Erythroxylum guanchezii | reverse complement strand
TAAATATAATTATATATATATATATATATATATATATATATATATATATATATAGATAGATAGATAGATAGATAGATAGATAGATAGATAGATTAAGTTTGTCTGTTCGTAAAATAGCAATAGGCATCCCAAAGTCATCAGAAGCATCCATATAAATCTCCATTTATGAAATTAAGAGATCTTATATCATCTTATGGGAAACAATAATTATAACAGTTAATAACATTCTTATATTAACTTCAACTCTCTTTGTAAACTTGGTCAGAAATAGATACTAGGATTCAAAAATGTCTCAGCTACAAACAATAGAAAGTAAAGTTGCCTTTCGCATCTCTCACTGATAACTAAAAGATAAAGTGTGAACAAAGAAGACATATTTTTCATATTAGCTTTGATTGCTTTCTTTGTCCTGTCCATGATAACATAAAAATAACTCATTGTTACTTTCTCATAAATATTAACCAGACAAAGTACCCTCACTAAAGGCTCATAAACTTAAATGATAAATTGAAATTAGGACTGAAATTCATTATCTTCAAGTATATTTCTAGAAACATCCAATCTAGCATTAGACCTAGCATGCTGAGATGCAGCTCATTTTTCACTTATAAATATTTACCTCAACTCCTTCATCAAAATGAAACACTAAAGTGATAAGAACTTAGTTGTAAATCTTATAATAGCAAGACGACAAAAATTTCTACCATTTATGAAATCCTTTCTTATTAAGTTCAAGACCTATGCACGATTATAGATAAACTTGGTAACCTTTTTTGTTTTCTATACAGTCATCAATAATAGGAAAATATCTAGCATATTTTATATTTTCTAATATCAGGTTAATACAATATGTAACATAAGGAGTCTAATAAAAAGAATTATACGTACTTTGTAATCTCCTTCCACCTTCTTTATAATTGAAATCATTGTCAGTAATGAAGTGAACAATATTTTTTGGTCCAACGTCATTCACAATTTTATCAAATATCTAAAATAGAGTATCAACATTCTTCATAAGACCAAATGTGTCAAGAGACTTCAAAAACATTATCCCTATCGTAAAATAAACCAAAAAATAAATAATAAGTTCCTTTCTTCTATTTGTCCAACCATTACACATGATTAAACGTTATTTTTTGGGCAGTATTGAATGTTATACCTGAACCATACCACCATCTCGTCATTGCCATGTCCATATAATGAGTCACTTCGTTAAATTGTAAGGCACTACGGATTGAAAACTAACTGTCTAGCTTTGGGAGTTCTTTGTAGTGTAAAAAAATTAGACACTTTTCTTTTTCTTTTCCTAACATTAGGTGTAACATTACCTTCTTGCTAGGAAGGAATACTACCACCTTCAACGTCCCTACTATCATCGTAACCACCAACAAAAGAACTTCCACTACCAATTTTGTAATTCAATCTTTGCCTTCTATCTTTCTCATATTGATACTCTTCAAGCAAAGTTTTATTTGTCATTTTAAATCATGACTCACTTTTTTACAAGGCTTCACTTCACCTTTTACCCCTAGCTAAAAACTTCTTTAATCTGGTGATTTCTCCACCTTTTAAATGATTGTTATAATACAAACAAATAGTATAGTTCTTCATTCTAGGAACCAATCCAACATGAGCCTAAGTCAGATCAATGAATCTTCATGAAGTGGTTGAATTATCAGGAGTACTTGAACTTCCTTTAATTTATCTATAAAAATAAATGTAGACATATATCAAAATTAACTTAATAACTTCGTATCAAAATAAAGTTGTGTAAAAAAACATTAATAAATAGTTCAATAATAGTTTCTTAATAACTCATATTTCTTTATAAACCCAAACATCAAATATATATTGATTACTGTACTTTCATAACTATAACTCATTTTATGTGATTTCATAATTCAAACATAAGATTACAATTATAAACTATTTTGTGTAATTATATAATTCAAAAACAAATCACAACGATAACCTATTTTGTAAGATTATATAATTCAATCATAAACTCATAAGTCATAACTATAAGTCATTTTGTGTTATTACATAATTCAACTATAAACTTAGATCTATAATTCAATTTATGTATTCACAAACCATAAAATTACAAACTCATTTTATATGATTACATAATTTAAACACAAAATCACAACTATAACCTATTTTGTATAATTATGTTATTCAACTATAAACTATAAACTATAAACTATAAACTCCTAACTACAACTTATTTTGTATGGTTATTGATTAATTGATTAAATAATCCAATTATAGACATAAACTCACAACTATAACTCAATTTGTATAATTATTAATCATATAATTTAACTATACATTAACTAATCCATTTTGATTCATTACAAAATTCAATTTATAATATATAACCTAATTTATAATAAAGACTAACCTTTTATTTAAATTTCAATGTATCTCAATCTCAAATTTTAGACAAACAACCTTGAATTCATAATCAAAATTCAAATTTCAGACAATAAATGAATAACCCCAAATTCATAATCTAATTGAAAATTTCAGTTCCTAATCATCACAAAAAGTCAGAAATACTCCCAATTTTAATTTTCAAACAACATTGAACACTCTGTTAATTTTTATGAATGACACAAATTCAAACTTTCATTCCAGTATTCCACAATCGCAAATTCAAAATTCACAATTCATAATTCTTAAGCCATACATGATACATAAGTTCACAAACCTACAACCAAGTAATCATATTATCAATTTTTCAATTAATCATATTATCAATTTTTTAATTATCACACACACAAACAGTACCACTTTTAGCAAATTTATGCTTGCAAAATGCAACCTTGGCTTAAGCTCACAAATCACAACATTGCAATTTTATAACACAACATAACAGAAGAGGGTGATGTGATGTGACGGTGGATGGTGACTAGTTATAATGATTGATAGTGTTGAAAGCGGCTGACGACAATTGGCATTGTTGTGATTAACTAACAGTGGTATGAGGGACATGCTATGGCAATTGGTGATGGCAACTAGCAATGACATAACTGACAAATGGCGATGGCTCGACTAATGTTGACCTGATTGGCTATGGCAATTGGCAATGGCGACTGGCAATCGCACAACTGACGATTGGCAATGGCTCGACTAATGTTGACATAACTAGATATGGTTAAGGTTGTCAATGACGCTGAGATGATTGGAATCTGGACTGGAGAGAGGAGGGAGACGAGGTGTCACGACCAGGTACCACATCGGGGCTATGATAACTATCGCATACCCCAGTTAAGAACACTCACGGTATCCTTAATCTAATTATGCAAGGCTAACTGAATATCTCTCCCTCTCTCTTTTTTGAAAAATTTGGGTAGCACAACGGCTGTATTTTAAAAATCCCAAAACTCAATCAAATACTTGCAAACAATTTTTAACATACTTCTATATTCACATAAAAAATTTTACCACAACTTCAGGACTTTGAAGTCCACTCAAAGCAATCTCAACAATAGCATCAAAAGTTCATACATAAGTCTTTTATAACTACAACCAGTCAAGTGTTAAATTTATATAATTATAAAGCATATCAACATAACAAATCTAATAAAAACAGTAAAATAGTTCATGAGCTCCTATGCAACTAAAGTACAAGACAGAAACCACCACATATGGTAATACCTAGAAAATGTCAAAAGACAACATGATCTACTCAGAGCTTCAAGCTCACTACGTAACCTGCATGGTTGGAAGGCAGAGGGGGTGAGTTCATTATGTACTCAGTGAGTAGGAAAAACATATATCGCAAATAGAACTCAATACACTCCAAGACGATATATTTAACCTATGAAATGAACATACATTACATATAAACACTAGGTCTAGCCTGTGACTCAACGTATACTGTTTAGGAACTATATAGGCCTAGTCTATTAATCACTCATCAGGTGAACATAGGTTCTAATTCCAGTACACATAAGTAGAAAGACATCACATTTATAAATCAAATCTCGTCAGAAAACAAATATCTGGATAAGTCAAAACAATCAAGTGTGTCATTAATAGTCGACCAAATTAGTTTGCACACCCATCGATTCCCAGTGTTGGCTCGACTTTCATTCGTGGTGAGTTCGAGCTACAGTCGACAAGAGCGTCATGACCCTAGGTGATGACTTCGTCAGTTTCCAGACTCTAACTATGGAATCACTCGCAAGTCCCATAGAAAGGCGTTGATACGGGGACTTGATTTTCATGTACTAGCATCAAAGATCCGAGGGTCGCCTAATCTGTTGTGCCTAGCACACGATTAGCCAATCGTTTCCTCACCAATCAAAAAAATCATAAACAAAAATTATGTACAAAAATCAAGTAAGGCACCATGCCTTTATTTATCGGTCTAACCGATAAAACGAAACCGTTCTATGGCTCTAACCCAAAAGAGAACAAAAACATGCAGTATACATGACTCGATTATGCATATGTAAATTCCAAAACATTATTTAATGCAATAAGAGTCATCTTTTGCACTCCAAGTGCAATGTTGTTCAAAAATGTAGTTTCAGAAAATAAAACATTGTCCTTTGTACTTTAAATGCAGGTTTGTTAAAAACAATATCATTTCTCAAAATACGTAATAAAAATATCAGTTTGAAAACAATGTCATTTCTTAAATACATAAGCATATTAGCACCCATTTGAGATTCAATTCTGCTATGCATTACCTAGGTTCAAATTTCACATACAAGTCATCATACATGTGTTGGGATGTCCTAATCCCATTTGAGAGATATGGTTTCCCCAACTTACCTCAAAAGAAGGTGTACACTCCCTTAGCTTCAACAATTCTCGGTACGAGCTCCTCGATTCACAGCTCCCGAGCCTTTATACATAAAAAAGAACATACAATGTATTTACTACTTAAACATGAATTTCATATTTATATACCATCACATAAGTGTATAAAACACAATATCACTCTCCTTAAGCTATACGATTTGACCATTAAGCTTCTCACATAATTACTTCCTTACTATTCACATTAGCTTTTCTTTTACATTTTCTAAGTAATTTAATGTCTTTAATCCAATACTTACTCATTTCAAAACATAATTAAACACATTTTTATCCAAGAACATTAGGCCATTATTCATCAATATAAGCAACAATTCAAGTTTACTCTTAAGTAAACATGAAAGCCGCTTTCATTGTATATCATTATGAATCCTTAAATCCTAAGCCAAGTTCACTTAGACATTGCATCAAACACCTAATATGCATGACTTTCAAGTCATATTTTTAAGACTTTATTATAGTAATTAATGCTCCTTTCTTGTCATATAACAAATACTTCCAATCAACAACACATTTCACCACTTTATGCACTCCAATTCCCTTTAAGCCATATTAATCATAATTATACAACTCATCACGTTCATCCATTCTTCTTCCATCATTTCATCCAAGCCTATTCAACAAGCTTCTTCTTCATTTTTCATCATCAATTCACATTATACATGTACAATTAACACCATAGAATTCATTTAGACCATCCATTTTAAAAGATATTCAAAAATTCACAAACTTTCACCAAAAGGGGACATTTCAGTTTTGTCTTAAAGAACCCTCTCCATGACACATTTCATTCATCTAAACCATGTTTCATGCATATTCAAGCATGGAGAACAACATATCTTAACACCAAACTCAAAATCCTAATGTAGAGAGAGATGAGACAAAATTTACCTAAACTTTCCTTTGATGATATCTTCAAACCCTTTCATAAATTCTCAAATCTAATGATAGATTTGAGTTCCTTGCCCCCAAATTAGCTTAGAACACCTTGATTTGGGTTAGAGAATCAAAACAAAGGGTAAGGTTTAGTGATGGTCGAAAATGGTTTTCTCCTCCTCTCTTCTTCTTTCTTCTCCTTTCTTTTAATTAAAACAAAATCTTTTAAGTCTTTAGTAATGGGATGCACGAAAATAAATGAAGAAAGGTCTAGAATATTGACTCTTCTTAGACCAAAATATGGTGAAATTACCTTTTTGGCCTTAGGTTATCTGAAATTATCATTTTACCCTCCAAATTTTTCCAAAATTTGCAATTAAGCCCAAAATTTGGGAATCACCAAAACTTTTATTTTTAGTTTGGTCCTCGGATTATTGGGAATAATAATTAAGCCCCTTAACTTTATAAAATTATATCCACCAAGGATTGAAAAATTACGTTTAAGTCCTTTGACTTTTAACAATTGGCAAATAAGTCCTTATGTACATTAATCTTTCCAATTAAGCTTTCTACGCGTCTAATAAGTCTATAAATCATGTCTAATAACCTCTAAGGCATTAAAACAAATTTAACTCAACCGCTATGGTTATATCTATCCAATGGAATCGATTTTACACACTTAGAAGATTATATGTCGGAAATCTCCAAGATTACCGATGAACTCTAAGTTCATGTAAGATCATATAACATTATAAATCACTAACATATATACCCAAAAGGATTTAAATACATCTTTGAACTCATATACAACGATGTATATATATCAATATACAACAGTGTCTCTAAGTACAGAACAATACAAAAGGGCTCAGAGAGTCCCGCGTTACACAAGAAGAAGAGTAACTATGGCAGGGGGAATGGGAACTAGAAAAATTTAATAACTTTTACATTTTTAGGTTTATTTTTACATTTTAGTCCTCAAATTTTCTAAAATTCATGATATTAATTGTTATTTCAAATATTGACTAGTACTAGCTGGTACCAACTGAAAAGGCCGGTGCCATCGGTTGATATGATATGCTTAAATTTCATATTATTTTCAGATGGGTGGTTATTTGTATTGTGGAGTAGCTAATTCATAGGAGGCAAGCAAGCATTTTATGTTGAAATTAAGTTGTCAAATCTACATCGTGTTTGCCAGATGCTGAAAATAGAAGATTTCGACATCGCAAAGTCAAGATAAAAGTTTTGAATGTTTTGTGCAAACCTAAAAGCACGAGAGAGTTAGATTTACACGTAACTTTCTTATCTACTGAAACTAGTAAGTAGAAGGGCTTATAGTTTAATAATTTTTCATTATTAGGAATTAGTGAAAAATATTTAGTTACACCATATGGAATAAAAAAGCACTAACTCCCCCTGAATTAGGCCCAACTCAGACCGATGCTTATTTCCAGTGATTCAAGTTCAATCAGATTCAAATTATACTAAAATGAAAATATTTTAGTAATATTTATTAAAATGATATTATTTTATTTTTATATTATTAAATTTATAAATCAAAATAATTTTGTTTTGGTCAATTATATTAAATTGATATCATTTTGTTAGTGAGGGATTAGAACTTTCTAACTTTCAATCTAAACTTCAAGTTACCCCAAATTTGAACCTCGAACAACTTAAATTTAGTTCATTGATTTTGGAATGAAACGAGTTAAATCGAGCTAATATTACTGACCTTACCTTGCTCTAAAAAATCTCTTCTTCCTTACTACTTATTGATTATTAATTAATCTGAAAAGTGGTTCAGTAATAAAATATATGTGAAAGGATAAGGCATTCAACATTCTGATAAAGTGATTGGGGGAAATTATACGGTAATTACATATTGCATTGGGTTAAGTAAACTGTGGAGATTAGCAGTTAACTTATAAGATGGGGTTTAAGCAAGTTTAATCAAAATCTCAATCTTTAGAAGCAACTCAATTAGTTATTGGGAGTCTATCCTAATATTGGGTTATAATTAGCTTTGTAAAGATCTTTAGATAAAGAAACTAGAATGATTATGTGAATAAAATAAGATCACAAATTAATTAAAATAGAAGGAACTAGTAGAAGTAAAATATCATTATAAGTAGAAAATTAGTTCTAGAACAAACATCCACTAATTATAAGTTATAAATACTAATTTGTAATTTAGAATTTATAAGGTTGGAATCAGATTATATGTTCTACCACTAAGTATACGGTGTAGTTGTTGTTAGTACATGCAAATACAGGTTGATCCCACAAGGACTATGGGTAAATTACAAATCATATACAAACTTAATAAGCTAAATCAATGATTATTATTGATTGAATAAAAAAAAGTAAATAAATCTAAATAATAAAAAAATGATTAAAAATAACCAATCTATGAATAAACTAGATTTAGTTGAGGTTTTCTATAAGACTTTACTATATCCAATTTCACTATGATTTAATGAATCGGTCTAGTTTCTTCAAATAGTAAGAATTTCTAATTTAAATCATATTCTCTCTCGTGATATACATCCTCTATTCTTAGATTATTTAATCAAATCTCTTTTGAATCTAGACCACCTAAGATTTCATTATTTCTTTTTATAAACTCTTATGGTAGCTTTTACCCTAACTTAGAAGGACTTGTGGCTTTTTCTTAAATAGCTCATGCTTAAACCTCTTTATCCATGTTGTGATCTAATCATATATCTCATCTCTCAAACCTTGATGCATGAATCAAATAATTGAATCTTCTACTTTCAAAAGAATTAATCTATCATATTATATCTTGAAGGTCATTCTACCTAAATCTTTATCCCAATTAGTTCATAACTAGATAAAGAATTACCATCAAGAAAGAATAAAGAAAACAAGAAAAAGAGATCATTGTAATGAATCCTTAAATCTTTAATATTTAATGAATACTTGTCGCAATCTTGTTTTATCTTTAAATAGTGGCTTTTTCTTGATCAAAACTCCTTCAAAGCAGCTTCTAAATGACTTCTATAGGCTTTCCAATTCTTTGTTAGCCAAAACGTTCTTTCTTTTCTACCTTCCTTTCTTTATATCCAAAAGTCTATAATTGTAATAAACTACATGATCCCAACATAGGTCCATGTAATTGACTATGTTGTACTTGTAATTATTAGAAAATATTTAACACTAACATAGGACCTATACATGGATGTATAAGGTGCAATGTTTTATGCTCTAGAGGGCAAAAAAGTGGTGTGTAGGACTACAAAGGAGAAATAGAAATGAACACTTTTGTACACAGCCTTAACACGATAGCGTGTAGGTATCATGTTTAGGTGCAATTCTCAAATTCTTCCAAATTTGCTCAAGCCAATCCAAATTTTCTCCAATTTTGATATTTTTCCTAGTATATGCAGAAATAAGACTTAAAATAAAATTGCTTCTTGATAAATACTTATTTGACTATAATTGTACACCTATGTTTGATGTGTTTTGCTTGTTATTTCATAGTTTTGTTGTATTTTTGGTACTTAATTCGCTCTAAGTGTATTTATAGGTATTAATTGCCTTATGGACTAAAAAGAGAATAATTCAAATGAAAAGTGGTATAGAATGAAGAATTGAGCAATCATCTTGTATGAATAAATCTACCATAATTGAAAGGAGTTATATGCAAACCTAGAGATAGGGTGACATAAATCCTCTAGATTAGGGTTAACCTAATAGTAGAATTCATAAATCCATAATGCAATCCTGGGGGTTTTAACTAGAAAGATTTATCTTAATCAACTGACAGATTAGTTGTTAATAGTCTTGGGAGAAATATTAACATAAGATAGAAATTTCCATGGTCTAATAATCAATAATATGATTGCATGATAAATGATCCTAGACATTACTATTTGATATTGATTTTTCTAAGTAATTTCCTTTATCTTGCATTAATTATTGTTTCCAAGTTTAGTTTAATTTTTAATTAAAAACCAAAAATATTATTCTTAGGTTAGTTAATGGAGAAAACGTAACTATTAGTATTTACTATCTACGTAGGATTGATTCATACTTGCCTGTGCTAACTACAGTTATGTCGTACACTTGTAGTAATTTTAATATTGACCTTAACATTAGTTAATCAAGTTTTTGACGTTGTTTTTAGGGACAATAATATTAGCAAAGTCTAGATTTTATTAATCTAACCTTTATTTTTTCTATTTATTTTATTTTAATTTATTTCTTTTTTTTGTATTTCACGTTATTTTTGGTTTACTCAGTTAATTATCTTTTAAACTTCTCTACTTTGACTTTGAGTTTGTGACTTATCATTAGGATTTACAATTCATTGTCATAGCCACCACTCACAACAGAAGGATGGAGTAGACAGTACTCTTATTGGAGTTATCATGTGTCATCACCTATGGTAACATCACTATATTGGAAAGAAAGGTTTAGTGTTATGTTTTCAAAAGCTCAACCAAATTTTATGTTGTGTTGCCATAAATGTGGGAGTAACCATTACAATTATGAATGTTGGCAACCAAATTACATATGGGAGCAACAAGCATGCATAACTAACCTCAAAATGCACCATATGAGAATATTTATAATTTAAAGTGGAACAACTCTTACGATTATGGATGGAATGATTATGCTCTATTTGAATATTTGTGGCAACAAGCATCTCAAGTTAAGAAGCCAACTTTAGAGGATATGATGGCCAAATTTGTTCAAGAATCAAATATGAGACATCAGAGAACAGAGGTCTATATACATAGCTTGGTTAATTGGGTTAGTTAACTGGCAAGAATAATATTTGACAGACTATAGGGGAGTTTGCTCAATACTACTGAAACAAATTTTAATGAACATGGAATGGCAATCATCCTTAGGAGTGGAAATGAGCTTCCAGAAGTATAGAATGAAGAAAAAGAGGAAGCCTTCATCTAAGAAGTGGAAGTAGAGAAGTGGCTAGAGATAATTGAAGAAGAAGATGAGCCAAAAACCTTTGTCTAAGAAGAATAAGAAGAAAAATGGATAAAGGTGGTTGAGGAAGAACTAGCAAAAGGAACAAAATAAGGAAACTACTGATGAGTCATTGGTAACCACCTTAAGTACGGAGGGTTCTACTTCCTACAAGACAAACTGCTTATATCAACCAAAGATTGAGGGATTTTATCCTTTATTTTAGTAACAATTTATCATTGAAAAGGACATTATTACAGTTAATTGGATTTAGTAATTTGATAAACTATATCCTTGCTATTGTCTTGCAACATGTGGCTTACTTACAGGCTACAAAATTGTTATGTGGAATAACAGGTGGAAGCAAGCCACCAATCATAGATCTTAGATGATGGTAAACATGAAAGGTACATCAAGTTAAAGACGTTAAATAAGTGTTACTTGGGAGGTAACCCAAGAATTAGGATTTATTTTTGTTATGTTACTTTTATTTTTATTTTCATATTTCATATTTGTTTTTATTTTAGTTATTTTTATTTTATTATATTATTTTTATCCTTATTTATTTATGTTTTGCAGGGATGTTAGTATATCATATCGGATGGACAGTCCCAAACTTATGAAAATCAGACTCAAAAAAATCTAATTACTTAGGGAAGTACCACACTCCACTTTCTCACTTTTGACTTTGACCTGTTTATATTGTATACACTAAGGACAATGTATAATTTTAAGTGTGGAAAAGGGGTTAATAATTTTTTTAAGCTTTATAATCTTGGTTATTAATTTTATTAACTAAAATTGTGAATTAGTTGAATATGTACATAAATACTTTATTTTATTATTGATTATTGATTTGAATTAGTATGCAAAAGGGCGGTAATTAGAATAAACTTGTTTTTATAAGTCATTTGTAGTAGTCATTGAGATAGTCAATTTGAATGAAAATTCCATATTGTTTATACACATAAAACCATTTTTCGTGAACTTTTAAGCCTAAGAGAAATAATATTTTAAGCTCTTTTACTCTTTTTTGTGTGTTATCATGCATAGTTTAATAATTCTATAACTTAATTTTGTTATACATATTGAGACCGCATTTGTTAAATTAAAAGCATTGAAGTGATAAAGGCCCTTATATTCAACAATTGTTTATGCATATTTGTCTAATAATTACCCTACAATATTTAATCCCTTAGGAATAACCAATTTTGAGTCTTAGTCATTTTCATTGTTTATAGCCACGTCATTAACCTTTATCATATTTTTCTTTGAAGCCTTTTTATTATTTTGAACCCTAAAGGTTATTTATATTACTTGAATGTTTGAAACTTGAAAATTTGAAAGGTCTAATATTTCTTTAATTATGGTACATGATGAATGCTTAAAAAAATTTTGCCAGCATATAAAAAGAAAAAAATGTATGGTACTAATGGATTTATAATGAAAGGACCTATGTATATTATGAACAAGTTTTTTTTGTAATGTTTCCTTTGTGAATTTCCTTCAAATTTATCACATTTTTATTATCCTAATTGTACCTTACATAAGCTCCATTACAACCTTATAAGGACCTTTTAATTTTTGTTTCTAGTTTATATACAAGTGGTGGAGATATGATAATATTACAAGCTTATGGTTAAGAGTTATGTTATGCATTGATTTGATAGTTTGCTACTTTCACCCTAAATACTTGAATGCATTGAGTTAAACGTTGGTGAGGTTGTAAAGATTTATGTTTTTTATTTCAATAAGATTATCGACGTTATTATTATTAATATTAAGTTATGAAGTTAAATTTAGGATAACTTGATTTTATTGATGATTTGGGATTAATAAAGGATGGAAGTTGTAAAGTTGATAATTTAGATTATGATTTTCTTGAGGACAAACAAAATCTTAAGGGTGGTGATGCTTGATATATACTTATTTAACTATAATTATGCACCCATAGTTGATGTGTTTTGCTTATTATTTCATAGTTTTGTTGTATTTTTGGTACTTAATTCACTATAAGTGCACTTATAGGTATTAATTGCCTTTATGAACCAAAAGGAGAAGAATTTAGAAGAAAATGAGGAAAAGAATGAAGATTTGAAGCAATTAAGGACCTACATGAACGTGTACAGTGATAGTGTAAGTCTTTGTAAATGTGTGAAGATTGAAGAATTTGACTACATGCTTGTGTATATTGAAATACATAGTCATGTATATTGCCCATATAAGTCTTTATTCTTATGTGAAATTGCAAATTCAAGTATTTTTTTGACACACGGTCTCCTACATGCCCATGTAAGTGAACGTATATATCACAAAAAACCCCTAATTTTTGCTATAAAAGGATGTGAACAAAGGCAAATAAAAGAGAGCCAAATTTTTAAGAGTTTTTCGTCTATAAGAAACATTTAGAGGTGACTATTTTGATCAAGGGATAAGGAAAACATGAAGTTCATATCATGATATCCGATAGAAAGCCATAGCCAATCCAATCTTGTAAGAAGATTCAATAGAAGAGAAAGGGAGATTTAGAATTATAATTTCTTTATTTTCTATTAGTCTTTCTGCATGCTTGTTATTGATTCATTTTCTATGAGTAACAAAACATGTTTAGTGTGTAGGTGTGATAAAACCTAGTTTGTGATAGCAATATGTTTTAATATTTTATTTAATACAATTATATTTATTGATTTATTGCAATTTAATTATGTGTTTTATTCTTGTTCAAATATATCCAGAATATTAGTGCATAATTTGATTTCATATGATTGAGATTAAGAAATCCTCTTATATGAAAAGATCTACTATAATTAGGAGGATTTGCATGTAAACCTAAAGATAGGCTAACTTAAATCCTCTGAATTAGGGTCAAACCTAATAGCAAAATTCATAAATCGATAATGCAATCTTAAGGGATTTAATTAGAAAGAATTATGTTAATCAGCTGATGGATTAGTTGTTAATAGTCTTGGGAGAGATATTAACATAAGATAGGAAATTCCTTGGTCCAATAATCAACAATATGATTGCATGATAAAAGGTTAATAATTCAAGGATTCTTAGGGAGATTCATCACCTAGACATTATTATTTGATATCGATCTTTTTAAGTAACTTCCTTTGTTTTGCGTTCATTATTGTTTCCAAGTTTAGTTTAATTTTTTATTGAAACCATAAATCTAATTTTTAGGTTAGATAACAAAAATAGGTAATTATTAATAATACTTACTGTCTTTGTGGAAGCAACCCACACTTGTTTGTACTAGCGACGTCTATGCCATACACTTGCGATAATTTTAACATTGACCTTAACCTTAGTTAATCACTTCTCATTTTAAGTATCAAATCCTTTAAAAGTATCCAAAATAGAAGCACTATGCTATGAAAATAGTGTTAAAAGTAATGTACGACTAGTATACATCAATACTATTTTAGATGCTTCAATTTGAATTTTTTATATGAAACAACAAGAAGAATGGGTATTAATTAGAGAATTAAACAAAAATATATCCTTACATGTAAATTTATTATAAGTATCACACATTCTAATATTTCCTTTTGCATCATAAATTATTTGTCTTCATCTAGATTACGTGAATAATATCTATATTCTTTTATCAATTTTAAATATTATATAGATATTATGTTTGAATAATATCTAGACATTGTGTTTTTAATATTTAGATTAATCTAATAATCTCCCATTTTATTTAATTGAAGACCAATCAATCTTCATACCACTTTATCATTATAATGTTGCTTACATCTTCATGAGGTTATATGAGGATCGAAACCAAGTAAACTTATTAACATTGATTGCTTTTGTCATAAAATCTATTATATTATCTTTGGTATGAGCCTTTTTCATATCCACAATTTATCCTTCACTTTATCACGAGTGAAGTAATATTGAACTTGTATATTTGGTATTTGGATGAAATGTTGTATTCTTTGCTATATGCAATACACTCTAACTATTACAAAATAATGAACTTTATAATTTTTGCTCCACAAGTTCTTCAAGCATCAATTTCAACCATACCACTTCTTTACTGGCTTATATAACTACTACACATCCCACTTCTATAGTTGATATAGTTATTACTGACTGTAGTTGCTTTTATTTCCTTTGATATAAAGATTGATCCTTTGTTTTATAATGCACAATTAGAGATCCTTTTAATGTATCTTAGGATTCTCTTTATAACATTCTAGTGCTCTCTACCAAGATTCGTCATGTAGTAACTAAAACCACTCCAATTATATATGCAATATTTGCTTTTGTGCAAACCATGCTAAACATTAAAATCTCCACTATATATGTTTACTATACATGAGAAATCTTCATTTCTAAAATTCATATTGGAGGATAACTTGAAATTGACATAAAAATGGGTAGATATTGGCTTACAATTTTACATATTGAAACATCGTAAAACCATCTTTAGGTAATTTTTGTGAAAAGAAACAAATGTTTCCATTATTTCTATCTCTAACGAATTTGCAATCTATATAATTTTATTTACTAGTCCGAAGTCTTTCATTTTGAATTTCCTATGTTGAGCCCCGTTTCCAAAGCCCAAGATGTTGGACCTCGTTCCCTGAGCCTAACTATCCGGAGTCAAAAAGCGTAAGCAAGTTTCCTTGTAAGGTTATTTCTATGAACCTTCACTTCCTTTCCATCAATATTTTTGAATTCAACACCAAAACCTATCAATTTTTGTGGAAAGGTAGAAAAGCGTGTTAGGAATCCATTGCTTCAAGAATCACTTCATTTGGAAGTCGGACAAAAATGATATGACCAAAAGAATCCAACGTGTTTATGTCCTTACTCATATTGTACATGCCTTGGCACAATTGCCATAACTTTTTCTACTGATGTCGGATTGATTTTGTTTTTAGACGGTTAGAAATAAGACTTCGAGATCTAAAACTTTCATGAAGAACTCAAAGCGAGATTCTGCCTCTAAAAGGGTCAAAATTGGGATTTACTTTAGTTATCCCGTGAATGTCCGTTTAACAGACATCCATGTCCATTTAACGGACATTGTCTGGCTTAGGAGTCATTTTTCAACCGATAATTTTCGTTAAACGGACATTGGTAAAGCTAGGGGCCCTTTTTCACCTGAAAAGGTCCGTTTAATAGACATTGGGGTTTCCCAAACCCCTCTAAAGTCCCTCCAATGCTCCCAACATCCATTCTAACACCATATTTACTCATAATCTTCCCAAATTCAACCCTTCTAGTGTAATAACACTCCTCAAACATTCAATTACCAATTTGAATGCATTAAACTCCCAAATCTCATCTCAAATAACTCATAACATACACAAACTCTCATCATTCACCATAGCTGTCATGTTCATACCTCCTATGCAGCATCATCATTTATAATGCCCATAACTCTCAACTCCGATACCCAAAATTTACATACTTTATACCATTGGAAAGCTAAAAGGATAAACTACAACGTTCAAGAAGACTACTTTGTCTAATATAGCCTAAATTAACCCAGTTTTCTCCCTGAATCCAGTACACAATTTTTACCCCTATGGAAACTTGAAATATGAATTGTACACTACAAGATAAAATGAGCACATACACAAGGGAACTTCTTCAGTCCTCAATTCATTTCTCGATCAAAATGAAGTTCATACATAGCTTTCATACATAGCTTTAATTACATATCGATATTTCATCAAAGTTTTAACACAAGTTACAAAATACATTGGATGCTCAATGTTCAATATGCTTATAAAGCTATCCAAAAGTCTAGCCACTAACTTAGTACAAAAGCTAACTCTCTCGGAATTTGTCCAAATGCCTTGCAAGGATCACTGATCTTCTCAATTCGCACCTGAGGAGTGGGAAAAATATTAGGTTGAGCTACACAACTCAGTGGCTAATATATTTATAGCCATTGACAATGAGCCACACAATCAAACATATCTATATAAACATTCATATAGGCATATACTTCACAATGAAAGTTCAGTATTTACAATTTCAATTCACATTTCATAATTCAAAATATCATCACATAGGACATATTGGACGTAATTCACATCGAAGCATAACACTCAAAATGTTATCATAACTTAGCACATCAAAATGCAAATGCACACACAATTGGCTTGAGAGTTTCATGGAACAAAACGGAGAAATTGGAGTTTACACTGTGAATGAAACGAGTCCACTTTTCGGATCTCGTGGGCCACAAGCGGGCAGCCGGGAGAAAGCTTTATGTCGACGTGCACGTGATTACGAAACGATTTCTCTCTCGCCCAAACACAATCAAATCTCATGCTTCATTCAATCGTTCACAATCTCATTTTTCTCATGCTTTTTCTTATACAAAATGTCATGACTCAATTCAATGGCATAACATGATCATACACATAATTCAATTGATTTATCACAATGTCATACATCATAATGCAATTTCCATATCACAACATTTCAAGCAAGTCATTTTAACACACAATACACACACAAGGCATTTCGCCCATTACACAATAACTATAAATAAATTACCCACCTTATAACTCTTGAAAATCCAAATTCAATTGTGCCCTTCCTCTTGCCCTTGGGTAGGTTGTTCTTAATTTCCTAACACAACCAAAATTCTCATTTAATTCCAATTCAAATGGAAATCTCCCAAATTTCCATAATCACAACAAAATGGAATTAACACAATTCAAGCTCAAACTTAACCTATCTATAATCCATCTAGGTTAGAAAACCCAAAACCTAGCTTAGAAACCCAAAAACCAAATGGGTCTCTCAATCATCTTCTTCCTCCAAGCATTCCTAACACAAAATCCCTTTCTCTCTCTAAAACTTCTTCATTCACAACACAACAACCCATTTCTTTCTACTAAAGCAAGAAGAAGAAGATGAACTTACCTTGAAAAGCTTGATTTCTTCTTCTTCCCACGAATTTTCCTTCCTTCTTCCCTAGCTTCTTCGATTTTTCTTCTCTTCTCTTCTCTTCTCTCCTCCCTCACGTTTTTTTCTTATTTTCTTCTCCTCTTTGGCTGCTCACGACACTCTCCTCTTCTTGTCATTAATTCAAGACAAAATTTTAGTTTATTCTTCCAATTATACCCCTCACTTACTTGGACTTTCCCATTTTACCCTTGTTTTGTCTTTTATGGCTCTAATCCCTTCAATCCACTTAACAATACATTAATTCTAACTAAGTCCCAATCTTCCCATCAAATTTTCAATCTTTATTCAAGCCTACTTAATTCTGACACTTCCTTCTAATTCCAATTTCTAATCCTTCCCGCAAAATTCTAATTAATGACCTAATTCTAAAAATAAATAATTAAACAAACAAACAAGCATGAATAAATCATTAAACAATTTATAAAAAATTTAGAAAAGAAAACAGGATCCAACACCCTAGCCAATTATATATTTAATTATTTAAATCAATCTTTATTAAGGCTTAGAACTAACATACTTTCTATATATAATAACAAGATAACGAAATCAGCATCAACAAACTTAAAATATGGATAAGGGGTTGTATTAAGTATGTTGTATCTAAGGCTCATGATAAAGGAATTAAATATTTTATCCCAACATCTGGACACTTATTTAATAACAAAAAAAGATTTTTTGAACTTGTAAATCAAGTTTACTTTTTTTTTTCAAAACCTCCTTGTTGAAGCATATAAATTTCTTCTTTATGATCTCCATAAAAAAAATTCACATATAGGTTTTTTAGATGTAAGTCAAACACAAGACATATTGCTAAGGTAACTCTAGCTTATAAAAACTGAACTATCGGAAAAATACTTTATTAAAGCCAGTTCTTTCATTTTTATCATATCCTTTCACCAACATTCTTGCATGGTATTGCTCCACTTAATGATCACTATTTTGCTTAATATTGAAGATCCATTTATTACTAATTGCCTTCCTTTCTTGTGTTAATGCTAGAATTCTAAGTTTAATTTTATGAAAAACTTCAACTTCTTCCTACATTATTGTTATCCACTGAGAGTGATATGAATTATTAGTGCTTCTTGAAGAGTTAATGGTTCCTTATCCTCTATTAAAAGACAAAATGTTATATTGCCCTTAATTATATAATTTGAATGCTAATTTGGAGGTCTTTTGTCTGATTTGACTGATGAACTTCTAAAGCTTTAGATTTCACTTATTTTGAATATCTTGTTTTGATGTTCATTCAAAAGAAGTTTCTTGTTTATATTCTTTCCACTTGCATTGTATTTTTTTTGCAAAATATTGTTGTCTTCTTCTTCCCTTTGTAATTTTTTTAACCAAGTTGACATCCCTATTGATGATACCCCTTCACTACATTGGCAATCTTAATAATAAATATTTTCCAGATTTTGGATTCAAATTCATGGTTTCTTTAGCATTTTACATAATATAAATAAGACTTCTAAATATATAGAGGTTTGAATAATCCATCAACTTCTAATCCCACATATCTATCAATGTCTTTAACTCAATTACAACTGATGAAATTTAATTCACCATAAAACCTATGGTATTGACTTCTTCTATACAAAGGTCTTATTTAAGTTCAAATTTTCAATATTGTTCTTATTCTTTCTAATAGAGTTTTGTTCATCCACTCTGTCACTTTGTTTTGTTAAAGAGTGTACACAATAATGAAATGCCTTTTGATGCCTTCTTGCTTATAAAATGCATTAAACTCATTATAGTATATTATACTCCATTATCCATCCTTAAGCACTTAATCTTTTTACCATAATTAAGTTCAAATGCACTGTGAAAACTTTAAAGACTAAAAATACATCTATTTTTCTCTTGATAGGGTATACCTAATAACTCCTAAAATAATCATCAATGAAAAAGAAAAAGTACTTTTTCTCCTCACAAAGATAAGATTAGGGCTTACTACACATCATGCTTAACAATTTAAGAACAAAATTTTAAATTTGATGTGTTAAAATTTTCTTGTATCACAATGATCACAACAAGATAGTGATATATTTTTAAGCCTAAGGAGTAGCCTTGTTTTAACAAGGATCTTCATTCCTTGTTTAGATATATGTCCAAGTTTTTGATGTCATAATATTCAAAATCTTTTATTTGGACTGCTCGAGGTGATGAATTTTTTAGTTCTAACAATTTCCCTCCCTTTAACTTGTAAAGTTTGCACCTATTATTTCTACCTTCAAAATTACAAGCGCATCTTAAATAATCTTCAAAATCTTGTTGAAAATTTCTATTTTGTACCTAGGATTACTTATCCATCTTAGATATAACAACTTATTTAAGTCCTTCATACATTTTATCTCCTGAAGAGTATGAATTATACCATATACATCTTCAGTTTGATGGTTCTGATGCCAACAAGGTTTAAAGGATAATCATCATAACTGCACATAAGTCTTCCTAAGATGGGTTCATAATGATGGAACCATTCTCTTTTAGAGATCATATGAAAAGTAGCTCTTGATTCAAAAAGTCATATATCAAGTAACAACTTCTTACTTTTAACTGTTATTAATGCTTTATAATATAGAGCATTTGCATCATCTTAAATAAATGCAAAATTTTATTTAACTTGTTATGAGCTAGTCTCCTTGTCTTATTTATTTTTACACTAACTTTCTTCCTTTAGATCCATGATTGCAATATAATCAAAGACTAGATAACTTGTAAGAAGAATATTAGTTATGTTAAGATTAAGTTGATCATATAATCATAAATTTGACACATTTAAGTAACTCTATTTCATAATCTAACAATATGAATTAAGAGAATTGAGTAGTCCAATTATTAATGTGCTCAGTCACTTAAGTGGGTTTTGACATTTGAAGAATATAAAGTTTCCTCTTGAGAAAAAATTTGTTGTTATGTGACTTAACCTTGTACAACTTTATGAGATCATGTCATATCTTTTTCTTCTTTTTCTCTCCTATAAGATTGGAAAAACTTCAATAGTTAAAGCTAGATGAAGATTTAAAACAATTTTCACATCCATTTCATTTCATTTGTCATGTCTATCACCCTTCTACTAATATCTTCAAAGTTGTTATCCTTTATTAGGACAGCTTTTGTCTTTAAATTCTACAATGAGAAATTATTCTAAATGAAATTCTTAAACGTAAACTTAGCTATCATTGCTTTTATCTTATTAGGGTTAAAAGAATTGAAAACCTCCTTTATCTCTTACGCTGAAACTTCAGTAGTAAGAGAATTAGACAGATTTACAGGTAAAGAGTGAGGGAAAAGGCTTTCCACATACTCTTTGGAAGAATGAAGATTCTTTTTATCCCCAATAGAACTTAAAATGATCTCAAAAAACTCAGCTTGAATCTCTTTTAAGCCAACTATCCTGTTTCCATTTCCCACTACTAAAGAATGTATGTTATTCCTGTTTCTATTAGTAAGGAGAGAGTTATTAAATAATTTGGTGTTTCTATCCCCTTCTTTGAGCCATTTAATCCTGGAGGACTATTTAAAGAAAGACTCCTGATCTTCTTGAGCTCTTATTAACCCAGTTATGGCCTCAGATTCCCTATCAATCAGCAGAGAAGACCTAGGCAAAAGTCTCATTTAATCCTGAATGTTATTAAAAGTAAATTGACAATTTTCCACTCTTACATTCACATCCCCTATTTGGCGAGAGTTCATCAATTTGAGAGCTTTTTTAACCTACTTAAGCTTAGTAACTACACAAAACATTGGAGTGCCTTAAACTTGATAGGACCAAGCTTCCTCTACGGTCTGAAAGAAATTGGGCTAAGAAGCTAGAAAATTTAAGAACCGGAAAGGAGCAGCTCTCTTCTGCATATTAGCCAAGATCCTAACCACTATTGGAGAATGATCTGATATGTTTGGGTTCTGAATTACACAAAAGGAACAAGGAAACCTAGAGCTCTAAGATGAGTTAATAAGGGCTCTATCTAACTTCCTAGCAATAAAGGAATCTCCATTTGTTTATTTTTCCAAGTAAAACTTGGACCACTGGAATTGAAGTCAAACAAAGCATTGTCCTCAATGCACTTTTGAAAATCACTCATCCCATTCATTGTTGTGGAACTTATGGGGTCTGCCTCATAAGGAAACAAAATAGCATTAAATTCCCCAGCTATTATCCAAGGAAGGTTACCTACTGTGAGATTGATGGTTGACAGATCAGACCAAAGATTCTTCCTATGGTTGAGATTGTTGGATCCATAAACACAAGTCATTAAGAAAGAAGAGGAGCAGTTCCTAGGGGTCAGCTCTAAGTGGATTAGCTAATCACTTGTTCTGAGAATAGAACATAAAAAACTATCAAGGTTCTAGGCTATAACTATCCTAGCATTCGAAGCCTGGTCAACATTACTGTATGAAGCCCATCTAGGAAACAAGGAGGAGCAAACAATGTTCAAATAGGAAGGAAACCTAATCCTAGATTCTATCAAACAAATAAAAGAACCTGACAATCTCTTAAGACAAGCTTGTATTGCTAATTGTTTTTTTGGGACTGTTGAGTCCCCTAACATTCCAACAAACCAGATCCATAACACAAAAATCAGAGACCAGTAACACAACCTACTTCTGTTTCCTCCTAGATTTCCTATTTGTCCTCACAGTAAAAACCCACTCTTCCCTACCCTTAATACCAGAACTAGTAGGGACCAATTCAAAATTAGGAGAGGAAGGAATACCTACCTGATTTACAACGGAAGAGTTGGATTCCTCAAGGTCTCCACACAATTCTTCTTGCAATTGATGATCCTGGCTTTGAAGAGAGGGACTGCTAGCAATACTTGCATCTTTATCTTCTTGTATAGTCATCTCATTTATAGAATCCTTCCGTTGTGAACCTTGGCACTCACATTACTCATTATGTATCTCTGATGGTCTAATTTCCTTGCTGCTAGGATTTACCTTCTATAAGGAAAGTTCCTGCTCCTTTCCCTGCTGCTTTGGTGTTGGGACCCGTTTCCGGAACCCAACTCACGACAAACGAATCATAGCTTAACTAATATTGCTTCTTTTTTTTTCTAGTTGTTAATATTCTTTTTACGCATCATTCAAAGTTATTTCAATTTCCAATTGAAATCATTCACACTTGAACTCAAATTCAC
>JAOTAX010000198.1:14244111-14258719 GCA_025629825.1 Erythroxylum guanchezii | reverse complement strand
AAACACTCGTTTCATGCATTACCCTCCAAATATCATCGTAAAACATGTAACACAACGTACTACATTCACTGCCAATTCCTCATCTAATAATTTTAACGTCCAATCAAAGTTCGGGGTCCAACATTTGGAGTGTTTAATATCTGCTCGTTTACTTTCTCTAACTCTTGTTGTAAACCAGTCTCAAACACTCTCCCTGTAGCAGTCCATTCCTTCTTCAATGCATTCTGATCAGGCCTCCATTCATACTCAATCCTAATTTCCTTGAAACTTATTTCCCCCTCCTCATTATAAGTAACCGATCGAAGGGAAGAGAGTTTTGCTAGATCATCAGCAAAGAAAGAATTTATGATGAAAAAAATACAGCCAGGTAAGTTTTATACGTTTAATTCATTATTTACTTATTAATATTATATATTTTATCATAACTATTAATTTAAAATACGAATGAGTGGTGGAGATTATTCGGTGACAGTGCTCCAATATTGAGAAAACTCGCTATTAGGTTACTCAGTCAAACAACTTCTGCATCAGATTGTGAATGTAATTAAAGTGTTTTTGAACGTACTCATACAAAGAAGCGAAATCGTTTGGAACATCAAAGACTTAATAACCTTGTTTACGTTACTTATAATCTGAGAATGAAGAACAAGTATTTTATAGCTTTATTTTTATTTCAATAATTTTATTTTTATTATTGACTTTGTAATTTCTCTATTATGTATTCAGAATGCTTAGTAAGAAGAGAACATATGATCCAGTTGATATTGATTGTATTGAACATATTGACTTTTGGATCGAAAAAAAAGAACAATCGCCTGATCTTGATTACAATGAACTTGAAAAGACGATTTATGAAGAAAATATATTTGTCACAATAAATGAATTAAGAACATCTACTGATGATCAATTCATATCTTATTTTAATCATATTTAAGTTAAAAGTATACTCTATTACAAGTTTACAATTGAGCATAATTTCATATATTACTAATTTATAATTTATTTTAATACAGTAGAAGAAATTGACGCAAATACATTATATGAAAGCGTAGTTCACGAATCTTTAAATAGCGTTAGAAAATTTGAAACTTTTGATAATAATGAAACACAACCTCCTTCAAAAATACAAATTTAATTTTTATTGTTATTTTAAATTTTATATTAGTCTCATATTTATTGATTATTAGTTCATTATATAATAATAGACATTGATATATTTTTTATTTCAATAAAACATTTTATTTTTACTTATTCTTATAAATTTTACTTCTTATTTATTATATGTTAATTTTATAGCGATTTACTACCGAATCTTTAAACTTTAAACATTTCATCCAACCGATTTAATGTTTGGTCCAATTTTTAAAACATTGACTAAAACTCATTAAACTCAAAGAAACGCAACAACAAAATAATGCAATATTTTAAAATTTTCATAAATAGAAATGGTCTCTTCCAATTTTTTTCAAATGTCTCGACCGATAATTGTTACCTTAAAGGCCAAGTTCACTTTCATATAATCTTATACCTTCACTAATTAGTAATATGAACTATGGGTTTAAATAATAAGTAATAGACTTGAAATTTGATCTCAAGAAAAAGAAAAAGAAACATGTAGATAACAACACAAGTATTAGTTTGTAATTGAAATACAGCATTAAGGCAATATTCATTTAGACAGGCTCCTAGTAGTTGTAAAAAGTAGCAGCAAAACAAGGTAGAAAAGTGAAAATTAAAAAAGTCAGTGATGTTTGGCAGCAGCTAAAGAAGACGGGCACTGGTAGCACTTAGCGAAGAGACCAAAAGTGTCAACTTGTTTAATAAAATTGGTCATACTAGCCCATCCTCCCAATCCAAAGCCGACCACAAGGACCCAACCCACCACAAATGCATTCACTGCATACATTGCTGTCCAGCTGGGCAGGAAAGACGGTGGCTTCTCGGCTGCGTTCTGCATTTCAGAAAACGATGTCGTTTCAGGATTTAATTGTCCAGAGAAAGGGCAGGGCAGGTGAGCTCCTGCCAGCTATTTCCAAGGTATGGTTAGTACATAAGGGTAGAACTATAGCTGAATGACAAGGAAATGCCACCAACCTGATCTTGTCTAAGTTCCAGCCAATAAAGCTCCCATGGTGGGTCTAGACCCTAGACTATGAAGTGAGTTTTAAAAACTCCGACCAAATTTTTGACCAATCAGCAAACTGTTGCTTTAAAGATTAGCTCCCCGACTATTTACGTGACATCTTTTTAACAATAATGATATTAACTGTCTGTGACTGTGTCCCTTTCCAATCTCAACATTTGTTACCAAGTTAACCGAGTTCAAAACGTGGAATAAGCTCAAAAGAGAAAAAAGAAAGGGGGCTAGGCATTATACAAATTTACCTGTCGGGCAGAAGCGGATCTGTAAGTGAGCATATGAGCTAAAGCAGGGATGATGTAGACAGTGAAGCTGACGAGAAGAGCCCCAACAGCTGAATTGATGGGGCCAAAGAAAGGGAATATAATAGCCAAGAACCATATAGGTATCACCACAGGTAATCGAGTGAGTGCCCTCAAAAATATGCTCTTGGTATCATGCATCCCCACCACTTTCTCCCATACAAAATACAGTGGTGTACATGCGAACCCAAATGTTATAAACTGAGAACAAAATCAACCATGGTCAAGTAGCTACAAAACAAAATTTAAGAATCTGATGGAACAGTAGACCATTATTAAAAAGTTTAATGAGAAGAACCTGATGGATTAGCATTAGAACAACTGCAGCGTCACGCCATCTAGAGCGAGGTAGAAGAGAGAAGGCATTTGCGTGGTCGAGCAGTTTGTCCCCAAAAGCCCAATGCACGGCAGCTGCTGATGGGATTGTTAAGGTGAAGACGTACAAGGTTGCCAGAAGATAAATGTACTTGAATTTCTGAGGCTTCCACATTGCATGCATTATTTCCCTATAAAGTTACTTAACCCTTATCATTATTAATACCAACACCAAACTAACAGTCCATTATTTGCTATTTTTTCAAACATTTCCTTTCTTTAAATAGACCTCACCAAGATGAGAAGCAGTAGAAATCCAACGGTGAACAAGAGAGTAAAGAAACGCAGTACTTACACAGTAACGGCATGTCCACCGAAAGTGTAAAGTATATTGGTGGCGCCGGTGAAATAAAGAACCAATCCTTTTGGGCCCGAGTGAGTCACTCCCTCATCCTGAGAAATAGTAGTCAGTCAAATTTGGAAAAAGGATGCACAAAAGCAAAAATCTGATGCAAGTGTTTCACTTTTGATTTTAGCTTAAAGTTACCTGGCCGTGGACTAGAGCTGCAATGGTCAAGTACCAGGCAGTGTAAGTGGTCATTCCAAGGCCAAGAAAAGACCAAATTCTGTAGTTGTGAAAAGAGGGTATGAACACAGTGGTTGCACAACACGCCCCAAAAATGTACGTCCACGTCCTCTTGTCCAACTTGTCATTTATGTAGTATATATTGCTGTTGTTGCCCACCAATAACATCAATATTTAAACATAACTCCTACGTATATAGACACAGTTCCCCTCTACCTGTAGTTAATTTCTTTATTTCCTTTTTTTTTTTTTTTGCTTATTTAGTTCCCGGAAACAGATGAGGAGAAGAGAGAGGGGGGTAAAGAACTGACCTTGCGCATGCTATAAGCTGAATAACAGAACCGAAGAGAAGAAATGTACAGTTGAAGGCTAAACCCACAGCTTTCCATGTTGGACCCAGTAATCCATCCAACACTTCGAACCACTGTCAGCTCCAAATTTCAGACAAAATCAGACTGATATACCTGGAATCATACTTCATGCAAATATTTTAATTTTACTTGCTTAGTGCATTTTAAGGCTCTTCTTGGATGCTAACCTGTATGACATGGTTCTTGAAGCTAACATTCTGCTTCTCCTTCCTGGTTCGGTACTCGATATAGAGAACACTTATGAGATAAGCAGTCCAGCTTCCAACTATACCATAAAATATCTGCAGAATTATGCCTGAAAGCATCCCCATTTGCGAGAAAGAATATGGAAGTGTCAGCAGAACTTGAGCAACCTGTAGCCACCACGATAACGGTAGAAAGAAAAAAGCAAAAAAATCCATTATCCCTGAGCAGAAACTGCATTTAAGTTGTATGAGCAGAAGTCCTCAGGGTTCTGTTTTTTACCTGGTTTGATGCACAGCTAAACCAGGCATCATATACTGAACCACCATGCCAAAGAAGGCTTTTGAAGCTAAAGAAGGATTGATCTTTATTTTCTTCCTCTTTCTCTTCATATTCAGTCTCAGTGAATGTAGATACCATGACTTCCTCTGCTTCCTTTTGGGGCAACATTTTGATCCACTGCTCTGCAGATCTGAAACAATTGATGCAGCACAAAGTAACACAAACTTTTTAACTTTTAAGGCAGACCAGAGACAAGAACCCAAAAAAAAAAAAAAAGGAAACAGGGTATGGAGAAGATAAGAACCTGGAGTTTATCAGTACCTGGCTTTGGAGTTCAATATGGGGCTTGTAATGGGAAAGCTCGGATAAAATAAATAGAGATTTTATGGACAAATGCGCGACCGTCCCAAAGACCTGCTTCTTCTTTAATTGCTTTCCTCAGAAAGAGAGGCGGTGCTGTTCTCGTTTCTCGACTTTGTAAAGAGCAAAAGATAAGTGAATTGAGTGTACTTCAACAAGAGTTACAGCTTTTTAGCAGGAGTCGTTTCAACCCTGCAGATAGATGTGCAAAGAGCATTTAAAATGGACACTGTTCAAGGATTAGCCACTGCATTAAATGTCCGTTTCCACTGCACCCAATTGCCCTCTGTCAAGTTAAATACCTGCTTTACCTGAAAGAATTTGGCATCCAAAATCTCTTACCACTGATAGTCTGTTAAGAAAAGGCCTTCTGGTCCCTAAAAGGAAGGCTCTGAGGAAGAGACAATAAAGAGAAGATCTGACCAAAATAAAACACCCGAGAGACAGGCGAACTAGGAGGTGCTTTTGGCAGGAACAAATATTTCAGTTCCTGTGCCTACGGCTACGGAGTGAATCGAGGCACAGGCAGCTATAGAACTTTTGAGTTTTCTTTTTCCTGCTTGCGGTGGTTCCCATGCCACCCTCTTTATAGACTTAACCCATGAGTTGATATTTGGTAATTAGTAGAGCATTCAATCATGGCACTTAATGTCCTTTTCTTAATCTTCTAAAGTTTGTATCTCTTGCATCCACTTTCTTTACTCGTTTCTTTTTTTTTTTAATCATAAATTTATATTAAACCACTGTAAAAAAAAAAAGTAGTATGCAGCAATTCTACTTTTGAGAACATAAAACGGAAATAAGATTTAAACTGAACAAAACTCAGTAAACAAAAAGTTTCATCTGTTACATGGATTTCATGTTCCAAAAAAAACGTATATTTACATGGCCATACCCTGTGAGTTTCCCGTTTGATGTGTGTATGACAAGCCAAGCACATCAACAACTCGATAGCGTGATTAAAAAGGTGAAACTTAATGATTTGTCAAGTAATTAACCCCGATAAAATACATAGACAATGATAAGCATAAAGATCTTCATAAATTGTCACTCCAATTTGAATGTTAACGGAGCCAACTTTTATCTGTTATTTGTTTTCTTTTTTTCCCTGGTTTTAATGGATAGATCCACCCTGTTTTTGAGAGATAGTAATTTGCAATGAATTTGGCAAGCCAACCCTTTTCTGGGGAGTCAAAAGTTGGGAGTACCTAATACCAATGTGCGTGTAATTTCTTATGACCTGTCAATGAAGGTGTGTGTTCTCAGTCTCAACTCGTCGTCAATTAAAATGTGTTTAGTGGATGGCGGGACCTATCTAAATGTATCTATCTTCGTCTTCTCACTCTGCTTCGTCTTTATCAACCTTTTGCATAATATGCTCTGTCTCTCACTTTATTTCTGACTCTTGACTAATAATTCTACTTAATCCATGATATTCTCCCAGCTTTCCCATTTAACACCGCCATTATCCTTCCCTTCTCTTCCTTCCTTGTTAATTCCTCGTTAAAAAAAATTTAATTCACGACGAGTAAATACCAACCTTCATTGCCAAAAGTAAGTAATTGATTTGAACATTTGTTTTTTCCTTTTTGACTTTTTTTCGTAAAAGGAAAGAAAAATACTACAAATTATATAGTAAATTTAGGATGATCAGCCCTCGATATATTCTCTAAGAGTATTGATAGGCATCTCCTTAGGTGATAGCTCAAAAGTAGTGACCTCTAGCTCGAACCGGTCTGCATAATTAGCTAGTCAGTTTGCACACTAATTACCTTCCTTATGTGTATATTGAATTACAACAACTCAGTTATGGATAAACAGTTCATTAATGTCCGGCACTAAAGGATTAAGAGACATAACTCGCTTAGCCTAGGATGAAAGCAGATTGGTCACTATACTCAAATTCACCTCTAATTTTATATGACGATATTCCAGATTCCAGGCCAGTTCGATGCCTGAAAAAACATCCCAAAGTTTAGTGGCTAATAGGGAGCACCAACCAATGTTCTGTATAAAGCCTCCCAACCAAGCACACGAACTATCTCGAATCCGTCCACTTGTTGTGGTCGAAGAACGTAAACTTTTGCAGGCTCCATCCATATTTAATCTTACCCAATCTTAAAGAGATTTGCTCCAGCCTATGAGTCGTTTTCCGCGAGTGCGATTGACCATATTTAAAGAAGATGGGCAATGCAGTATTGGAAGTTAATTGCCAACCCTCGTGGATCATGTCATTTTGCAAATTTTGTCAATAATCCACTGCGTAACTTTGGGATAGAAGAGGGAGACCTAATGATTAAAAGGAATCAGTTAGTGAGTCACCCCAAATGCTGATGCACCCTAGAGGACCTGGAAAAACTGGGACGAGAATTAGAGAACTGGAGAATATCCAACATTACAAAAGGTTGTGAAAATCATTTACTCTGTGTCAATATATATATGATTAGAAGCTTAATTTTGGCAGTATTTTTAAATTTATAATTTATTTATATTCTAAATTTAAAATATCTTCCAAATATATAAATTTTTAGAATGCTTGATTCTTTACATTAAAATCAATGTGTATTAATAAATGTTTTTGTAAATTTTTTTTGCATTTTATTTATTTATACTTATTAGTAGATATTGCTTAAAATTTTTTAAATAAAAGATTTTACATAATTAATTTATTCCTATTTTATCTGCCATTTAATTATTATCAATAATAAATACATTGACGTTAACAATTAAGAATATCTTTGCTTTTTCTCTTAAAAAATAGAAAAAAAGAACTCAACGCTATAAAATGAAACCAAATGATTACTAAGGTAATCTTTAAATCAAAGAGTATGAATGAAGGTATGTGGTAGTTTGTATATGTTAATCAAGTGTAGTTTCTTATATAGTGGTTAACAAAATTATTGAAAGGATTACTTTGTCTTCCAATTCACCACTTATTCTACTGTACTGTAATTTTAAATTAAGGTAGGCTGCCCTTCTAGTATTTTACAGCTCTTGAAAATCTAGTTCCCATCAAGTTATGAACATGATTTACTTCCTCTGTTATAGCACTGGAACATGATTTACTTCCTCTGTAATGTATCCCGTAACTATGAATTACATATATGTATACATATGCCATACCAAGACCACTGATCAGATGAGGATGACTGGGTTTTCTTTAGTTTTTTGTTTTAACTAGCAATATTCTCGATAATGAACATTACAAGTTGGAAGTAACTTGAGAGCCTACGACCGAAGAATATATTGATGAGAATGGTAGTGGATTTACGACTTAAAAAGAAAATAGTATATCTGTTTAATTAGGCTTTTCCTTTAGATATGTTGTGAAATAGCAATAATCCTTTTGTGTCACTATAGAGGTCCCGAGAATAAGTATTATTTAGGCTGCCAATTAATGTTCCACAAATTGGTTTCAGCATTTTGGTGGGGTATAAATGCCGCTAGAAATTCTCATCAACTTTATTCTTCACCAAAGTTTGTTATGACCAGATTTTCTGTGCAGGACATGGAACCTCAACTATGTCCTTATCAAACCAAGAATTTGGTTGTACTAATCATTTAACTTTTTTTTCCCCTAAAAAAGTTATGAATTCAGCATCACACAATTGATTAAGTAATTATTTTTCAAATTAATATTTCTTCAAAATAATAATTTAGCATATTTTTATAACTTGAAAATTAAAAATAAATATTTTTTTAGTGAAAACTCTACTAAGGAGACAAATAACTTATTAAGAACATTAAAAAAAGAAAGGATATTATTACTTCAATTGCTTGAGAGTGTTAAATTATCAGTGAGTATAGAAAATGACAATTATTAGCTCCTGTCAGCATGGCTACTTGGTAATCACTGCCCTACAAAATACATAATTTGTATGGGGTCCTGAATTATAGACAAAATAAAGTCAGATATTGGTGATCGATTAGGTAACGATGATTTTCGTATAAAGCATTATTTTCATGATTGAAGAGATAACAATGGAGCCAAAGAAGAGATTATAATTACGGGTTTTCAAGTCTGAGAGGTCAGAAAGTGAAAGGGAATGTTAGATGTGTCAATCGAGGATTGGCTCCAAACTCAAAACAATGTAAAGAAAGAAATCCAAAATACTTTAAACTTTTTCTTAAAATGTGGAGATAAGCATACCCTTCTCATCCAACTTGCACGGTAAGTAATCATCAAATACCCGTCAATCGTAACAGCGTTGTCTCTATGTCCATTTCACTGCTCTGGGTTTTTTAGTTTGGTTGTAAAGGTGTGTCAAGTTTCCATAATAGGTAATCAATATTGGAATCCTCAGCCAGGATATAGAAACAAAATACATTTCTTTCCAACCTTCTTAGACAGGCTTGTTTAAGTGGTTTGCACATTATCAAATGTTAAAAAGGAAAAGAAGAAGAAGAAGATAATTACTCTGCTCTTAATCATTCTTGCTTAGGTATTTGATGCCCATCACTGTGTTACGTTAGGTATGGTTTAGAACAAACGATGAAATAGGAATTATTAGCTCTATTCGGTCCTTTTTCACGTTATATCTACCAAATTATGTCCAAAAGACCTATTTACCTGGCGTATGTTTGTCAATTATACTCGAGCGTAGCCCTTATGCGTTTGGTGGTTGAGTTTAATTATGTTTTTTCTTTGTTGATTTGGTGGTTACGTATTATAAAATTATTATTATTATACGGATCGTGATGAAAACCTTGAAACATGTATGATGCCAATTGAGTTAATTGTTAAGGAAACGAATTTAGATGTTTTCACGTAAAAATCATGAACTCTGCTATCTCAAGGCACTAACGGCTGGAAGTTTATAGTTATCCAAACCTACTTTCTCACGACAACCTCAAACCATTCTCGGAGAAGTCTTGGTTAAGCCTTTCCCTCCTAAATTACTTATCCCCTCGATTAGTTTAAGCTATCCTTTTGGATTCATAATCTCTATAGAACAATTAAAACAAAGATGACAACAATTTGATAATAGTTTGTAATCCAATAGGGCTACGAAACAAGAGCTGAAGAACTCCTGAATTGAGATCTGACTTTAAGGAAAGTCATATTCTACCACTTCTGTAATTACGTGCGACTTAGTCGTTTCCAATTTCATGTCTCAAGAAGTCAAATACAGTCTTAACGTGGATCTGGAATTACTTATAAATTATAATTAAAGAAGAGATAAGGCAGGAAAGGGTTATCAGAAGATAGAATTGTAAGAAGAAAACTCATCAATAATGAACTGAACTCAACGTGGTCTCATGTCCACCACAATCGTTTTGGTTTCTCCCAAAATGTCAACTCTACCTTAGCACTAAAACACCCATTAGTGGGTTTTAGTCCATGATCAGTCTCCTTGTCGGATGGATTTATTGCATCAAACATGACCATGGTATAACACAGGTGAGTATGATGTATCAACTCTTGGCGTGTCTTTTTCAGGGGCATTCGTCTTCCAATTCCAGCACGCCAAATAGCATTCTGACTTCATGATACTACTGTCGGCCATTGCTAGCTAGGTTGCTGTCGAGTGATTTTTATTACAGAGAAGAAACAAAATAAATCTGTTCAATCTATTTGTTCCTACTTTGAAAAGGGTTTTAATTAGCCAATTCAGCTACCTAGGAACCCAGATTCTTAGCAATATATGAGGCCTCATCTTTATAATAACAACAATGGAACTTTGACACTGCGAAAAGAAGAAAACTTTGCGCCTTTCACCAACTCTCCATGCATAAAAATCAAAAGCCGTTGTCTTTTGTATGAAACTGTAATTTCGTTTGTACTTCGTAGGCCATCGTCAGTTTCTAGCTTTCATGATTGTAAACAAGCTCAAAGTGGAGCACAGTTTTGGTATCCATTTTCGCTTGTGATTGCCAGATTCCTTGTTCAGTTGTATTACAATTCTATTTTCGGCCGTAACCTCTTTAAGATTTGGGTTATCGCAAACAACATAAATTGACTCGCCCACTAAGAATTGCTGGTGCGAGAAAAGGAGATTCTTCAACTAATAAATTGGAGGATTCTCCCACCTTCTCATGGTCAATAGATCATTATGGGCAATTTTACTCGTCAGCCAATGATTTGATTTAAGTGGTTTGGTCGCTTCTTCATCAATTTAACTATTACTTTTATTCCTCAATAAATATTTAGTTTAACACTTTATTGAGAAGTGAAAAAGTATAGAAGTATACGGACCAACAGCTTACATTATGCAGCTATGTAGCGGTCGATCATGAAGTTGATAGTAGAAGTACTTGATGTTATCAAATTTTCTCAATGTTAAATCTTGAAGGCTTTTTGGTGCTTGCAGCTCTGTGTAATGGAAGGGGAAGATAATGACTAGGAAAAAAAAAGAAGAAATGAAGGTCCTGAAAGCTATTTGCCACCTAGAGGAGGTTATCACATCAAAATCCTGTGGCAATGCGGTCACTCTCGCATCTCATTGAATCAAAGTTTAAGCAGGTCCAGGGACCAGGGTTAGTTAATTTCTTCCAGGGGCACATACGTTCACTTGTATGGTTTCTGAAAGCAATCAGTATCAGAGTCTCATTACGTTAAAACTACTTCAGATATACATAAATATAGTATGCAATTTTCATCAAATTTTACTTTTTGGCAGCTTAGAACGAGACAATCTTTCTCCGCTGCCAAGTAGGGGCAAATAGTGCCCGTGACCCCCAACTCCACGCGTGGTGTATCATTCCACTGCGAAAGTTCAACCCTTTAAAAGCCCATTGCTGTCATCTTAAGCTGAAGTTGAAACAATTCCTAAGGTCCAATCATTGATGTGTAGAAGTTGCCTGTGCATGTCTATACCTCTATTTCCGCAAGTTGTACTCAATCCATTCCACTAACTAAAGCCGAAGTATGAAGTGGAGCTCCAGTCAAATATAAATCACGACAAGATTCTCCTTAACCTGGTAAATAATTACGTGGGGAAGAATTTGTGTGTCCTACTCATTGTTTATATACACTAGATATATCTTGTTAAGAATTAGTTTGTCATATGTTTAGCAAGGTTATTTAGTTGTCCGAGTCTTTAAGAAGTCAATAAATTGTTGCTAAGTTGTTGAGTCACGATAGTAGTGGTGGGTACTTTTTATTAATGCTTTTGTGACTCATGTTTGCCACTATGCGTAAGCCTTATATTATATAAGGCCTTATTCTGATAATTTAATTAATGAGTGTGAGTTAACATTATTTCCTTTTATCTCATTGTTCTTATCTTCTCTGCTCACTCTTCTTTCTATCGTTTATGTTCAAAAATTTCAAAATGGTATCAGAGCCATAGATCCTTGAGGGACTGTGAGATTGAGTGAAGAAAAAAAAATTCTTCTAATAGCTGCTAGCAATTCAGCTACTCTCCTACCCCTAAATTTCAATGGTAAAAACTATCAAGTATGGGTTATCAAGATGAAAGCTCATTTAAGAGGTCTCGGCTTATGGCAATGGGTGGAAGAAGAAAGGGAATTACCAGCCTTGGGAAATAATTCAACACTAAATCAAATAAGAGCTCATAAAGAAGAAGCAGCCAAAGCCTCAAGAGTGTTATCTATTATTTTCTCTGCAGTTTCAGAATCAGTTTTCACAAGAATTATGACTTGTGAAATAGGTAAAAATGCTTGAGATATGCTGAAAGAATTATATCAAGGCAATGAAAGAATGAAGAAGATGCAAGTTTTAAATCTCAAAAGAGATTTTGTAGCTTTGAGCATGAAAGAACATGAGAGCATACAAGAATATTCTGATCAATTGATGACTTTGGTAAACAAAATATGGCTATTGGGGGAGGATCTATCCGAGAACAAAATTGTAGAAAAGATTTTTATAAGTTTGCCCGAAAAATTTGAGGTGAAAATTTCATCTCTTGAAGATTCAAAAGATATTAATGATTTAACTTTACCCGAATTGATTAATGCTTTGCAGGCACAGGAGCAAAGAAAGGTCATGCAGAAAGTTGAAATTGAGCAAATTGATGAAAGAGCTCTTCTAGCCAAATCGTCAAAAGGAAAAGGTAAAATTCCTCAATGTGATCATTGCAAGAAACCAGGGCATGAAGAGAAAGATTGTTGGCATAAGGGAAAACCTCAGTGTTTCAATTGTAGAAAATTTGGTCACCTACAGAAAAATTGCAGACTAAAAAAGGAGTAAGCAAATATGGTGGAGTTGGTTGGTGAAGAAACTCTTTTTTGACAGTTGGTAAGATGTGCACCAAGATGCTTTTTGTTGAGCCCCGATTCCGACGCCCAACGATCGATCCAAATATCATAATCATAAGACGTGAGCATATCCCCCTATAGGGTTACCTCAATTAACCCTCGTTTGCCAACATCCCTTCATCTTTATTCTTGTAACATCCTAAAAATTTCCTCACAAATTGTTCCATGGCGTGCCCATACAAAACAGTCACCATGCTCAAACTTATTTCTCCTGCTTGCGAACAGAATTTGGAAATCTTAAAATCTAAATTTCAATTTGACTTCTTCATAGAAATCATAGCTCTATGTCTCTTGTTTATTTTGAAACAAGAATCACCTCAATCGGAGCCCTATAGCTCAGGATATCCTTAAAAAGCTCAAGTCTGCTCAAACCCTAATCGTGCACTCCTAACCGACCTCTTACTTGTTCTAATACAAACTTTCTCAAATCAACTTCAAATGATACCAATTTTCATTGAGGGATAGATACATGTCTTAGAAATCTATTGCTTCAAGAATCACCTCATTTAGAGGTCAGATGAGGGAATTATGATCAAAAGAATCACCCGTGTTCATACCTTAAATCGATTTGAACATCTCTTGGCGCAATTGCCATAACTTTCACCACAAAACTCGGATTGCCTTCGTTTTTGGACCATTAGAAAGTAGACTTCAAGATCTACAACTCGTATTATAGACCTCAAAGGAAGATTTGGCCTCTAAACTGGTCAAAATCGCAAATTACTGAAGCTGACTCGAGGATGTCCGTTAAACGGACATGCATGTCCGTTTAACGGACATAGACTAGCCAAACACTCCAATTTCACCCGAGAAGGTCCGTTAAACGGACATCCATGTCCGTTTAACGGATACGCACTGCCTTAACCTTCTTCTAAAGCTTCTCCAATGCTTCCAAACTCAATCCTAACACCATATATACTCATAATCTCCCCAAATTTAACCCTTCAAGTGTAATACAACTTCATGACCATTCAAATACCAATTTAAATGCATCAAACTCCCAAATCTCAACTCCAATAACTCATTCAACACACACAATTTCTAATCATCTACCATAGCTATCAAGTTCATACTTCCCATTCAACATCATCACTCGCAAAATCCATAACTCTCAATTCCGTAATCCAAATTTCACAAACTATTGACCATTGAAAAGATAAAAGGATAATCTACCATGTTCATAAAGACCACTTGGTCTCATATAGCCTAAATCAACCCAGTTTTTCCTGTCGAAGTCAATACACCATTATAACCCTTATGAAACTTGCAAAATGCAATATCCCTTCATATCAATTTAACTACTAAAATACTTGTCATTACACGCTTAATTTACTTCAAATGATTCATCCCATACAAACCTTTCCAACTCCAATATGCTATTCTAACACTAATAACAATTGGCAATCTCAACAATTACAATGTGTACAATCAACACATTCAAACTTGAGAAATCACACAATTATATAAAAGGAAACCTTTCAATTTCTTATTTCATTCCCAATTTCAAATGAAGTTCAAACAAAGCTTTGATACATAACTTTAAATACATATCGACATTACATCAAAACCCTTAACACAAGTTACAAAATTACAATTGATGCTCAATGTTCAATATGCTATTAAAGCTATCCAAAAGTCTAACTACTAACTTAGTACAAAAGCTAACTGTCTCGCAATTGGTCCAACTTCCTTGCAAGGGTTCAATGACCTTCTTAATCTGCACCTGAGGAGTGGGAAAAATTGGGTTGAGCTTCACAGCTCAGTGGCTAAAATATTTATAGCCATTGGCGATAAGCCACACATTCAAGCATATATGCATTTATATATAACATTCCCATAAGCATACATC
>JAOTAX010000198.1:14203129-14224201 GCA_025629825.1 Erythroxylum guanchezii | reverse complement strand
GTCCTATGCAATCCCAATCTATCCCATCCTATGCCAATTTACCATTCTACCCTTTCAATTGAGGGTGGGATGTTACATCAATTATTTCAGTGAAAAAGGTAGAAATACTTATACTTTTCTTATTTATAGAAAAAGATATTAGGATTTTTTATTAAAATGAAAATAATAATTATAATTAAAGTAATTATAATTGAAATTATAATTTAATTTTAATAAAATAAAATATCTCATATTTGATTTCTGAAGTTTTTAGGCTTCGTAATTAAATCCAACTTAATTCAAATTATAATTAAGGTCTAACTTTAGTTATAATTACATTTTAATTTTAATAAAATCAAATATCTCATATTTGATTCTTGAAGGTTTTCAATTTTCATAATTAAGTCCAATTTAATTCAAATTGATTTTTCTTATGACCGATTAGATTCCTAATATGTTGGTAATGATTATAAGTTATAATTATAATTCATAATTATGATTAGATAAATTAAAACTCTTTTAATTTTATCTTTAATTATTCAATTAAATAATTTATAATTATAAATTAATATTGACATTTACCAATATGTCATGATCACTCAAGAATGTTAAAGTGGATTGACTCAACCTTCAATACATGATTATGATGTGTAACTTAATTTTTCCGTTAGTCAATATTTCAATTGAACATAAAGTATGAAATTAATGTCTACTATTTCAAATTCAATATTGTTTATGCTTACTAATTAACAATTGATTTATAATTGATATTTAATAACAATCTTTTCATATGTCAATTTACTTTGGTCAGAAAATTCTTTAAATCAATGTTAATCAAGAACAGTGAAATGTTATCCCTAATTACTTTAGACTGATGAATCTTTTATTGATTTATTCAACTATCTTCATATAGCTTATACTATATCTAAGTACTATCAACTGAGTTATCATAAATAAAATATGTTATAAGTAGCATGAGAACAAAATAATTTTCACATGAGTTACTTTGTTACTAACAATTCCAAAGATCAATTATACAACAATCATAATAAGAAATACATAAATATGTAAGTAATATTCTATTTGAGATCTCTATAATATGGCAACTTCAATGAGCTTGATTTTTAATAAGCGTTCACAAGTTTATTTAAGCATCTCTATATTTTAATATATAAAATCAATTATTTTATTCGTAAGAAGAAAACGTAACGTATGATAGTTTTATCTTTACTATAATATCATGTTTCGATGAAACTGCAATTACGAATAATACATAAATACAAATTAAATATCACAATTATATTCTTATCATAATTTCAATTGTAGTGAGATTATCTTAAGGATTTTATTTTTAATATTAAAACATAAAATGTTAATAAAATATATAAAAATGTAATTAATTATGTCATTAAATCTATAACTAATTGATTTGTTACATGACATACACCAGCAATTACGACAGTCCTACTTAACCCAAAGGATAATTAGTTCACCATATTGTGTCAGTCAGAAGCTAGAAGCTAAATATTCTAAGAAAATTATGTAATTGATTATTTATATTCATGTTAATCCAATTCAGCTAAAAAGAAAAAACCAGTCTAAGAAACACTTAACAGAAGCTGAATGAATTTAACCAATAAGCTGGCTCAAATTTTTTCCTAATAAAAGAAGCGAACCCAATAGCCCTAGCCATGAGCCCATGACAACTACTATTAGCCACTAACCTCAATTCTCGTAGCCGACACTTCTTGAAGCTGTTCGGTAGCTTCCATAAGTTTGTTCTTCAAGTCATCTCAAACTTCCATAGAATCGAATCCGTAACATTAACAGTCAGGCAACCACTACCTAAACTACTCCGACGGAGGTCTCCAGAATTTATTTGGTCTCATCAACGAAACTTACTTCCCCGTATAAAACAACGTGGCAAATATCTGACCAAATCTGGCCTTGAGATTCAGCCCATTTCCAACTTTTGACAAATAAGGAGACGTGGCTTAGTTTGATTGAAGGTTGGACTATTTGAGTGGGCCATCGATAAATCGAAGCCCACTCACAGAGGAATCTGCAGTCGCTGGATCTAGGTCAGCAAGAAGTAAACCCTACCAACTTTGTATATAAATAAACTGAAACCCTTGTGCTTTCCAAGCAAGCGTCGCTAGAAAAAACTCTTTAAGAGACAACCATAGCACGGAGGTTAAAGAGACGGCGCTGCAGAGCTGTCCGCCTTGACCAAGCCGTTAGCTTAGTTTTGGCCCTCGGTTGATTTTGTTTTGCTGTAATCTTATTGACAAGTAGTTTTAGTTGAAATCAGAAAATGGTAGGAAAACTATCCAAGGCCGACAAGAAGCTTGCGTACGACGCGAAGCTGTGCAAGTTGCTGGACGAGTACAGCCAGATCCTGATAGCCGCCGCTGATAATGTGGGATCCAATCAGCTGCAGAACATCAGGAGGGGTCTGAGAGGTGACTCGGTGGTGCTGATGGGGAAGAACACCATGATGAAGAGGACAATCAGGGTTCATGCTGAAAAAACTGGCAACACTGTCTTCCTTAACCTCATCCCTCTTCTTCAGGGTAATGTGGGACTCATTTTCACAAAAGGCGACCTCAAGGAAGTCAGCGAAGAAGTTGCCAAGTACAAGGTGCACATGATACGAATTCATTTTCTTTACCTGTACTTTGCTCTAATTTTGATTTGGAGTTTGATGTTTAGATTATGCAGGCGATCTGATTACATGGTCAACTAACATGAATGTCAACCTAATTGTAGTCTTCAGGTCATTTCCCCCAAAAAGAAACTGTTATCTCATTGGGCAATGAATTTTCTTGGAGTGGTTCAAGAAACTGGTTACTCTGATAAAATCTGGAAAATTGTATTTGTTGTTATGGTTAAATGTTGTAGATTCGGAAGGGTTCTAAAGCAGCATGTAATTTGGAAGATTGGTATTTATAGAATGACATAATATAAGGGTTATGATTTACCAGTGGGAAAGTGGTTGTTATGAAAACTGTTGTCTTTCTCTGCTCCCTTTGTGTTGGGGAATGTAAGCATATATTGCGATGCAGGTTGGAGCTCCTGCTCGTGTTGGCTTGGTTGCCCCAATTGATGTGGTTGTTCCTCCTGGCAACACTGGATTGGATCCATCTCAAACATCCTTCTTTCAGGTCGTTTGCAATTCCAGTTTTGCATTTTCCCCGCCCTTCTCTTTTCTGCTTCTGCTTGCCGAATCATAAACAAATCTCTTTTGAAATGTTTCAGGTTCTCAATATTCCTACAAAAATTAACAAGGGTACCGTCGAAATTATCACCCCTGTTGAACTGATTAAGAAGGGTGACAAGGTGGGGTCTTCTGAGGCTGCCCTGTTAGCGAAGTTGGGCATAAGGCCTTTCTCGTATGGTTTGGTTGTTTTGTCTGTTTATGACAATGGGTCTGTATTCAGCCCAGATGTTCTTGACCTGACTGAGGATGACCTTGTCGAGAAGTTTGCTGTTGGTGTCTCGATGGTCACCTCATTGTCATTGGCCGTCTCGTATCCAACTCTGGCTGCTGCACCACACATGTTTATCAATGCTTACAAAAACGTCCTGGCTGTTGCTGTTGCCACTGAGTATACCTTCCCTCAGGCAGAAAAAGTCAAGGAATTCCTCAAGGTTTGTTTTTCTTTTTCTTTTGATAATTGAATCATCATCATGCTTTTCACAGTAATATCTTTGGTGGTCATCCTCAATCTTTTATCAATGTGATTGCAGGACCCTAGCAAGTTCGCGGCTGCTGCTGCCCCAGTTGCTGTGGCTGACACTGGTTCTGCCCCAGCTGCTGCCAAAGAAGAGGAAAAGAAGGAAGAACCAGTTGAGGAATCTGATGATGATATGGGTTTTGGTCTGTTTGATTAACACTTGGATCTCTATTTTCAGGAATAGACCCTTTTATTTCTTTAGATATGTTCTTTGCATGAATTTTTTATTGGCTTTTGTTTGATCAGTTGGATATTTTGAATTTGAATGTTGTTATTTACGTTGTTTTTAATTTAGTTACAACCTTCATCTTTAATGTTTTCATTTCGTATCTTATTCAACCTTTATCCAAAATGAACATACTTGCATTATTCCAAAATGCTAACCAAAATGTCTGCTTATACACTTAATTTATCGTTCAAGTAAAAAGTTTGTTTTGAATTTTTGTAAATTATGAAAATGGTTTTCGTTTTCTTATTTTATAATTTAAATAAAATTTGTTTTAATGAATATAATATGTATTAAAAATTAATATTAATTATAATTAAACATTTAATCATATAATACTAAATGTTTTATAAAAATATAATAATAATCTGAAGTTATATAGAAATATAAACAAAATTAAAAATTTTGTAGTTTCTTCAATTTTATAGATAAAAATAATATTTATAAACAAAAGGAAAGGAATTCAATTAAAAAGGGGGGATGATGATTTAATTATGTGTAAATTGACTTATTTATATAAAACTTGTTGATTGTCATCCTAATGTGATGAAATGAAGCACATTCTGATTGTGGGATAGTTTGATCAGACAAAACACAAGTTAGATTTGGACTTAAGACACGTTACATATTGTGCTAAGTGCTACCATTTTAACGGCGGGAAACGTCACGTACATAAACGATGCGATATTAGAAGCTCCAACACCAAGAGATGCCATTGCCAATTTTAGTATCAATAAGCTCAGACTTCGCCTGATATGTTCACATCTAGTCTAGTTTATATCTACTCCTCAGTAGGTTTTCATTTTATGTTGGGCATTTACTTCATTTGCTAATATTTATTCTACAGAATGAAGACATTGCATTAGTATATGGAATAAGGATAACGGAAAAATATAATGACAAACGAATCCAAAATTTTGACATAAAAAAACGGGGGCCACCCAGGTGGTTTTAACAAATGAAGATACCATACCATATTCTAGTAAACGTTACTATTCATATGGCTACTAAATGTTGTATGTATGGTGAAGACGAACAAGAAGACAAGAGTGTTCAAAATCAAAAGTTGCTGCGTTTGAAAGAATGACGGGCGCTGGTAACCAGATTGCTTTCAATCACAATCCCATGAACTGGCCCTTCCTTCCTTCCAAGCTTTGTGCGGGAACTTGCTGTAGCAGAATCAAGTGACCTAGCATTGGCAGGTATAGGCATTTCTGCAGAGTGGCCAGAAATGCAGAGATTACCACCATCATCTTGTTCCCAGTATACTTCAACCATAATGCCTCTAGGATTCTCTGCACTTTCTGTTCCTGGGATGCCCACAAACTGAGCTCCTACTGGTATCTATAAATGAGCAGAAGTAGAACAGTCAAAATCTGTGACTTCGTCGTCAGGGTTGCGCAGTTAATGCTTACCTGTACAGAGGTCCCAGATGATAGATTCAGTGTTTTTAATCGGCCCTCTTCTGCTGCACTTTCCAACTCCGCACGTTTTGCTATGTTCAAGAAAACTTCCTCAAGAGTTGTAAGCCCAAGCTGGATATCTGATATACCAAATTCGCTTTTTCTCTCCTCGAGTTTCGCGAAGAACTCCTGTTAAAAGAGTTTAAAGGCTAAGCACTCCTGTAAAAGCCTTTATGCTTCTAATAGGATAAGGGCTATTCAAGTAATGCTTAGTGCTTACCATTAAAAGCCCCTCTTTGTCACGAGGAATGACATAAGTCAGGAAGGATTTGGTCTCCTCGGCAGGTGATACATTCAAAAACTGCCACAAATAGCCCAAAGTAAGAAAACAAACCAAATTTCTTAAGCCAACAACTTGGTCAATCATGTTCTTTACTCAACATACATCCTTAAAGAACTGCGTCACTGGCAAATGGTCACTCGCAGGTTCTCCAGTGGCTTCAGAGAAGCTGATGTTAGCAACGAAACCGGTACCAAATCTTGACTTCAATCTGATTGATGTTCCTATGCATCGAAGCCTACCCTTGGCCACGATTCCAATGCGATCACTTAGGACATCAGCTTCTTCCATTGAATGTGTTGTTAAAACAATGGCGCGACCCTTCTTTGCATTCTGTATGATGTCCCATACTTGCCTTCTCGATATTGGATCCATACCAGTTGTCTATATGTTGAAGAGCCAGATAATAAAAATATGCTTGTGCAGTCAAATCAAAAGAAGTATTCAAATTCCCGTACCGGTTCATCTAGAATCACCAACTTTGGATCACCAATGAGAGCTATAGCAACACTGAGGCGACGCTTCATTCCTCCACTATAGCTCCTGGTTCTAACTTTAGCTTTAGCAGTGAGTCCCACGTTTTCTAATAACTCCTTGGCCTCCTGGAATTGTAATAGTTATTGTTAAACGACACTCTTGAACAAGAAATGTGGGACTCGCTGCTTACATGAACAACTGGAACGTACCGAACTTATTGAATCTTTGGCCAGACCTTTAATATTGGCAAAGAGGTGGAGATGCTCTTCGCCATTCAATGCGTCCCAAAGAATATCAAACTGTGAAATAAAGCAAAAGCCATACATAATTCAGGAGGGAAACATAAGGCCTACACTATAAGTCGTGCTTGACAATTGCTATACATGCATAAACATAACTCACACTAGCATATAAATAGAAACAACAGGGTAGAAATGTGTGTATTTGTTAGAGTAAACCTGAGGACAAACTCCGATAATCTTTCGAATGTTTGACATGCCGGTTGAGCTTCTAATGGAATGTCCATAAATCAAAGCTGTTAATAAGGCAGGTAAGATGAGTTCCGCAGTTATTGGATTGAAGAAGAAAAAAGGAAAAAGAAAATTAGCTCATACCGTCTCCACTAGTCACAGGTAAATTTCCAGTCAAACAGTTGATTGTCGTAGTTTTACCAGCACCATTGGGTCCGAGCAGACAAATCAGCTGATCCTTTGAGAAGTTTACCCATAAACCCTACAAGAAACATGCGGTCAGCAGTGTGTGTCTTTGCCCATATAATATTCATAGTTGAGGAAGAAAATTTGTTCCTTCCATTTAAAACAACCCACTGGACGTGTCAGTTTAGTTTCATTCAAAACTAATTCAATTGCGTTCGTTCCATAAGTTGACAATTTTCTGCTCACCTTAAGAGCTTGATAAGGTTTAGTCGTCTTGCCTTTGCAACAACAGCAACAGCTACACATACTGCGGGTGCCAGGATACGTCTTAACAAGGCCTCGTATCTGAACTGCAACATTCGGATCAACCGTGCCTGCTCTCGCATCTTTTTTGACAATGTTTTCCTCTTCAAGTACATCATCATCTAGAGCATTGTACTCCTCCTTTGGCGCTGAATCTATGTCCTCTAAAAGAAGGGAGCAAAGGGCTGTCAGGAAATTGAATATAGTTGTGAGCTATCGATTAAAGAAGTAACCCTTGTCACCTTTGACGTTGTTTACAGATGTCCCAGTCCAGTACCCGGGCATTAAGAAGTAAAAACAAGGTTTTCCAACCCCTGATGCGTTTGGAAGTATGTTATCCAGGTAGATTGCCAAAGCAAGCCAGAGAAAGAAAGTGCTGGTCAGCCACATGTAGACATCATTCTGCAGTTGATTGACAGTTGGTCAGTCAAGTCTCATAAATGAACCCAAATTAAGAATAATGAAAAGCTTTCAGACTTTACGCACAATTGTAATAACACATCCTGGAAGACTTGGTAAACAGTTAGCCCGAGTACTCCAACTAATTCCAATAGATTCAGGATCACTACTTGCATAGGACAATTGGTTCACGGCAACCGCAAGAAGATTAGGTGGGAATAATGACCATATTGTTCGTGTGGTAACAGAAACTGTTTTGGTATACGGGAACCCTGACACTGTAACAAGCTGAAATACCAACAATAAGATTGGTTAACCCACAGATACTTCTAGCTTGAATTCTGATGATTAAATTTATAACGGAATCTTGCCTGTGTCAAGAAGCTAAAAAGAAACATGGAGAACCCCACTGTATTGGCTGAAGATGACTTGCTTAGAAAGGCTGATAACATGTATGCAAAACCAATCTGGCGTCAAAAGAAGAAAACTGAAAGGGTTAACTATAGATAGGTATTAGTCATTTCTTGAGTAAGTAGTAAAAATTGTTCTCACCATATTCAGCTGGAAAAGGAAGAAAGCCAGAAACACAACTTCAAAACTGTTCTTCTTGAAAAAATCAAACCGAAACATGATCCCGAAAAGAACCAGAAGAAGTGATGAAATAAGCACAATCATTCCCTCCCATGTGATCCAGGAGAACCAATATGCAGAGTCATAAAGACCCATCATGCTCATTGCCTGTGGAAGGGAAAGTAGCTTAATTAACATCGCTAAATCATGAATATAAAGGATGCAAAGCAAGAGCCACTAGTTAAAATCCATTAGCCAATGGAGGTAAAACCTGGCGAAGTTTGAGCTCTTTCTCTGCAACCAATGAACCCATTTGTAATACAAATCCAAACATGGCAAAGGCCAGGAAAAAGGGTGGTCCAATGACGGACAATAGAACGACAGCATCCTTTGGAGGATAAGGGAATTCCTTAAATCCAACAGTCCAGCCAAAACTTGCATCTGAATATCCCAGAACATAACATATGAATCAATTTTTAGATCAGATAAAATAGAAACTAAATATCTTTCAGGCACTTGAACCATTTGCGAGGACGTCCACACCTCCAAGAATAGAGCGAGCAATCTCACGCTCAGCCGCAATTTGAAGTGGGACTTGAAATTTGAATGTAGGATCTTCAACATCTCCACGCCGAGAAACTGTAGTGGAATTAGTTTGTACGCCGTAACCGATTGCAGTGGAATTTATTTCTCTAAAATGCAGTGCTCCTGAGCAACGCATGGGATTTTGAAGAAGCCATGCATCTACGTCCTCTCGTGTTCTGAACGACGTCACCTGCATAAACAAAAGTGAACAAAACTTGACATGATCACTTGTTGAAGTGCATCTGGAAGAAGTCTGATGCGTTGGACCATGTAAAAGGTACAATTTGACATCCTTGATAGTTGATACCATACCTTACTCGCGGGAATAGGCCTACCAGGGTTATTATTCATAATGGAACGCGCGAGAGTGTGAAAGCGAGAGGTGTCGTTGCCACTCCAAATGAAATCAAAGCAAGGAGTCCTCGCGAAGAACTTCTGCTCGCAAGGAGGTATAGGGGGTGACACCAGAGGTTTGGGGTCGGTGACTTTGTCGTTGGCAGTGGTCTTAGAGTTTCCAGACATGGTGGCCTTGTTGATGCAGAAGAGTAGTAAGATGAAGAAGAAGGAAGAGAAAATCTGCAGGAAACTTGCGCGCTTGTTCCTCCACGAAAGAAGCAAATTCTTGAGGAACAGTGCCTTGAACTGTTGCAACATCTCTACGGACAAAAAGTGTGGAAAGGTAGGTTGGGGGCTTGGCCTGGGCGGGGGTTATGGTATGATATGGTTGTTGACAGGAATTAACACGCTTTTTTATTTATTTAATTTCAACGTTTTTTCAGGAGATCTTTGACCCATCTCGCCACCGTCAGCTAGCAGATGATTCAGGCGGGATCCTCCCATGCTAGGAGTCGGATCCCAACATCCGGAATGGGATTCCATCTCCAAAACCGTGTTTTGTCGTTTGTACATGATGAAGATATTAATTAGGATTTTTTACGCGTCTCCAGTTCGTTTCTGGATTAAAAAGCAATTTTCTTTTAAATGCAAAAATTCCATTCTTTAATACCACCAGAAATCCCAATCCCTGGATCGTCAACGGATTCCCTTTGAACCGGAGATGTACGCGCCTGTATCAATGCATGTCCTTTTGTGTATAAATAATTTAATTATGGTACCGAATCATTTGCCGCACTCCCAGATAAGGGCTGTTTGGTACATAACATTAAATGTTGCGTTATGAAGAGTAAATTACGCATTCCAAAATAGACAGTGGACTGTAATGAAAACAATCAAATCAAGTGTATATAAATTTCATTTATCTGTTGTGATACTCAAAATGTGAAAATTAGATTATTTATAGTTAAATCTGAACTATATATTATATTTTGAAGATACTTTCACCAAACACAACTTTAATTCCAGTATTTTGAAGATACGTCCCAATAAACCTTGCAAATTCTTCATATACCTGTGCCCATTAATATCCTCTATTGACTATAAAAAATTATAATCCACATTGGATCTGATTAAAAGTAATATTATCCTACCCAAACAAAGCAAGACCGTCCATTACGTTGTATGGCATTGGCATGGAGCCTTGTCAAAAGTTTGAGAATGGCATTTGTGAATTTCAGATGGAATACCAAGGGCATATATGGGTATCTTCAAACAGAAATTTAGGCTTTATCCCAGCCGAAAAACATACCCTACCCGGAGTTGCCATTTACAAGGTAGTAATGAGGTCTTTTGGTTAATCAATGTGATGTTCGGGGCCAGAGAAGTCATTTCGTATCTTACACATCGTTCTCTTCTCTTGCATGACATTTAACATGCGTTCATGTCTAGGAAAAGAGGAGAAAAAGCACTGAAACGGTGGGAGAGACAAAGGGAGTCTGTTACACAACTTGTTTCATTACTCCGTATTTCATATCTATCCAGACGGAGAGGAGAAGAGCGGAGAGGAGTTAGTAGGGATTGATATATATATAGATTGTCGGGAAGGAGAGTGTTCTTTAGATTACAATGCCGCAAACGGACCTACCTGGTATTCCCATGGCGAATACGCCACGTAATCGTGCATCTTTCGGGACTCAGGCCAATGCTTTACTTCGAAAGAACTTAACTTTCCAGGTTGCTCTATGCTCTATATATTTCTATATCAGTGTTCGTGTTTGTATGTAATCTTGGTTCTGATTATCTATAAGCCTGTGACGGTGATTGTAGTGTTTGATTTCACCTGATTTCGGTTGTTTAACATGTTTGTGTTAAATTCCTGAGAATATTTGATCTTTTGTCTTTATATGGTCTATCTTCTTTTGGAAAGGAAACTATTTGGGCTAAGTTAGAATTTCCTAAGCTTTGTTTTCCGATATGAGACCATTTTTTTCTTGTTAATTGAGAGTTCTGGTTGATTGCGCTTCTTGTGGTTGAATCTGGATTTTAGGTAACACGATCCATAATTAATGAAATGACATGAAAATCTAGTATATATGTGCTTAAGGTAAAAATTCTCTCCAGATCTCATTGTGAATGTGATTAAATTAACCCACTTTTGCTTTTGTTTTCATTCATTTCTCCATTCATGGTGGAGATCTTGGAGATGTAACGGTTTAGAGAAACGGGTGATTTTGAGTTGCATGCCAATGCGTTGACTTGCACAAATGTTCGAATGTCATGTATCCTTTGTTTTTCTTTTACAGAAACGCAAGGTTATGACAAATTGTCGGCTCATTAGCTTTCCATTTGTGCTCTGCATGCTGCTTTCTCTCATTCAAGCTTTAATTAACAAAGGGCAGAGCCCCCCTGGAGACAAAGACAGCAACTGTCTCTCAAATCCAAATAAAGTTGGGTGTCCAGCGCCTAGGCTCCCTGAGTGGCCTCCTCTCTTGCAAATTCCGTTGACCGAGTATCGTGCTGTGAAGACCAATGTTCTTCCCTTCACAGATTTGCCAGATGAGTCATGCAGAACTGTTAAAGGTTCCTGCCCTGTAACAGTACTTATGACTGGAAGTAATCAATCTCTTGGAGAAAGTATGCATACCTCTTGTCCTCCTGCCTTCAACTGTTGCATCATTGTTTTTATTTTTTGAAATTTTGATAAATGAAGTGGATACGAAAGAATTACCTCTATCATTATGTGCAATTCATTCTTTTTTGATAGTCTTGGCTGGGAATATGTTCTCAAATTCTCTCAACTTGAGGCCTTCCAATTATACAGATATGGTAGACAACTATGTGCTGGTCAGTTGTTTCTACCTTTTCAAATTTTCTTGTATATGCCATAGTCATTCACCACCTTGCTTATCTCTTGTCAACCTTAAATGGTTCAGGGTGTAGATGGCGACGCTGACCTAAATAACATAAGTCCGGTATTGGATGGCAACATGTATTATATTCAGCCGAAGTGCTTAAATGACTCCAGCGCTCTCATCCAGTTCCCAGCATTAGACAATATGCAAAGTATGTAATGATATATATTGTCCAACTAGCAAGTGGTGGAAATTTAGTTGTTGCAAACAAATGTTTGAATGCAGATAACCTATATGTTAGGCAATTATGGATCTGAATATGAGAACTGTTACTCAAAACCTTATTTTTCTTACTTTCGAGGACAATTTGTATGTAATATTCTGTACCTCTGATTTTTCTGTTTTGGTCTTTAAATGTAGGGCTAACATGTGCTCAAGCCTTAAACTTGTGGCGAAATAGTTCTTCTGAGGTGAACAAAGAACTGTACCAAGGTTATAGCCAAGGAAATTCAGAGGGGAAGATTAATGAGATACTAGCAGGTGGACCTACCTTAATTGACTGCTATTTTTATCTCTGGACTGTAATGGCTTTCTTTAGGAATATAACATCTGCAATGTCCTGCAGCCTATGATTTCTTAAACTCTGATCACAAAACGTTCAATCTGAGCATCTGGTACAACGCAACCTCTGAAGACAACAATATGGGCATTAATTTTCTCTCTGTTCCGGCCACGGTGAATCTGGTATGAACTGGAAATATAGATGTTCCGTATTTATTCATATTGATTTAGTTCTTGCCGGGTTCAAGGCTTTAGTCTGAGAATTTTCTTTATTGAAAGTGTTCTAAAATCATAAAGTCCTTGAAATTTTTTTACTTTTCATGACTACTGCTCCTTTTTGCCTTCTTTCTTCTTCCCTTCTTTTTTGTTTCTCTCTTGGAATTGCTGGCTGCTTTTTATTCTTTCTCCACTATGTCTCAAAATTTTTGAAACTCTTCCTCTCTGGAAAGTTGTCCATCCTTCTTAAAAGGAGCATATGTTTATATGGCATAACATTTCCCTTCTTTCATGTTTCATGACAAATTGCTTTCAGTTTTGCATTGCCTGAATTTTACAATTCTACATCCACAGGCGTCAAATGCTTACCTGAAGTTTGTAAAAGGGCCTGGTGCACAGATACTACTGGAACTTATCAAAGGAATGTATCAACCTGTTGCCAATGGTAACATAGATATTGCATCTCTTCTTGGGACAATCTTCTTTACATGGGTTGTTCTACAACTATTCCCCGTAAGCATCTGAACACTTGGTTCATTTTAATCTATCATAAGGTTTGAACCCTATGATAACAAATTCCTGAACATGTAATATTTCAATGTGTCCATTCTACTGTTTAATATTATGTTTTAGGTGGTGATGACATCTCTGGTTTACGAGAAACAACAAAAACTGAGGATTATGATGAAAATGCACGGACTTGGTGATGGGCCTTATTGGTTGATTACATACATGTATTTTCTATTCATATCCACGCTGTACATGCTGGTTTTTGTAATCTTTGGGGTTGTTATAGGTAATTTCCAGTCATTCTATCTTTGTTCGTCATTTGCCTTAAGTTTCTGATTTTTCAGTGCAATTGCAGGTTTGAAATTTTTTTCAACTAATGCCTACAGCATCCAATGTGTATTTTACTTTATGTACATAAATCTGCAAATTTCCGTGGCTTTCCTGATGTCTACTTTCTTCTCAAATGTTAAGACTGCCACAGGTTTGAAATAAATCAGAAGTTATTTACGCTTCTATCCCAGTATTAATGTTCATGAATATGATGGTTGACTTTTAATGGGTTACAGTTGTTGGCTATATAAGTGTCTTCGGTACTGGGCTCCTAGGTGCTTTTCTATTCCAGAATTTCATTGAAGATTCACAATTTCCCGGTAAGTAACGGCTATCTGCAAAAGCGAATAACATGGATGTTTTGCAGATGTAAACATCTTTACGGATTAGTGTGTAGACTTCGCTCATTACGGTGACTCGTTTCCTGCTGGTTGCAGGAGTCTGGATCATTGTAATGGAGCTATATCCTGGTTTCGCTCTATTTCGAGGGCTATATGAGTTTGGGCAATATAGTATGAACGCAAATTTGGCGGGGATTGGTGGCATGAAATGGGAAAATTTGGATGATCCAGAAAATGGGATGAAAGATGTATTGATTATCATGTTTCTGGAGTGGTTATTCTCGCTTTTTCTTACATATTACATGGACCAAGTTTTTGGGAGTGGGAAAAGTCCTCTGTTTTTCCTGCAGAACTCTACCAAGAAAAATCCATTATCTCTTCGGATGCAAAGTATGCAGAGGCAGGGATCCGAAGTTGTTAATATGGAGAAACCGGATGTCGCTCGGGAAGTAATATCTCATCTGTAGAAGTAGTTGAGTTCCTTTTCCAAGGGCCAAAAGACTCGCATTTATGTTTTCTTTTCTGAAATGCATGCAGAGGGAGAAAGTTGAGCGTTTACTACTGGAACCAAGCGCAAGCCATGGAATCGTTTGCCATGACCTTAGAAAGGTGTATCCAGGGAGGGACGGAAACCCTAAGAAAGTTGCAGTGAAAGGATTATCTCTTGCTTTACCTAGAGCTGAGTGCTTCGGTATGCTTGGTCCCAACGGCGCAGGGAAGACATCTTTTATTAGTATGGTCAGTCAACATTTTCCTGAATTATGTAAACGGATGTATGTACTTAGGACTCACTCATTTACTTTTTCTGTTAATTAGATGATTGGGCTCACAAAACCTACTTCAGGGTCAGCATACATTTCGGGTCTGGATTTACAGACTCAGATGGATTGCATTTACACCTGCATTGGTGTCTGTCCCCAGTACGAGTAAGTCAGAATCCTAAAGACCTCAATTTCATCCTCAACTTCATTTTACATTGTCTTTCAAATCATAACCTATTTGTTCTCTGACATTCTTAGCTTGCTTTGGGAATCTTTAACGGGAAGGGAGCACTTGTTGTTTTATGGTAGACTTAAGAACCTAACAGGCTCTGCATTGAACCGAGTAAGTTTCGTGATTCTCATTTCTATTAAGCATTTGCACCGAAAAGACCTGGTCTTGAGCGACTCTTTTGGGAAACATCATCATGTATTTCTTCCTTGGATTTGTTTTGAATAAATAAGATGTGTTTTATAATTTCATATACGAAAGAACTCCCAAGTTTCACTTTTCTGCTGTCATTATTATTTCTTACATAGGCTGTAGAAGAATCTCTTAAGAGTGTCAATTTATTTAATGGTGGGGTTCCTGACAAACAAGCTGGGAAGTACAGTGGAGGCATGAAGAGAAGGCTAAGTGTTGCCATTGCACTTATTGGTGATCCCAGAGTGAGTATATATCAAACTGGAATATTGCATTTGTAAAAATCTTTATGGTCTGCCTAATAATTTGAAAACTTTTCTAGGTGGTTTACATGGACGAACCCAGCACTGGACTAGATCCAGCTTCAAGAAACAGTTTATGGAATGTAGTGAAGCGTGCAAAGCAAGATAGAGCAATACTTCTCACAAGTATGTACTCTTTTCTTTTGTATGGTTGATCTATTTTGATCGTTAAGAGCTTGTTTTAACTGGGTTGAGCATGCCGCTTTCAGCACATTCAATGGAAGAGGCAGAGGCCCTTTGTGATAGGCTAGGCATTTTTGCCGATGGCAGCCTGCAATGCGTAGGAAACCCTAAAGAGGTAACTTTGCGAAAAATGTTCCTTGCTACTTCTACAACTTGCTTCACATTTGTTCTTTTCGTTAATTTCTTCAGTTTAATGGTTTATACATAATGCTGTAAGTTGCTTATTTTCTCCCTCAAGTAGTATGTGGATTTTACACAAAAATGATAGTAACCCTCTTTAATGCATGACAGTTGAAGGCTAGATATGGGGGATCTTACGTGTTTACTATGACAACAACGGAGGAACATGAGAAAGAAGTTATGAAGATGATCAGACATCTCTCTCCTAATGCTGAAAGGACTTACCATATCTCTGGAACACAGAAATTTGAGATCCCAAAACATGAGGTCAGAATTGCAGATGTGTTTCATGCAGTTGAGAATGCTAAAAGTAGATTCCCAGTGTTTGCCTGGGGTTTCTCTGACACCACCTTGGAGGATGTTTTCATCAAAGTTGCAAAGGCGGTCATAGTTCATTAGCAGCCTCTCTAGTAATCTTCACCTAGTTTTATAAACATTTTCCATTGTCAATTTAATCTTAATAAGTGAAACAAAGGACGTCAATCGTTTCGTCAACATGAATTCGGAGCTATTTCAGTAAATACCTTTTCCTTTTCTAGGATTTCCACAAACGTAGTATTTGAACATGTTGAACCCCAGCACTAGGAATTTGGACGCGACCAATTAGTTGTTTCTTTCCCATGATCCTAATTGTCTTGTTTCCATTTCAGAACTAACGAGCTTGACAAAATGGACGTGAACTTTTTCATATCCATATGATATTACCAACAAGTGATTCACCAAAATGCGAAACGCTTACAATAAATTTTAATATTTATAAAATATTTAGACAATTAAATTTCTATCCATTACATATCACATCAACACTAACTGATTACGAATTTAATATTTTTTAATTTGTGTGGATCTTATTATAATTTGTAGCATAGGTTACATGCGTGAAATTTAAGTTTAAATAATTTGATTTTTATTTTATATTCTTAATAAAACTTAATTGAATTTAATTATAACATAATTTGACTAACCTAATTAACTTAATTATATCCTCATTTAAGTTAACTTATATTTTATAGTAGATGACAACTTCTGATCCTTGTCACCAATATTCATACATAGTTTTAATTTTTTATTTCATTGCTCGAGCTCATCAAAGATGAGAAGGTTATTGTTACAAAGATTTTCTAAGCACCAAACTTATACTGTAAGTTGCACCAACACTTTCGCACCACAATCTCACTTAGGTTTATTTAAGCAAGATTCAGCCTTTCTCACGTAGATGTTGACAAAATAACTTGTTTTCGAATGCCTCACAACCTTCGAGTGTTTGACTCTCGAACTCTAGAAGATTATTGAGAAAGCACTAAACTAATAAAGAAAACAATAGGAGCACGAGAGAGATACAATAAATGCTAACCTTTTGTACTTCCCTTAAATTATACAAAGGAATGCTCTCTCAATCTGATGTGAGGAGCAAGACTTAAATGAGTTATTTGTAGGCACCTTTGGCTTGATAGCTAAGTTAGAATCCTAATTGAACTCAACTAGCCATATCACTTCTTATCATAATTAAATGATATCACATTATCCGATAAGATGACATCCCATCTAAATAAGACTTTGATAAGATTTATCTACACTCCAACTAACAAGAGATTACATTTAATCATGAAAGATACATTCATATATATGAATATCTTTACTATCTTTAGATGATCCTCCCACATTATCTTTATCTTTTAGAGCTAATGTCTATCTACTGTGATCTTATCCGCCACATCCTCCAAGATCTCCCCACGATCTCTGTCTACTGATGATGAGTTATCTAAGCCCAAAGCCTTTTATAGCACACTGTTCTGGTCTATGCTTACCCATGTTAAGTCCATTAGTCATGGCCTATTCATTTGAGCATACATGAAGCCCTTTAGTCCATCAAGAACTTAGCCTTAGCCAAGTTGGTCCGTACAAAGTCCGAAACTCTAACAAAACTCTCACCATGCTTTATTTAACTTTCTAAGTTATCTTGGCCTTTCGCATGCCACCATCATGCGTGTGACTTAGCTAACCTTTGACCTAAGGCCAGTTTCTAGCTAGGTGTGAAATGCTTTCATGTGTTATGGAGCTAATAAACCACCCCACTAGGTGAATTTGATGCCTTCGTCAAACCAGTCTGAAGATAGACATTCATTTGATCCTCGAACTACCATAAGGTAATATCTTTCTCCCATGTAGCTTTCATGATCAACTTTCCCTTCCATTGGATTAAGAATTCGATCATCCAATTTTTTTTTATGTTGCCCCATTGTTTGATGATCTAAGATCTTCTCCACTTGATCCTTGAACTGTTTCCTCACAACTGATGAAGCTCTCTTCACCTAACTCCTATTCGGATCTAATGCATCCTCACGATAAGGTTTGCGAAAACTGACATGAAAAGTAGGGTGTACCTTCAATCTTTTGGGCAATCTGTATGCCACATTCCCAACTTTATTTACCACTTCAAATGGTCCATTGTAATTCAACACCAATCCACGATTTACTTGTTTACTTGAGATCTTCTTCCAAATTTGTGGGTTACGTTTCTAAAGTATCTTATCTCCCATGTTGAACTCCAACGATCTCTTTTATAAGTTCACTTTCTTCTTCATCTATCGATAAGCTTTCAAAGACTATCTCTCCCCTCATCTAACAACTCTTGCTTCTCCATTATGAACTTTTACACTGTAGGACACTTGTCACCTATCCTTTGTTGTGCAATCTCAAGTAGAGTGAGAGGTTGTTGTCCCAAGACTATCTCAAAGAGACTCTCCTCTGTAGTAGAAGATCTGTGTAAATTATAGCAAAATTGTGCAGTATCAAGTAAACTTAACCAGTTACATTGACTTGCACTTATATAATGCCTTAAGTACTTAAATACTCCTCTAGTAGACCATTTATCCTTTCAGTTGGTCATCCATCTGTAGGTGATTTGCTATTGAAAACTTCAAATTGTTTCTCATTATATTAAAAAGGGATATACAAAATCGGCTACTTATAATATCTGTAGAGACTCCAAAATAATTCACCAATTTTTAATAGAACAACTCCACCACAACATTCGAGGGACACGTTATTGGTGCTAGCATGAAGATTACATATTTGGAGAATCAATCTATAATCACTATAATTGTCACCATGTTGTTCACCTTTGGAAACACACAAATGAAATCCATCAAAAATGACATCTATGGTCTTTTGAGAATTGATAGGGGCTGTAGCAAACCGACTTCCTTCTTCCTCTTCGACTTATCCAATTGACACACAAAGCATATCTTGATATAACACTTGATGTCATTCTCTACCTTCGGCCAATAGTAGGAACGAGTTAGGAGCGCCATCATCCTTTGAACTTTGGGGTGACTAAGCGACTGTGAGTCATACGTCTCATTCAATATTTTTTTCTCCACAAGCCACCAACACTCTGCACAAACACTTGAATACCCTTAGTCATCAATAGCCCATCATCATTAAGCTATAACTTGTGTACAACACCTTCCTTAACTTATGAGATTAACTTATAATATGTATTGCTCAATGGAGCTGTAGTTTTTTATTTACTCCAATAGTTTACTCCACCCTAGTAAGTTTTGACTTTATTACTTCCTTTATGGTGACAAAACCTAAGGAGATATATGATGTTTTTGTGGTGACTTATATTATTGAAGAAGATCCCAAAACTTATGAGGAAGTAATGAGATCTATAGATGCTACGTTTTGGAAGGAAGCCATAGATAATAAATTCGAGTCAATCATGTCTAATAAAACTTGGATTTTAGTTGATCTACCTCGAGGGTGTAAGCCTTTGGAGTGTAAGTGGATTTTCAAAAAGAAATTGAGACCTAAACGAACCATTGAGACGTTCAAGGCAAGACTTGTGATTAAAGGCTTTAAACAAAAAGAAAGATTGGACTTTTTTTATACTTACTCTCCTGTTAATAAAATTGCATCTATAACGATGCTATTTGCTATTGCCTCAGTATTTAAGCTTCATGTGCACCAAATGGATGTTAAGACAACTTTCTTTAATGGTGATATAGATGAGGAAATTTATATGGTCCAACCCGAGAGGTTTAGAGTGCCTGGTCAAGAGTAAAAGATGTGTAAGTTGGTTAAGTCTTTGTATGAACTTAAACAAGCTCCCAAACTGTGGCATGAAAAATTTGAATGTGAGATTTTCAAACATGGTTTCACCTTTTGTGATGTTGATTTTTGTTGGTTATGGCCCGAGTATTCACAATACGCAGCGGAAAGGACCATAAAACAACAAGAAGTATAACTGAAAATTATAGCATGTACGAAATTATCTCTTGACGCGAATTGGTTGTTTCTTTTTCAGATTCGTAGACACTGCAATGCGCGAATGTCCTCTACCGGTATCTACACGAGGATCAATGATCTGGGAAACGGCTAGTGTGTGCTAGCACGTCCAAAAACTTTTTCGAACGTCGCATAATCTTTCTCTTAGAGGTGGCTAGGGTTTTTGTCTCTCTTCTCCTATCTAATGAGACCTAAGATTCTCTATTTATAGAGAAAACCTAATCCCATTAAAGCCCAATAAGTTTCGGCCCATATTATATCTCATATAATAAAAGCCCGACAACTTAATTCAATCTAGCCCAATAAATATATCCACATTGAATAAAATTTATTCAATGCCTAATAAATTAGGCCCAAGAGAATAAGCTCAGATCTCATCACTCTTTGTGTTTGACCTTGTGGGCTCATTTGATGTTGGCAATAGGCTTGATCACACTTTAAGGCCCATAAGTCATAAGCGGCCTCTAGCAAGACATTATGATTACCCAAATCAAATGAGGATCGGTAATTCGATTTAACCTATAATCATGGTTATAAGCTCAGTCCCTTTGTAACACGATATCAAGATTACTCACAAGGCATGGTACATTTCAACCTTTGATTAATCATAGTTTCTTGATCCCCAATTTGACTGATTATAACAAATGACATTGATGACTCATCATCAATTCATTTGAGCACGGCCATGCATTTCTTTAGTCATACTTGTCAAGAGGCCCAAATGATATCTCTTTCATTTAAGAGAGGTACAAATCCCATCTACGTCATTCACATCCCTTCGCATGATTTATTTAATGTTCAACATAAGACTACTTGTTATTCGGTTAAAAATAACTTAGTCTAATGTCAAAACACTTAATTCCTCATATAGGGAACTATGATGACTTTAGGTCAAAAGACTAAAGTCAAACCATATTGAGAATCACTAATGACATGAAACCATGTAGTATTTTCTATGTGGGTCTGTCCAATCTCTAACATATATCTATGTTTCTGATTTGATAACTCATATCCATGATCAGAAAAACGTGATTATCAATCAGAACACATACTAGCCTTAATTCATTATTGTTCCACCAATAACGATCGACCAGGGACAGTTTAGAATAGT
>JAOTAX010000198.1:14171246-14198115 GCA_025629825.1 Erythroxylum guanchezii | reverse complement strand
AATATAATGTACAAAATAAAAATTATTCTATAAATTAATAAATATTAATTTATCGATAAATTAATAACTCTGTATAAATTAATAATTTTTTAAATTCTAAAAATATTCATTTATAAAATTTTACCGGAAATAACACGTATACGTTCGTTTCAGCGATTTTTATCAGTAAAGTATCCCCTCTAGAGGCCCCTCCCAGTCTGATCGTAAATAACGGTAAACTAGTCACTTCTTAGATCCTTTAGAAGTGGAAATTTGCTGGGACCCTCTCAAGTGCCCTATTTCTTGTTCGCCATCAATCCTCCATTCTTATCTAAAAGTGCATAGTTTGCTCTCCTGTTATGTCAAGCTACAAATGATTTGACTGTGGATTTGGACATATTCTTAAAGATAAATTAGTATTAAATTTGATGCCATCCATTTAAGCAGTGAAAGAGCCTATGTTTCCCTCCATTATTAGCAGAATAGGACATGTACATCTCTGCTTTGGAATTGTAAGACGATTCTTTTTGCAAACCCAAGAGGCTAATCAGCAAAAAAGTGTTCCCATCTAATCCATAATCCGGAGGACAAACTTAATTACCATAAACTACGAAAAAAAAAAGTTATGAAAACCCTTATCTTATACAAAAAAAAGTATGTTTCATCACAATATTTCCTCAATTTACTCTACAAAGCTAATAAATGTGTGAAGCTGAAACCCACGTCGAGAAAGAAAGGAAGAAAATGAAAAAAAGTGCACCGAACCGGCATGCTTAGCTAGCCCTGGACTGCCTTGAATTCTTAGTAGGCAATATTAATGATGTAACTGACTTGAAATGAGGAGGCAAACGGTCTAGTGATTCGCATGTAATGTCTATCCACTACGCCGTTATAATAGAACAAGGAGGCAGGCGAGTGACATAAAGTTCGTATTTTTATCTTTTTGTCTACGAATAACTTCTCTGCGTCATTATTAAAGCAATTAGAGAGAAGCGACAGTATAGTCCATTTTATGATTTAGCGTTTCTTGAGGGGCATACAATTTTGGGATAATCATACAAGGAATCCCAACATTATGAATCTCGATGTCGATAGCAAATGGTTGAAATGGTCTATATGACGCAAGAAGGGGGGACGCAATCTTCAGGGAACATATATTGATTTTTTCAGCCAATACATAGCTTGTTTGGTGGTTAATCTTATAAACAAAAGAAAAGTGTTGTATTAGCTATATTGGAATTTCGGTCTCACTGTCTAACTTGGCCTGATCAAACAAGCAAAGAATCAACACTCGTGGGAGGAAAAGGGGTGGCAAGAGATTGACACGAATAGATATTCATATTGATTAAGCAACATATTGTTTAAGACCCCTGACGGTAACTATATTCGTTCGACTCTCTTTGGCGGTGCCGTATTCCTAAATATGAATAATTTTATGGGGAGATAACTTTTGTGGTAGTTATCATTTTATGTAAGAGAAGAGTCACACAAGGCATCGAGTAAGGACATTGAGAGTTAATATTCGTATAGAAAAAAAAAAGAGCCATATTCTCTAAGCTCCATTACTAGTATTTACATGGGGAAAAAAAATCTCTCCATTTGTATTTATGTTTAGTTGAAGAAAATAGTAAGTAAATATGATCTATTCATATTTTAAATGCAAGTAGTGACTAAGAAAAGCGCTAGGGTCGGAAACATTTCTAAAAACACATATTAAACATGAATTACAATTCTTGCATCAATATATAGCTTTGATAATTCTAGATAACTTGGTCTTTTAAAATTTTATACGACAAAAGTCTGCAGGCTCTCAAGGCAAACTCGACGACTAGCTTCACGCCGCGCGTACATTAACCTCTCGAGGAAGCATCTTATGTAACATGCTCATATTCTTTCCTATCCTACGTAAGATAAGGCATTTAAAAGAGATTTAGAAATTATTAAAGTGAGAAAAATAGGAGACGCTGGATAAATGAGTCGACGGACCATTAGTGGCCTGCAAGAAGACCCCAAAACATGCTTCCTTGCCATGAAATCTGTCCCTGCTAGCTCACATTTCACTCCTTTCAAAGTCATAAAAGAAAAATACACAAGAAGCCAAAGCAGAAAACATATTGGATAACACTCAGCCTTTTTCCTTAATTTAAGAATCTAGAAGACAAAGCAATGACATAAAGGGAGTCTCTTATCATTTGTGTTCCATGAGATAAAAAGTTAACCTCATACTCCAACTGTAAGAAAAGAAATTCGGTGAAATCTCAAAAGATTAAAGAAAATAAAAAGATTAAAAGGTTAAAATATTTGATTTTTATAATGATGGTATACCTATACCAAACGTGGAAGGCAATTCATCGGTAACAATGTCCAACTGGAAATGCCACGTGGTCAGTTTGGCACCGCCGATGTGACATGGAAGTGTCCACCTGTATTCTGTCAGGTTGGGAGTAGATAAACAGAGGTTGGAGCACGTGATCGAACGCCCACGTGTTGGGGTTTGAGGTTACACTCACGTGACAGTAGGCGTGATTAGTTGGGCTGAATAAGGGGTGCCGAATTGGAGGCCAGCAGGGCAAGTCTGCTTTTTCTGAGCAATAGTGAGTTAACACGTGTCCAAATTTGTGGCGGTGCGATTCGCAAAGGAAGCGGTAAACGCGGAGATAGAGTCGTCCCAACTCAACTTCTTTGGCCAACCTTTCCGAACTCCAAAGGAAAAGGTGTGGAAGCACCCAAAATAATGGTCTCCCTTATCCGGAAAATGGCGGTCTTAATTCCATATTGGCATGCCACAAATTTAACGTTATTTAAAAGTATAATATTTACTGGGGTTCACTTTCGGGCAATGTCTAGAATTATTATAGACAAGATATGGATGGTACCGTTGTATGTATTTAAGGAAGATTTGGGTTTGATTCACTTAACTTGTGCAGCTTTTTTTTTTTTTTTTTTACTAAAACTTGTGCAGCTGTCATGAGAATTTTGTTGACTTATCAATCACCGTCTATTGACTAAATTGAATAAGAACTCAATTCATTCCTTTAGGCCGCAAAATTGATTAAAGATTGGCATTTTGCACTCAAAAATTTCCCTCAAATCATGGATGCGTGAAAGTAAAAATTAAAAAACTTCCACAGTAACAACCTTTTTGTGATTCAAAATTCATGTACATCATAATATAATGATGTAATGTCTGTTCGTGGTGTCCGCGGTGTCAGTGTCCATAATTAGACGGCAAAAAGGAGGCCAAGTCTCGCAAGTGTCCACGTGGTAGTAGTGGATAGGGAGAAGCAATTACCGACAGTAGCGGACTTAATTGAAGAAAACCAAAGACCAAAGGTCTCCGAGTTGGAATGGTTCCACTTCCACTTGCATCCATTCCCACTATATTCTAAGATTAACCTAACACGCTCAGCTAACTTCCTTCCTTGTCCTTGGACCTACACAAACACGACACCTTCCACGTTAGGCCAATTGTGGATAAGCCTCTCTATATCTCAAACTGTTTCTTCTTTTCTATTACCGAACAACTACAATAGTTCTCAATTTTCCACGACTTTTAAAATTCAAATTCCTCGTTCTTCATGCGCCTCCTTATCCGTCCACACGCCCTGTTCCCTCTTCCTTCCCCAAGTCTTCCCACTGCCACTATATATATATATATACCTCTTCCCCCCTCTTTGTCTCCGAGCGTCAACCAAGGCTCATTATTTCCCATTCTCCATAATACACAAAACTCCTAAACCTTAGTTTTCATATTCTTTTTCTCCCAGGAAATGATTGATTTAGACTGGAAAGCAAAGATGGTCTCCTCTGATCCGCCAAACAAATCCCCAAAGCTCTCTAAGAAACCCAGCATATCGATCCCAACTTCTCCGTTTCGGGCGGTAACTAACACTTCACCGGCTCCGGCTCCTGAATCGGCCTGTTCTTCGTACGAGTACTACCTTCGATTACCGGAGCTGAGGAAGTTATGGAGCGAGAAGATGTTTCCCGAATGGAAAAATGAATCTGTTTTGAAACCGGCCCTACAAGCACTTGAAGTCACGTTTCGGTTTATTTCTACGGTTTTGTCCGACCCCAGGCCGTACGCAAACCAGAGGGAATGGAAACGGAGGCTCGAGTCCCTCGCAACTTCTCAGATCCAGCTAACTGCTACGCTCTGTGAAGACGAGGAGGAAGACGGTGAGACACGTGGCAGGGCTCCGATCGTCGACTTGAGCTCATCAAACGGTGTTGTGGCTCGAGACGGTAGTTACGCTGAGGTGTGGAAAGTTCCAGGAGAATACGCAGTGATCCAGAGAACAAGTGAGGCCAGCCTCCTACCTCGACTTGCCACGTGGCAGAAATCCGATGATGTTGCACAAAAAATCCTCTACTCCATCGAGTGCGAGATGAGACGATGTCCCTACACTCTGGGCCTCGGCGAGCCGAACCTCTCGGGTAAGCCTAATCTAGACTACGACGCCATTTGCAGACCAAACGACCTTCATTCCCTTAAAAAGAATCCGTACGATCACGTGGGCAATCACGAAAACCAAACACTTTACACAACTCACCAGATTCTAGAGTCATGGATCCAAGTAGCCAAAGAGATCATCAAGCGAATTACAGAGAAGATCAACGATAAGAATTTTGAAAAGGCGTCAAATGATTGTTACATGCTCGAGAAAGTCTGGAAGCTTCTCGCAGACATAGAAGATTTACACCTTCTGATGGATCCGGATGATTTCTTGAAACTGAAGAACCAGTTGCTGATGCGATCACCGGACAATTCGGAATCGTTTTGCTTCAGATCAAAGTCGCTGGTGGAAATAACGAAGTCTTCCAAAGACTTGAAACACAACGTACCGGCGATTCTGGGCGTGGAAGTGGACCCCAAGGGTGGGCCCAGAGTACAAGAGGCGGCCATGAGAGTGTACGCTGAGAAGAGAGACTCAGACCTGGAGAAGATACATTTGCTTCAGGCTTTACAGACGGTAGAGTCGGCGTTGAAGAGGTTCTTCTACGCATATAAGCAAGTGCTTGTGGTGGTAATGGGGAGTTTGGAGGCTAAAGGGAATATGGTTCTGGTGAGTTCGGACACTTGTGATTCGGTAAGCCAGTTGTTTCTGGAACCGACTTATTTTCCGAGTTTGGATGCTGCAAAGACATTTTTGGGTGATTTTTGGAGTCACGAATACGGTGGAGGGTTGGAGAGACAGCCTCGTAAGAACTCGGTTGTCCACTGAGTTGTGGGTGAAGGGGAAGTCTTAAGGTCAAAAAAGAAAACTGTTATTCTTTGTAGTCTGTATAAATTTATTTATTAAGTTTGGTTGGATTCTAAAACTCTTTGTAAGGCTGGTTATATTTTTCATGCTTATAAAAGTTCAAGTTTTGATTTAATACATTTTTCCAAAGTTTAGATAAATTTAGTAAACTTTGAAGATGAAATGATGATAAACTAATGCTTCAAAAGTTGAACATTGCACACTTTGTTCAGACGTGGATTTGAATTGAAGACTCGGTAAAATAATCTAGTTCTAATCTAATTAATCTCTAAAATTTCCCCCCGTTAAAGGTCAACCCGCTCAATTAGTTTGTACAAAATTGAAATGTCTATGTCATCATCCGATGTTGGGAAACTGCGATACATTAGTGGGCGGCTCCTGATAACCTAGGAAGGAGCGACTTTGTTTCTTCAAACTCGGTTTCAATCAATGAGAATGTGGACCCAAATCTGTTATAATATATATTTATTCTTACCCTGTAGTACATTTTGTTCATGCCAAAATTATCCTCTTTTTTTAACATTTTATTCTTACCTTAATTATAAGAAGATATTTTTAAATTATTCATACCGAAAACAATCTCCGCTTTAATTAAGTAGGTCATTTATAAGAGAAAAAGCTCTGATTAAATTTTAAACTATTATATACTATCAAAATTATCGTTACTTATGCCCAGAAGGCTTTTCTATTTCTATTTTATTTTTGGTTCTGACCGGTCTGATGTTGGGCCATGCAATCTTTATGTGAATAGTGTACGCATAGCAAGCACAGGATTTTGATTGAGGATGTTCCTAATTGATCGAACATGGTGCATTGTAGTGTTAAGAATGTAGACTCAGAATTATTTAAGTAGCAGTATAACTCGTACATGAGCTAAGATCATTCATTCGTTGAAATTTATGGATAGGGATGGTCAATGGCAAACCAATGAAAGCGCATGTTCAGTTTAGTTGGCCTTTGTTCATCTGCACAAACTCATAAGTGCTCTAATAGCTCGGCAAGATCAGATCAGATCAGCTCAAATTTGTCCTGAGAGAACAAACAGGGACCAAAAGCATATTTTATCGCAGTTTATCCGGTTGTTTAAGTTCAAGTCACATTACGTGTACAGTAGTGCGACATTCCAATTAACCTTCTAAAAATTATTAAAGCAAACCAGAAAAGTCCACCCACCTTCTCGGTTCGGTCAAGAATTTATTGTTCAAAGAAACGCGACAACTTACATTAAAATAAAAGGAAATATTAAAAATAAAAACCACTGTACCTTTTTCTATAAACTATTTAATTTCTCTACAATAGTATATAAAAAGATCATTAAATGACACTTTTATAGTTGTTTATATATTTGGTATAAATATATAATATGTACAAAAATTATCACTTTAACAATGGACCTCCTGTTTATATATTAATCAATTAATATAATTAATTACTGATTTTTTATTTTTATCTCATAATTCTTATCTTTAAAGATAGTAAAATGCCTTGATCTCTATCTAATCCGAAATTGACTAGTTTGACTCCAGTTGACTAAGAGTTAAGTTCTTTTAATTTCAAATTTTAACGAATCTTTTTATATTTCGAGTTAGGCTTAAGTTTCATGACTCGAGCTCGACTCGAAACCTAAAGTTTTTTCACATATAAAATAACATCATTTTGTATATTGATGAATAGTTATTCATGAGCCAATTGAAGCTTTGTCAAATTAGGAGTTCAGACATAATACTTCAAGCTCGATCGGACTTTGGCTTGTTCGGATTGAGAAAACAATTGGGGGTTGTATGAATCTAAACCTAACCTGACTTAAATATGTGTTTTTGAAAGCTATTCGTTTAAATAGAAAATTTAGAATCATAAATAAAAACTAAAGAAGATACTAATGGTGTTTTCACTTAACCAATTACAAATTTGATATTAGAAGTCGATAAGAAGGAGAAAGTGATTAAAGCAATAGTAGCTAACACTTACAAGTTGAAATCAAGTATTGTGCTTCGACGGTAAGTCTCAAATGTCAAAAAAAAAAGAAAAGAAAAGAAGAAGATGAACTCAAATGGCTTTAGAGGTTTGTTTATGTGATTGATGGTGACAATTTTTATTTGATTCTCTATTATATTTGGTAATTAAAAATATAATTTTTCTTTAGTATAATATACTGATTAGTTATGTAATCCGATTTAAAGAAGATAGATTTTGTTTAGAAGATAGATTTTGTTTTGTAATTTTAAATGTATGAAAAATAAAATCTTATCATTGATTTATAAGCTTAATTTAGCTAACATTTATGTTATCAAGTTAGGTAGCAAGGACATAATACTTATATAAGTTAGAAAGTATCCATTTTGCTTATAGAAGTTCACTTTTCTTGACTATAGGTTTAAATTGCTTTGATGACCCTTGTACTTAATCACAATTTTTTTATTGCATTGTACTTATTACTCTTATATAGTCAAGTTTCTATATATTTTAACAAAATGAACTTGATATTATAATTATAAAGGTGAAGAGATATATAAGAATTCATAAGTAAAATATTAATCATGTCATTAATCATTGCAACTTCAAGTTGTTTATAATCTAATCATGTATCATATTCTAACAATATGTCCAACTTACTAGGTACTAAAACATATAATTTCATTCTAATCATTGTAATTATATGGTTCTAAGGGGTATAAATCCTAAAAATATTTTAAAAAAGTTATGAATCTTTGTTGGTCAATTACTTGAGACATATGATATATGTGGTTAATCAAAAGTTGTTTATTATTTTAAAAGGAAAGAAAATTATATGTATAAATGTGTGTGTGTGTGTGTATTAACCATCACTTAATTTACAATATGATATTAGAATCTTAGGATCTTTTGGTTAGTCATGTTTTCTGTTGCAGTATTGTTTTTTCTTACTTTATAGCCTTCATTATTATCTTATTACTTGTTGATCACTTAGTAGCTTTCATTACCCCATTATTATAGTTTATTTTAGTGATATGTAACCTTAGTTATTCCTTCACAATGTTCTGTGTATTTAAACATTGATCACAACAGTTATATTAGAAATCATGGAAACCAACTTTACCTAAATTTTGCCCTCTAAACTAGATGAAGATCAACTAGAAAGTAAAGTTTAAAACATTCTAACATCATAAAATTTGAATGAAAAACTATTTGAAGTACTCTCAACAAATATGAACAGTTATCAAAAGTAAAGACAAATTTAATCACCTATTGAAAATTACCCTGAAGAAAGGAGAACCAAGATTTAGAGAACGAGATAAAGAGAAATGTCACACCATGTCATGGCTATGAGTTCGATGACACGTCGGATTAGTGATACTTACATATTTCTCCTAATAGCATAAGGGATTTAAGAGCCCTAATAGCATAAGGAATTTAAGAGACTATTTATAAAACCTATTCCAAGGTTAATGATGTCATCCAAGTGTGTGAAATAAAAACTAAAACAAAAAAAAATCAAAGAGGTGAAATGATACTAAATATGAAAATATGTTATTAGACTAATATACTATTGTTGAGTGATTATTTAGTATGTAACATCCCATTACTTGTGAAAAGGTTAAAATGAAAAATGTGAGTGATTAATGAGAGTTAGAAATGCATTTTTCCATACTCATGCATAATATGTCATACATATACACGTGAATAGTAAAATTGTTGCACATGAAAATAATTGTACATGCATTCATGAATAATTCCGGGTATAATTGAATTGAATTAGGATTTTTGGAAATTTAGTAGATTTTGATTTTATCTATATTGAAAATATTAGTGATTAGTGGAAATATTATATTTGGGAATGTTGGTGAATTTAGGAGTTACTTTTGAAATTTATGGAGTATTGTGAAAAATAGGGAACAAGAAATCAAAAGATATTTGGAGATAATTGGATTGTAAAGATAGGAGTTAAAGAGTTTAGTTCAAAAAGAACTTGGTTAGAGCTTAGACCATCGGAAAGTGACAAGTGTCAAGTTGTTTGTTGTACTTTTGCTAGAAGTAGGTTACTGTTCTCTGAGAATTGAAAGGTTAAGTTTTTTCCGGATAATTTCTTCATAATCACCTTCTTCGAAATTCCTCCCAATACACAGAGGTTTTTTTCAAACACCTGCTAAGAGATTTCAGTGTTTCTCCCTTTTCCTAAACCAATCCCACCTTGTAAGTTGTTTCTTCTGCCTTAAGAAAAAAAAAACAAAAGATGGTTAATGCTCATAGTGGATTAATGAGAGTTAATGTTCATAGTGGAGTTTTCAGCAAGTAAGTAGTGAAAAAATCTTCTAGAGTTGGGGATTTATGAAATAAAGTTGATGAATTTATAAATAAAGTTGATGAATTTATTGTCATTTGTATGGCGCATGGCACACACACATATATATATGTATACTCATGAACACTATTGATGAGAAAAAAAATTGGGTTATAGTGTCGATTTAGTTTTTGATGGATTGTTAGTGACTAGATGATGTAAAAGTAATTTTGGAGTTAGAAATAGCATTGAGATGAGGTGTAGGGTTAGTGTAGAAGATTAAAGTTGGAAAGGTGAAACATTCTCTGTTTCTTTACTAAGCATGTATGAATATATAGGTGTTTATACGTGAGTTGAAGAAAACTTAGAGATGTTCAAGAAAAAGGTTTTTGAGTTGAGGAGTATAGATAGTATCGTCTTAGGTTGACTTTTGCTTCATCTTAAATTGATCGTCTGTATCGTCTTAGGTTAACATTTGCTTCGTCTTAAGTTGACTGTTTGTATCATCTTATGTTGACTTTTGTTTCGTCTTAAGATGATCATCTGTATCGTCTGTAAAGACGCTTCGTCTATAATGACGCCATATTGTCTATGATGACGTCATATCGTCTGTGAAGATGTATCGCCTGTAAAGTTATAGCGCCTGTAAAGACGCTTCGTCTGTAATGACGTCATATCATCTGTGATGACGTCATATCATCTGTGAAGATGTATCGTCTGTAAGGATGATTCGTCTGTAAAGTTGTATCATCTGTAAAGACGCTTCATTTGTAGTGACGTCATATCGTCTGTGAAGATGTATTGTCTGTAAGGATGATTCTTCTGTAAAGTTGTTTCGTTTGTAAAGACGCTTCATCTGTGATGACGTTATTTCATCTTAAGACTTTGCTTCGTCTTAAGTTGACTCCACTCGTCTGCTTTCCGCATTCATCTGCTCTTTGCATTTGTCTGCTCTTTGCTTCGTCTGTTGTCTGCTTCGTCTTATGTGGACAGAACCTTGTTTGATTCTTTCAGCCATAACTTTGTCGTCTGACCTCCAAATGACCTGATTTTTGAAGCGTTGAATTCATAACATACTTCTCTATCTCTCCATAGAGATTATAACTTTTGGTTTTGACTCGAAAAATATTAGTCTAATCAAAGTACGGGTATCGGTTGGAAGAGCATGAACTGGATATTCCACTTAACATACTTCAGTATTTTGATTTTATTTGGATCTATAGGATTCTAAATGAGATGATTTTTGGTTTTTGAATAAACTAAAGGTATATGCATACAAATTGTCTCAAGAAGTTGAATTATGGTTCGGTCTCTAAGATATTGAGAAAGTTGTGTATAGTACACTGTTTTTTAATATGAACAACTCGATAATATTGAGGCATATCTTCCAAATTACTGAACCAAATTGAGTGATTTTTGGAGTCAATGAGAAAGGAATAGAGATTTTAATGATTTTAGTAAGGCATAAACCTAAGTATAAATTATACTTAGATGAGTTTTGGACAAGAGAATGAAAATTGATGGAAAGATACCCGAGATTGTCTTGAACATGCATTGTGCATAATTCATTTCATACATGTGCATTATTGAATACTTATGATTATGCAAATTGTGATATTGTATATATTATTTGTTATAGAGGAGCAACTAGAACGTTAACCTCCAAACATTGCTGGATCTTCTAGGCATTAGCTTCGGGAGCAACTTGTGAGTAACCTAGATGGTCTCACTTAGTTACTTGTTTGCTTAGATTATATTTTGAATGACAAATGAATGTGTATGATTGTGGATTTCAGATAGAAGGTCCGATGATTGTGTAATGTGGATTGAGATATTGAAGTGCTGTTTGAATATGAATGTGAAGATCTATGTGCTTTATAATATAATTGATTGTGGTGCATGCATTCCATTCATGAATATGTTAAGTATGTCACTACAACGTAATAATTGGAAAGTTTCTCATGAGCATTTCATATGCATATTGTTAAGTATGTTTGTTGGAATGAAATGCCAAATTTACCTATGCTTAAGTGAAGATATGATATTTGTGTAAAATGCAGTATGTGATTATATGTTATATGAAATGATGTGTTGTATGAATTGAGTGAACCATCGATGATGATTACCTCATTTAGTTCACAAAACTCACCAAAATTGCAACATTGTCTTTTCATGACCAAGAGACAACTCTAGCTACTAAAGAGGCTCTACCAGCCATGTAGATTGTAATTGGCAAGAGAAATCATGGCTCAAAGGTCGATCAGTTAGGATTTTTGGACAGATTAGTTAGATTGTGTATATTTTCCTCTTTTAGGTAGTACTTTTGTATTAGGTATTGATGATGTACATATAGAAAATGTTGAAAGACACAACGTAGATATCCAGGGTTTGTGAAATGAAACGAGGAAAAAGTTAGTTTTAAAATATTGTTATTTTCTTATGATGCTTTATAAGTGAAGTATAATACCATGCCATGTGAAGTGAATGTAGTGATCGATCGTAGTTCGCCCTTATTGTAGGATATGTACCAGAATGACGTCCGGGCGTCCCAATATGTATCCTGCAGTGAGGGAGCGCTACATAGTATAACTTTTCAAAATAAAGTATTTTAATGAAAATGATAAGGAATGTAATTTCTTACAAGATTAAACCATGTATTTGATCAAACAAGAGTTTAAATTTTATGAAAGGAAGAAATCTAATTGTTAAATTAAATAATTTCACATGTTGGATGTGCAAAAGGTAGGTGAACAATAATCCTTCATCCACAAATAATGAAAATGTTAGCTTTAAATGATACTAATAAACTATTGAAAAGTGTTAGTTGAACCACCAGTATCAACTCTTAAATTATGAGAGATTTGTATTAAGTAAAGGAGACAAAATAAAGAAAGTAAGTAGGGCCTTTTGTGTAAATATTGTAAGAAGCTGAAATATACCAAAGTTTGTTACAATAAGCTACAAGATAAACCTTTAAGTTTGGCACATACGATACAGAATAAGCAAAAAAAAAGTTGTAAGATTTAATATGTTACAACGATGAAGATATTGGAAAACTTAAAAATATATTTGGTAAGTTTGATAATCCATCAAATGGAATTCCATTGGCTCTCTTAAGTAACATTTGTAACTATTGATTGACACTTACAAGTAATCCTTCCATTTCAATTGGATTTAATGCCTCTAAAAACTCCTTTTATAGCATTTGGATTATTGATTATGGTACTATAGACCACATGACCTATTTATCCAATCAATTTATAACTTATAATGCATGTCCTAGCAATAGAAAATTTATTATTATTGATGGGTCATTTGCTACTATAGCATGCCTTAGAGACATACAACTTACCATTTAATTCCTATTAAAAAATGTCTTTCATGTTATACATAAATTAAACAAAGACATAAACTATTAAAAAATTTGAATTTTATGACCAAAGTTTTAAGGAGAATATCAAATTTATTAAAGTGAAGATGGACTATACTACATGGAGACTTCAAATAAATTACCTAATAGTTGCAGTGATTTATCTTTGTCACTTTAATCATTATTAAAAAATAAGTTATTTTATCTCATATTTTTTTCTAATTGTGGTCATTCATATTTCAAACTTTAAGAATCATATCTCCCACTTTTCTTAAAGGGGTTCATTTTGATGTGTATGAATTTGCAAGACATAATTCATGTTTCCTTTCTTATTAAATATGATATTTAGGCTCTTATCATACAAAATCACTATGGCACCAAAATTAAGAAATTTTGGTTCAACAATACAAATGATCATTTTAATCACCCCCTTTTATCATATTTTAAAAAGGAAGGAGTTATTATTGAATCATCTTTATCTATACACCAAAAAAATGTGACTAAAAAAATGACTATCTTTTGAATACTACTAAAGCCCTTCTTTTTCGTCACCATATATTAAAATGTTACTAATGGGAAGTTGTTCTCACATCTACATACACAACTAATATGATGTCATGCCATGTCTTGAGAATCAAGAACTCTTATTGAATACCTTTCACAATTTTATCCAGGTTGTAATAACTTCAAGTAACCTCACTCTTCAAGTTTTTTGTATCACTGCATTTATCCATATTTATGATCCTTAATATGGAAACTAAAGCTTAAAATTGCTAAATGCTTTTTAATAGGATACTTACTATCTCAAACCGATTATAATCGTTAGCATACATGATATGAAAAATGTGTATCTATAAATGTGCGTTTATTAAAAATAAAATTTATGCCTCTAAAATTTATTTTTAAGGGGAGTTTGGGTATTTGGAAGATAGGGATACAACCTACTTAACCTTTTTGATATTTTCTTCTTACCATTGTCACTAACTAATGATACAATGACAATAGATATTACTATTTGTACAAGGCAATTTGGAATGATATATTCAAGAATGCAAGTTAAAGTTCCCAATATGAAAGCAATTTAAGAATCTAACGTGAATCATTTATTAAATAAGTTAATTGAAATATATAAAATCTATCCAATTTAAAAGGTGCAATCTGCTAACCCTAAAATTCTTATGGAAGCCAACGCCTAAGAACATGATTATTAATTATGTATTGCTTAATAGAAGGTAACAGAGATCATACCAAAAAACTATTATACCTTATATTGTATCCTTCCAAAAATTTTCACCCTCTCATAAAACTTCCATTAAAATTTTAAATATGATCTCTATATCTTCAACCTTATTAAAGTCATTATCCAATGTATAATGGAGGAGAGTTATGAAAGTTAAAAATGAATGCATTAGAAAAATAAAACTTAAGCTAGTGAAATTGTGAAAAAAAGAGACAATAAAATATAAATAAGTTCCAACCTTGAAGTATAAAGTTGATGAGTCTTTGAAAAGGAACAAGGGAAATTAATGACTAAAGAATAAACATATAGAGTGGACTATCAAGAGACCTCGACATCAAATGCAAAAATGAATAATGTAAGTCATTTTATCCTTGACAACTAACTTTAATTAAAATCTACAATAATTTGATATAAAAAATGTAATTCTTCATGATTACCTAGAAAAGGAGGTATATGTGGATATTCCCCGTGGAATTAAAGATAGTATAGCTGATAATATGGATTGTAATTTAGATAAGGTCATTTATGGATTAAAAAAATCATTAAAAGCATGATTTGATAATTTTGAAAAGGTAATGCTAATTATAGTGTCAAATAAAGCCAAGGTAATCATATATTGTTCATTAAACACTCAATAAAAGTAAAGTAACAACATTGTCAATTTATGTTGGTGACATAATTATAATTGGTGATGATGAAGAGGAGGAAAAAAAAAAGAAGTGTTTAACTAAAGAGTTTGAAATAAGGGAATTAGGGAGATCAAAAAAAAATTTAAAGATTGAAATGGCTCATTAAGACATAGGATATTTATTTCAAAATGAAAATATATCACTAGTCTCGTAAAATAGACAAGAATGATGGCTTGTAGATAAGCTCCAATGCCTATAAATCCTAATCATAAACTTGATGATGTTAAGGAATCTTTAGCTATTAATATGGAGATGTATTAACGATTGGTTAGGGAACCTATTTATTTGTCACATATAGGACTAGATATAATATATTTTATTAATGTAATAAGTCAATTTATACTTAACCTTACAGAAGTCAACTTGTAGGCAACTTATAATGTTCTTGATTATTTGAAAGGAATTCCAAGAAAACAATCCTCTTCAAAAGGAATAATAAATTAAAACCTTTAAGGTATATATTGATGTTGACTATGCAGACTCATTAGTTGATAGAATATCTACTTCAAGGTACTACAAATATTTTGAAGGCAACCTTAAAAAATGGAGGAGTAAAACCTAAAACGTTATGGCTAGATCAAGTGCAAAAGTAGAATTAATTTCTGAGTTATTATAACTAAAAATTATTGTTGATGATTTGAGAGTAAGATTAATGTGATAATAAATTTGTTGGCCCCTAATTTTTTTTAAAAAAATAAGCATGATTAGATCATTTTGGGGTCTTGCTAGATTAATTTATGTTAGAAATTAATTAGCATGTTAATGTGGGTAAGATAATATGGCATAGGTTAAGGGCATTGAACTATTAAAGTAGTGGGAGACTGCAAGGCCAAATTTGGCAAGTCATTTAAGTTTAAAAATTATAAGGAATTAAAGGAAGGGCAAGGTGGACTTTTCTCAATCATTAAGGGTAAAATTGGGAAAAAGAAGTGTTGTCTTCTTCCTAAAGAGGGGGAAAAACGAAAATGGGAGAGAAGGAAGTGAAATAACAAATTTAAGAAAGAGGAAGAAGAGAGGTTTCGGTGATTGAAAGGAAAGAAGAGAGTTAAGTTAGGGCTCCATCTTTTCTAAGCCTTCTAGAGAGAGTTAGGTGTTGTGCAAGAAGGGAAAAAGGTAGAGGAAAATAAGAGCTTTCTTTTGAACCAAGCATCTCTTCATTTGGTGAAGATTTAAGGTAAAAGCATTTTAAGGCTATGGATTTTTGGAAAGGTTTTGGTTTCAAGAGCTTAGTAAATGCATGGGTTTAAGTGTTCTAAGATTAATTTATACATTAGTTTCTTTAGGTTATCATTTGGAAATTCCTATTGATTTGGGAATTGTTTTTAACTATTTATATTAAAAAGGGAATCAAGAAGGACAAGAGGAGTAAGAAGAGAGACATATTTGAACAAGCCATAATCAAGGACTTCAAGGTCGGTTTCACTTTTATGGTTAAGTGATAAGCTAATAAAAGTTTTCTGTCAATAAATGACAATAATCAATTTTGCAACTACCTCATTCATGTGCATTTAATGTTTTTAAATGCCGCAAAATTATGCTACATGCTTATACATAGTTTGTGTGATGATTTATGAAAAGTTGTTTTTAAAATGATTTTTCGAAATGATGCATGATTATGAAACCATACTTTTGGAAATGGTTTTTAAGGTATAACAAGCATGTGAAAAGTAAATTTTCAAGAGAATGTGCCATTTTGGGCATCAAGTTTACAAGATTTTGAAATCTATGTGTTATGTGGGTTTGTGGCGGTCCCTCAAAAACCGTCATGTGCACGTTGACCCAAGTATATGCTTCTCCCGCCTGCCCGCTAGTAGCATGAAGCTCCCTTAAGGACTCCCTCAAGAATTTGCGACTACACAAGACCCTTATATTGAAAATATATGGTGCGTCATGTTTTGAACTTACCCAAACCATTGATCTGCTTATGTGTTCATGACAAGTTGATATGAGTGATGCATTCATGATTTGCATATACATGAATTTCTGCATTGAAAATGACTTATAAATGTTTTTGCTTGTTACAAATTATAAAATTGTTACCCTCGAGCTTTAAGCTCACCCCCTCCCCCCAATCTCCTCTCACACATTCAGGTGATAAGCAGCATATCGAGTAAGTCAAGAGGCAAGGCAACACTCCTAGTTTTAATTATTTTGTATTTGAAGCAAGTTTTGTAAAGCAGGGCTTTAGTTGCATTTTGAGCAAATTATGGTTCATTTATCTTTTGTATTTTGGGATTTTGATGTATTAATGTATTTGTGGCTTGAAAGGTCCACTAAAGCTTTGTAAAACTTTTATCTTTTGATGCAAATGGAATATGTTTGCTTATTTACTCATGACTGTCTCAAGTTTATAAGTTGCATTTTTCAAGTTTTCATAAAAGAAAAATTCATGTTCTGACTTCAGGAGAAAAGTTGGATTAATCTAGGCTGATTTAGGTAAATATGTCTTCTAGAAAGTTGTAGATCTTTCTTTCATCTTTCCAACGGTATATAGTATGAAATTTTTGGACATCTGAGCTACAAGTTATGGTCCTTATAAGGGAAGATGTATCTTCTGCATGTTGCTTCTTCTGTGATAACGTGTCGTCTATGTTTTGCTTCTTCTGTGATGACGTGTAATCTATGTTTCGCTTCTTCTGTGATGATGTGTCGTCTATGTTTTGCTTCTTCTGTGATGACGTGTCGTCTATATTTTGCTTCTTTTGTGATGACGTGTCGTCTATGTTTTGCTTCTTCTGTGATGACGTGTCGTCTATGATGATGTATCGTCTATGTTTTGCTTCTTCTGTGATGACGTGTTGTCTATGTCTTGCTTCATCTATGATGACGTCACATGGTCTATGATGACGTCATATCTTCTGTGTTTTGCTTCTTCTGCTTTTCATCTGTACCTATCTTCTGTTTCATTTTTGACTCTTTAGAAGATAGAATCTGCCTTTGATGTCTTCATGAAAGTTGTAGATCTTGAAGTCTTCTTTCGAGCCATATAAAGAACACCTTAATCCGATATCTGTAGGAAAAGTTATAGCAATTTTTCCCATTCATCTGTCTTTTTCCATTAGTCTGCTTTTCGTCTATACCTATCTTCTGTTCCATTTTTTACCCTTCAAAAGATAGAATCTATCTTTGAGGTCTTCATGAAAGTCATAGATCTTGAATTCCTCTTTCGAACCATATAAAGAATACCTTAATCCAATATCTGTAGGGAAAGTTATAGTAATTTTCTCCATTCATCTGTCTTTTTCTATTAATCTGCTTTTCGTCTATACCTACCTTCTGGTCCTTTTCGACCCTCCAGGCGTTAAAATCTGTTCGGAAATAGTAGAGGTAAGTTGTCTTGAAGTTGGTCTTGGTGGGGGCACGCCATCCTTGTGGGATACGTGTTCAGATGTCACTTAGAACGTCGGGCTCGTGACCCACAAGGGCGGGGTGTCCAACAAAATTAGTTATAAAAATCACACTCACACACAACATAGTACAATAAAATTAATCAAAACATATTGAAATTGGTAGACATTTAATTAAAGATAAATTAGAGAGTGTGGTGATTTATATATCAATATCTAATTGAAAGTCAACTTGTATTTGTCCTTATAAAAGAATTGAGCACTAACATATTTCAAAATATTCTTGGCAGTCTAAGAATGATAGATCTATATTCATCCGCTTGAGCAGAGGGTAGAAAAGATTACAAAATTATGAATATCTATTGGTCAACCACTTTATCAATGTGATTTATCATATGAGTTGTCCATTCCTAGAAAAAGAAACACAACTATGTGTGTGTGTGTGTGTGTGTGTATTCAATATATTTATAATATGTTTTTCTTATAATTTTTCCTTTTTTGTCATTATACCAAGCCTGTATATAAGTCCTTTCTATCTTTAAATAAGATAAGCTTTTCAATATTTCATAATAATTCTAAAAAGATATTTAAAATTTTATAATGTTATTATATCATGTACTGACTAAATAATTGCTCCAATATAATTATTCTTCACGTGGGGCTTCTTATAGTCTTTTGTTTTCTTAATTTTGGTAATCGTATTGTTTTTTGACCAATATCTTTGATCCCTTTTTAGTATTATTTAAGGGTGTTGGTTTATTTAGGAGCATGGAGCTCAAGACAATTAGTTTGTTTGATAGCTTGAAATAATGTTCTTTTCAAAGATTTAATCATGCTTCATTGTAAAGATTGAGAACAAATCGCATAATTACTCAATTTTAAGTTTGGGTTGTCTAAATATTAGTGCATCAAATTCATGGGCCTTTATTTAATTTCCCTTGTAATAGAGATTCTTTGAATATTATCTATATGGTCTTTTCATTTTATACCTTTTAATTACTCCTATGTTTATGCTTCTTTAGACATAACATGATGCATATTTTTACTATAATTAATGATCAATGTGATTTTAAATTTGATTGATTCTTATTTTTTAAATACCATCCAACAAATTCACTAAGTTATGATTAGATGTTATACTTAGTTATTTTAAGCTATCAAATGTTTACCTAGAAATTTATTGTTGGCCTTACACATTGTGTTGTGCTTTTTAGTTGTTAGTAAATCCCAATAAGTTCAATAGTGAAAAAAAATCTCAACCGTAATTTTTACCCCATTTCTTCATTGCCTCTAATGTGATTGAAGCTTGGAATCATTGCTAATAACTACTATAAACATATTTTATATAGATAATCATTTGTTATACAATACATAAATCCTTAAAACATATGTTAATCAAAGGAAAAAATGTTAATGGCATATTTATACAACATAATAAATAGAGTTTAAGAGAAATAACATTTTTTGGGATTATTGGGAGGAATAACATTGTTACATAATAGGGGGAACATTGTTACATAAATTCTCATTCCATTAAAAATTACATAATAAGGGAATATCACTTTTAAATTTATTAAAAGAGAAGTGATACGACCCTCACCAATATGACGAAAGAGATTCGACACCAATATGAACAAAGACCAAGGATTGTTCTATCAAAATAAGTTTTATTTAAAAAATAGACCTAAAAAGAAAGATATGAATTGCCATATTCAGATGGGATGAAAGTGCAAGATTCTAGGGTTAATTGCTATTAGCAAATTAGATAAGATCATAAGTTCTTAGAAAACCTAAAACAAGAGCTTATCTAATCAAAATGATGAACAACGGGAGGTTCCAATCAGTTTTTTGATGATAACAAATCATAATTACTACTTATGAGTTTATTATTTTGATGAAAAGCAATATAAGAAAAAATAAAGTCTTAAACTGAAGAAGATAACTTACGAAGTTAATAAAGAGAAGTTTAAGTTTACAATTGTCGAAATGAAGATCAAACCAAAACCAAAAGAAGATTAAGGCTTATTAAGGTCATTCTTTAGTTTGTAATATAAATTGTAATCTCAATTTATTAATTTAATGTACTAAAAGGCTTACAATGTGTAAATATTTCATTTTACTTCATTACATGAGTCTTTACATTCATCAAAAGACATTGAAGCTTTTTATGATAATAGGAAAACATCTTGATCTTTCAAACACTATTAAGGGAATATTTTGGAAGTGTTTAAATCTTCATTAGATTAAACAAATTAGTTTTGGGCATTTAAAATTGTCAATATAATTTTTTGGGTTGATCAGTTGAGCTAAATAGGATCGTGGTCAACAAATATAGGTTAAGTTGTTAAATTTGATATACGATAAGTTTATTGTAATATTGGTTGATGTATTGGTTGACCAATATGCCTACTGGTCTACCAGTGTTTTAACAGCTAGTGAATATGTAGCTCTTAATGCATACTGGTTGACTAATGCACTACAAATAACCATTATAACGACTGGTTTTTGGCTTTAATCATTATTAGGGGTCATAAAACACTATAAATAAGCATTTTCTTATTGTTTTTAGTATCAATAATCATTGGGGTGTCTTTTACACACATTTCTAAGTATTTTTCAATTGTTTGAGCATCATTGTCTCATTTTTGCGTAAGTGATCCTTTTTGAAGTCCTAAATTAAATAAGTGAGATATTTTTATTTATAATCTTTTGTTAGGGTATTAGATATTATTTTTTAGAGTGTTCCAAATCGGATTAAAGTTCCTCTTCACCTTAGAAGAAGATTGTAAGAAAAGTTTTTCTTTACCGAGAAAGATTGTACAAATATTATTCTTCACTTTGAAAGAAAGACTATAGTCAAATTCTAAGAAGAGTATTGGTTGCCATTAGGGATTATCATAGAGAATGAAGAAAAATCTTTCCAAGTTTTTTGATTAATCAATAATTACAATCTCTCCAATTACATAAATAAGAAGCCTTTATATATCTATGTATGTATGTATACATACATATATATATGTATATATACATACATACATACATATATATATATGTATGTATATATATACATACATATATATATACATACATATATATATATATGTATGTATGTATGTAAATGTAAATGTATATATGTATATATTATATCTTCAAATAATCTAAAGGTTTGAACACAGCATAAACGTGATGATAAACCCTATAAGCAGGCATAAAAGTCAAAGGAGAAATATCCACCCCGTATTGGGCCAATCCCTTTTTATATCCATTTTATAAAAAATGAAATTTCAAGTTTGTTTTCAATTGTATAGATTATCTCATAATTTATAGATTATGATAATACATATTCAATTTATTAAACCAAAATCACATTTATTATTTTAATGCTACTAATCTTTCTTTCCAATAAAATTTAGTGAATTTGGGAATAAGATTCTTGAAACAGACTTATTTATCACATTAATATCTTATGTTTCATTATTCTTGAACACTTCTAGTTTCCTATTTTATTACACTATAACATAACAGACTATTAGCTACGTTTTCATTGGCGACGAAATGAAAATCGTCCTCAAATGTAGATTTTTGGCGATGATTTTAAAATTCATCACACAAAGTTGTGGTTTTGGCGACGTTATATGATATTGTTGCTGAAGGAGTTTATTTAGCGACGAGCTTCTTTAGTCGTCACAAAAACTGTCTAATTTTGAGACGTTTATCCTATTTTGTCACCAAAGTTCAAGCATTTGGTGACGATAAATGTCAAAAAAAACGAGAACCTTTTCTGATGAAATAGTAATTCGTTGCAAAATGTGAACTTTTTGTCACTAAACCTTTTATTCGTCACAAAAGGTCTATATTAATTAACTTATGATTAATTTGATAATTTTTAATGGTAAGTGTTGTAACGTACAATACCTATAGTGCATATGCCCAAACATATCCACAGATAGTCGAGAATATACTATATAGAAATGGTACGTTAGAGCAATTACATAAATACAATCTGAGGCATCAATATAACTTAAGCATTCCAAATAATTATTTTCTTCACAATCATAACAAGTCATATGTGTCATTAACAGTCCAAATTCAAGTAGACCATACATAATAGTTTTGAACTCAATCCTAATACATCATACAATACAAAAATTACACATTAGAGACAATGTGTGTCATAACATGAAATGCTAATACAAAAGAAATCTATCTAGACTTGATAGGTATTAGCTGACCAGACCTTTGAGCCATTCTTTTCCTCGAAATAACAATACTAGAATTTTATTAGATCGCTTTATAAGCTAGATCTCTCCTGAACCTGAAAATCAACGTTGTATTTTTGATGAGTTTGCGAACTCAATGAGTGAATCATCATTGATGTGCTCACTCAAGTCAGAATACCAAAATAAATTACATAACTCAATTCAGCAAGTATATTACAAAATCCAGTATCGAATACCACACATTTTGTCATGTTTTAACAAGTACTGTATACCAACATTGCATATCACAATTTTAGAACAATTCAATAATTTCATCACAATCATTCATATGATACACGTATAATTGTATATGCAAATGCACTTGTGATTTCTTTCTTATTTTGCTTTGTTGTGACCGAGCGCCTATTAACCCAATTTACTGTCCCGTATCTATTGTGGATACCAGGCTCATTTTATACGATGTCCCATATCTGTTGTGGATACCAGACTCATTGTGATTTGAGCTTGTGGCTTTTTATGCACAATCCTAAGCTTTAAGCTCTTTTCCACACATTGGCTACTCTGGTCATAACTTCTTTATATAATCATGCATTTCAATGTAATGAGAAGCATTAATTCACATATCATGCTTTCAATACTTTTCATTCAATGTGCTCATATCATATATCAAATCCTTCGAATCTAAGTCTGGCATTCATCATTTAGTTGTTCACACATTCCACAATACACATACAATTCAAACGGAAGCACATATACATAAATTTCTAATGCCCTCCTCTCTTGGTGGAGGGTCAGATGCAACCAATCCTTGCAAAACTCCTCGTGTCCTTCTACGAGGTGACATTTCACTTCTTCGATAGAAACACTAACGATTAGCTAACATTTTATTTTAATCATATTTCCTACATGTATGCATGATATGCATGTCACTTAATGCAAATTATCAATTCACAATGCAACCAATTTATCACATATCACAATAATGCATAGCACAACGTATTCTAAGCCTATGTCTCTTTAAATCCTAAGCTCTGATACTACAAGATGTTGAACCCCATTCTCAGAGCCCAAGATGTTGAACCTTGTTCCAGGAGAGCAACTATTTGGAGTCAAAAAGCGTGAGCGGGTTTCCTTGTAGAGTTATTTCAATGAACCCTCACTTTCTTTCCATAAATCTTTTTGAATTCAACATCAAAAGGTATCAATTTTTTTGAAAAGGTAGAAAAACGTGTTAGGAATCCATTGCTTCAAGAATCACTTCATTTGGAGGTCGGATGAAGAAGTTATAGCCAAAAGAATCCATCATGTTTATGTCCTTAATCCTTTTGTACCTTCCTTGGCACAATTGCTATAACCTTTGCAACATATGTCGGATTGATGTCGTTTCTAGATAGTTTTAAAGCGGACGTCTAGATCTACAACTTTTATGAAGAACTCAAAGTGAGATGCTGCCTCTAAAAGGGTCAAAATTGCAATTTACTATAGCTGTCCCTTGAATGTCTGTTGAACAGACATTGTTGGGCCTAGGGTGCTTTCCAGACCCGAGAAGGTCTGTTTAACGGACCTAATGTCTGTCTAATGGACATAGATTGGGTAGAGGGCCTTTTTAGGCCCGAGAAGGTCTATTTAACGAACCTAATGTCCGTCTAACGGACATTGGGGTTCCCCAAAATCCTCCAAAGCCTTTCCGATGCTTCCAACATCCATTTTAACACCATATTCACTTATAATCCTCCAAAATTCAACTCTTCTAGTGTAATTATAATCCTCCAAAATTCAACTCTTCTAGTGTAAAACTACTTCATATCAATTCAACTACTAAATACATCTCATTAACTCTTGAATCTCAACTCCAATGATTCGTCACATACAAGCTTTCCAACTCCAACATGCTATCCTAACACTAGCAATAATTTGCAAATCTCAACAAAGAAGAATATGTGCAAACACATTCCACTTCCACATCCATCAACCTTTACAATAACATAATCATACGAAAAGGAACTTCTCAAATCCTCATTCTCATTTCTAAACAAAGTCAATGTTTGAACAAGCTTTACTTACAAATCAACATACACATGAAACTTAATACAAAATACAAATGATGCTCATGTTTGATATGCCTATAAAACTACCCAAATTAGTTACTAACTTAATACAAAAGATTCCTAACTATCTTGGAGTATCCGAATGCCTTGCAACGATCATTGATCTTCTCGATCTGCACCTGAGGTAAGCTACACAGCTAAGTGGCTAATATATTTATAGCCATTGGCAACGAGCCACACAATCAAACATATATGAATATCCCTATAGGCATACATATCTTGTCTTAATCCAACAATGAAATCTCAGCATTCACAATTCCAATACACATCTCATAATTCACTACATCATCACATTGAACATATTGGATGTAATTTACATCAAAGCATAACACTCAAAATTTCATCACAACTTAACATATCAAAATGCAAATGCACAAACAATTGGCTCGAGAGTTCCATGGAACAAAACAGAAAAACCAAAGTTTACTTTGTGAACGAAACGAGTCCACTTTTTGGATCTCGTGTGCCACAAGCAAGTAGCCGGAAAAAGGCTTTATGTCGACGTGCACGTGACTACAAAACAGTTCCTCTCTCGCCCAAACACAATCAATTCTCATGCTCAATTCATTCAATCACAAATTCATATTCTCATGCTTTTTTTTCTTTCTACAAAATGCCATGATTCAATTCAATGGCATAACATGATCATACTCACAATTCAGTTTATCAAAATGTCATATATCATAAAGCATTTTCCACATCACCACAATTCAAAACAAGCCATTTTAGCACACAATACACATACAAGGCATTTTGCTCATATTACACAACAACTATAAATAAATTACTCACCTTAAAACTCTTAAAAATCCAAACTCAATTGTTCCCTTCCTCTTTCTCTTGGGTAGATTGATCTTGATTTCCTAACACAACCAAAATTCTCATTCAATTCCAATTCAATTAGAAATCTCCCAAATTTCCATAATCACAACAAAATGAAATTAACACAAATCAAGCTCAAACTTAACCTACCCATAATCCATCTAGGTTAGAAACCCAAAACTTAGCTTAGAAACCCAAAAATCAAATGGGTCTCTCAATCATCTTCTTCCTCCAATCATTCTCAACGCAAAACCTCTTTCTCTCTCTAAAACTTCTTCATTCACAACACAACAACCCATTTCTTTACTAAAGCAAGAAGAAGATAATGAACTTACCTTAAGAAGCTTGATTTCTTCTTCTTCCCACGATTTTTCCTTCCTTTCTCTTCTTTCTCCACGATTTTTCTCTCTTCTCTTCTTCTTTCACGTTTTCTCTTTTTTCTCTTCTCTCTTTTGCTTCTTACGACACTCTCCTCCTTCTCTCTTAATTGAAGCCCTTTTGTTTGGTCATTCTCCCCATTTTGCCCTTCATTAAACTTGGCTTTCCAAATTTACCCCTCCTTTCATTTAACACAAGCCTACTAACTACTTAAGCTAACTTAATTTCTAACACTTCATTATAATTTCAAATTTCTATTCATACTTGCTAATTTAATGGACTAAACAAAAAAAATCAAACAAATAAATTGATAATAATTAAAAGAAAATTTCGAGGTCCATACTTCCTGTAATTAAAAGGTTTCACAAGTATGGAGGTGTCATGTTGTGGTTAAGATATAATGATCTATGAATGGATATAGTTCTATAATCAAGAAGAACGTCTGAAAACTTTTGGCGCTGTTTTGTTCGATAAGTATATAATACTCATACACTTTAAGTGTCTAGTGGTGCACCTAATAATATGAAAATTATTAATACATACATTTTTCTAATAGTTTCTTTTACAAGTACTTTTTTGTCAATGTTTTTGGTAATTAATCAACTTTTTTGCATACATAAGTTTGATAAATGATATATGGTTAGAATTTCTCAGTGCAGGAAATGGTCGTTCTTCAGAAGGAGATTCTAGCTTTTGAGTTTAGAGATGCTCAAATTAACAAGATACAATACTGTAAACATGATTTTGGACATATTTCTCATTACGTCGTTACTGATTATGATTGGAAGGATTATTTTCCTGTGGCTTTCAAGTGCTTTTACGTCCCTTTTTCTCTTCTGATTTTCAGTTAAATAATTGTACGAAATGGGTGATATATATTGTGTTGCATCAATGGAGAAACCTTATTAACCCATTCCTTGGAAAAGGGTAATCTTTTAAATACCTAAATTCTAGAGACAAATTTGAACTAATAGATATGTAAATGTTGTTTTATTCTAGACGCTTACGAAAGCTTGAAAACGTTGATCATACTGAGTATATGCTGGCAATTTGTGTGGAAGACATAATAAGGGAAGTCTTTTCTCTAGGAAAATCTTGTAACATCCCACTCCCAATGGGAAGGGTAAAACAGTCATTTGGAAAGGGACCAAGAGGGATTGAGATTAATTGAAATATTCATGCATATCCTTATAT
>JAOTAX010000198.1:14154396-14165094 GCA_025629825.1 Erythroxylum guanchezii | reverse complement strand
TTCTAAAATTCTCCAAAAATTCAAAACTCACAAAGACCCACTCCAATTCAATTTTCAAGCACAAAAATCATATTTTTTTTCACAATAAACACATTAGATACACATATACCGGAAAATGTCATGGATGCATGTACAGTCATTTTCATGTGCACAATTTCCTATTCATGTGCATGTGTATGCTGTATTACGCATGAACATGTAAAGACGTTTCTACGCACTCATTAACCACTCCGAATTACTATTTTACCCTTCCCATCGGTGATGGGATGCTACACTCTTGATCTCACATGTACCAAAATTTTAGGGTTCTAACCCTTAGTATGGGAACAGGATGTTACACCTCTAGCTCTCTTTAGGCTTAACTCTCTCAAGTAGTTGGCAATTCTCTCAACATCATCATAAGTTTCAAAGTCATCTATTCTAGTAGGTAAAAGTGAGTTATGATGTAAACTAAATAGAGAATCTTTATGTTTCTCCATCTTTTCCCTCACTTCACCAAATTGTCTAGTGAGATACTCAAAATACATTGTATTATGTTTATGCTAAACTCGTAATTTATCACCACTCTACCCTTTTCACTCCCTTCCTTATCTTTGGAAGAGTTTTGGCTTCAGTTTCGAGATATAATGAAGTAGTAAAAGTATTCCCTCACATATTTCTCTCAAAATTCACTCTACCTCCCAACTTAAACTTTTGATTGAAGGTTCTGTGCAGAAAAGTTAATCTACCAAAAAAAGCTAGTTTTAATCTTCCCTTGTATCAAATAACCCCTAATGAAGCAAATTAGATAGAAACAATATAAAGAACATGCAACTAGAGGCTAAAAAAGTATGAAAAAACTTACAAATTGAAAAATTAAGATCTATGTAACCCAATTAAATCGAATAGAGACAAAGGAGAAAAAATTAACAAAAAAAATTGAAATAGCAATACAAAGAAAGAACAACACAATGTATATGATGTATATAGCAACTTCTTATTGAAGAAGAAAAGAAAATCCTTACTTGTAAAGGATAATGCAATTTGTCAACCCTTTGTGAATGAGGCTTTTGAAGAACTTCTCTTGATAAATAGTTATTGGAATTAGATTAAGACGATAATTACAACAACCAATTTGTAATTGAAATAAAGGGTTCTCTTAATAGAATTTGAATTTTTTCTCTCTTTTTTCTTTTTCTTTTTTATTCTACTTGTAAAATAAATTAAAGAAGAGATAAGAACAATAAGAACACCTAAGGGAATTAAATATTCGGTAAGAAGATACAAGGATATTGAAAACATTAAATGAAGAAATATATAACAAGCTTGAATATAAAATTGGCTCTAATACTAGACATTCACTAATATGACTAGTGAAATTTGGTAACAATGTGAATAAGTATAAAGGATTTTTCTATCAAGAAAGACTTGATTCAAAAACTAGACTCAAAACAAAAAAGAATGATATTTATCGCCAAACTCATATAAAAGATTATAAGAGAGTAATAAGATTCTGGGTTGATAGCCACCAGCAAGATATATAAGTTTAAAAATTGTTAGAGAACTTAAAATGAGTTTTTCTAACCAATGAATGAAGAAAAATCTCTCCAAGTATTTTTGATTAATTAGTAATATCTATCTCCATAAATACATTAATAAGAAAGTCTTTTATAGGCATAAAACCTTAGGACCTGGAGTCTTAAAAGGAAAATTTATTCTTGTTATATTCTAACTAGATAGTAAGCAAATAACTTTGAAAAGTTAATCACTATCTAAACAAAAATCTAAATTTCAAACAAACTAAAACACCTAACTCCACAAAAATCCACTACCTGTCTGGTGCAATCTCACTTATTGATACCAATTTGCTTATAGAACTTCTTTAGTAAATAAACATGAATAATAAAGTACCATATTTTGGAACACGACTAATATGATTTTATATAGGTGTCGTGTTACCTAATTCTCCAACTTTCCATTAGTTACGTTATATTTCCTCTATCTATAGCTTTCTCCTTCGTTTGAATCAATGTTATGAACTTAAATTTAGTCTCTTGAAATAACAAAGTTTCACTCCTTGTATTAAGGTGCACCTTTAAGTCATTGAAAGTTTCTTTGGCCTTCTTTGCTCTACTCTTTGTCAATGGTCCTTAAATATTTTCCAATAGATCTCTAGCAACTTTTGACACTTGATTTGAGCTACTAGCAATCTATTTAAGTCCCTTTTATATCTCTCTTTCTTACGTAACTTGAGTAAGCATTTGATTCATATTAAAAATTCATTCTCTAAAATGTTAAAATATAAAATAGTATATAGCAAGCAACCACTAGCTTAACTGATAACCTTTTACAAAACAAAAAAAAAAATTGTTAAGATAAGATTATCTTATATGCATCAATGGATGTTTTCCAATTAAGAAAATACAATTTTTATTTGAAAAAAGCTATTTGTCAGCCTGTTGATGATCTTCTTAGTAATTCTCTTTTTTTAACCAAATGCTAATGCCATAAATTTTAAAAATAACATGTTACAGTAATCATTTGCTTTAAAATGCGTTTATCTAAAAATAAGCATATTTTACTTTTAAATAATTTAATTCGTTTGTGTAATCTTTTCTTTACAAAATGATAATGATATAATTAATAAAATATCTTTAATTCACAAAATTTTAATTATTATTCATAAAAGCTAAACCAATAAAAATAAGGATAAATTATATTTTAAATCTATTTTTTGAAAAATAATCAAAACTAAAAATTACATGAATCAAATGTCTATATTTATAGTTTGTTGCAAATATAACTTGATATTTATTCTATAATTAACTTTACTAACATGATACGCCACATATTAATCAATTTCAGCATACTCATGGATTATAAAAATAAATAAGCAATATTTTCAGTTTGAATTAAAATAATTTTATATTTAGCTAAATATTTTTGCTTTAATTGCTACACATGGATTCTCTTTTCCTTACATAAGACCATATGTTGTGTAATATCCTTCAAAGCTCTTTTTTTTTAAAAAAAATATTATTTTTCTTTCTTATACATCCATTGTTCTTGGTCTTAGAGTTCCTTCCTTGTGTCTATTTGCTTCTCATAAGTAGACACCACTACAAGAAAAATAGAATTTAGCGACAGAAATCACCGACGAAATTTGTACACATTTTGTCGGTAAGCTTATTTAGCGACGAAATTTATTGACAGAAAAAGGCGTCAGAGATACGACTATAGATAAATTTACCGACGGAAATTTTTTGTTGGTAAATTTACCGATAGAATTATCGACAGTATAAAATTTTCGTGGGAAAATTTTCGACTGGAGAAGAAGATTTTTCTGTCAGAAAATTACCAACGGATTTGGTTATTCCGTCGGTAATTACCTACGGAAATTTTTTTCCGTCAGTAAATGCAATATATTTTACCAACGAAATTTTTTTTTGTCGGTAAATTTGCTGAAAACTATTTTTTAAAATTTAACTGCAAAGTGTTTAGTTTCTCCAGAAGTCACCATGAAGAGAACTTCATTATTTCAAGTAAAAGAATTGAAATATTGAGTTTATCTACGAAAATTTCCGTCGGTAATTCTGTCAGTAAATTTTTTTTAAATTTAAACTCACCCGACATCTCCCTCCCACTTGTCCCTTCTATCACTAACATTTATACCTTAAAGTTGTTTTCCAACAATAAAATACACAAATAAACGAAAGTAATAAATACCCAAATTAACTTTCATCTAATATATGAAAAAAAACACATGACAGTAGGTGCGAAAATACCTCCGCTGAAGGATACGATGACAATAGCCAGAGAAGACAATGCCGACGAGCAGAAAAGGAATCCACAATAGAGAAATGGGCTTCAAGAAAACCGAAGAGAAGATGTACGAAGAAGGACGAAGAAAACACAAGTGGGAGGGAGATGTCGAGTGAGTTTAAATTTAAAAAGAATTTATTGACAGAATTACCGACGGAAATTTTCGTAGGTAAACTAAAAAAAAAAATTATTCCGTCAATAATTTCTGTCTTTTTACTGACGGAACGAAAATTTCCGTCGCTAAATCCATTTATCAACAGAATTTACCTACGAAATTTTCCGTAGGTAAACTCAACATTTTTTATTCCGACAATAATTTCCTTCATATTTAGCGACGGTATATGTTCCGTCGGTAATTTTTGGCTGTTAACTTGTAGTGATTACCGACGGCCATATTTTTCCGTCACTAATTTTGTCGCGACGAATTCCCTCCAAATTTAGTGACGAGTATTAATACTGTTGCTAAATTACTCAATTCCAACGGTATATTTTTTGTCGGTAATTTTTCGTCGCTAACTTGTAGTGCTTACCGACGGCAGTATTTGTCCGTCGCTAACATCCGTCGCTAATTTTTGCTGCGACGAATTCCCTCTAAATTTAGCGACGAGTATTAGTACCATCGCTAAATTACTTAATTTTAACGACGGAAATATGCTTTCCGTTGCTAATTTCTAACGATAATTGTTTCGTCGCTAATCTACATTTTTCTTGTAGTGCACTTTCAAAAATTATAAGCTTTCCGTCGCTAATTTCTAACGATAATTGTTCCGTTGTTAAGTTTCCGTCGCTAATCTACATTTTTCTTGTAGTGCACTTTCAAAAATTATAAGCTTCTTAATAGAAACATAATCCCCGAAGAGACCCAATTATTTATTGTAGAAATGAGAGAAGTTAATATATATTCTCTTTTTTTTGACAAAAACAAAACGTTGAAATATTAAATATGAAAAGGAAAAAACTAACAAATAAGGAAGGAAGATGCAGCAAAAAGAGGAGGAAAGTGTATAAAGAAGAAAGCGAAATTTGGCCTTATTAAAATAAGTGAAAGGTTTGATTAATAAATATTGAAATTTGTTTGGGCTCGCATACCCAATTCAACTTGGCCCGATCTGGCATATTTGTCATGGAAGCCCGTAACTTTAAATTTGGCAAACGATGTATATATTTTCACTGTGCAAAAATAGCCAGGTGTCTCTAGAGTAAATAGTGACATGTGTCTATAACTGCCCGTGAAGCCCAGCGAAAAAGGCGATTCAAAGCCACCCACCTTAGCCTTGGGCACTTGACTCGGTACAACTACTGCCACGTACCACTTTCCCCACATTAACGTCACGCGCCTGTCTTGTATGTTGTATCCAGTTCACCCACCAATCCAATCAAATATAGATCTCTACTCGCCGACAATAAAAGAAGCCTAATATCGGCGGGCCACGTTCCATGAACAAGAACGGGTAAACATAAAATCTTGCAATACAAAACACGAGTTTGAATTGACATTTGAGTTCACGTAAGAATCCTATGATTTTGTCACCTATTTTCTGGTAATCGTTTGAGTTGCTTTCTTCTTTTTGTTTCGAAATTAGATTTTTTGAGTGATGGGTTGGCTTTATCCATTTCTTCAGATAAAAGGTTGATGTTTTGAAAGAAGCAGCGAGTTGTCTAGACTTTTCGATACTTTCGACGGAAAAAGGGAAAGATTTTCCACGGAAATCACGCGGCTTTTGACCTGATTACACGCTCTTCTCATCTTAGTGTAGCTTTTCTTTTGCCGGAAAGTTTTCGGGACTTAATTTCTGGGTTCTTTGTTCAATACCCATTCTCATTTGACCCAGTTTTGATAAAGCTTTATTCAATGGGGTTAGAGAGCTTGCAAAGTTTAAACCTTTGGATTCCTTATCTACCATCCTATCGTAATACAACACTGGCTGCTTCAACATTTTCTTTGTTACCGTTTAATAGCGGAAGTCATAAGAAAGCTTGTCGACTGTCACGTAGGTCGTCTCTATACGGCCTTTGTAGTTATCCCGGAAGTTTTGGCTTGAAACGATCGTGCAGTGCGAGTCTTAATGAGTGTTTTGACGAGGAGTTTTCAAAGAAGATTGAAGATTCGGCTCGGCATGTCCGTGTTACGGACAGCAGTGACGCAGCTTTTGCAGTGTCAGAGGTTCCTCGTGAGGAAAGAAACGACCCATTTTTTTCGTTTTTGCCTTCAAAGCTGGAGTTTCTGGAACCAAATTTTCTGGGAATTGAACCAGAGCCACCAGATTGGCCAGAAAGAGACGAGCTTGTGAGGATTAGCATTGAACATAAGGCAAATAGCGTTGATATCCCTTTATCACTGAGGATGATAAAAAGGAAACAAAAATGGCAAGTGGGGTTTATGGATGCTGGGGATTTACCTTGCTGCTCTGTGAAGATGGCATTTTCGTCAATGGTTTTCATGATTCGAGAGCTTCAAAATCACGCCTTGAACATTAGGGAGACTCTAAACAGCGAAGACCTACAAGGCGTCATGAATAACGTTCAAATGGAAATGAATTCTTATTTCGTGAGGCTGTTCCAACAAGTCTTCTCAAGAACGCCTACTCTCATGATCTATTTGATGCTTCTTTTAGCCAATTTCACGGTGCACTCAATGGTTGGAAATACTCACGTTATGGCTTCGCCTTCGCCGAGGATTATGGATTGTAGTGTGTTAACTACTGAAGAGATGAATCAAGAACAAGATCACAGGGTAGGTCACATTAGCAGAAAAGATAAAGTTGGCCGAAATAGAGCTAGGAGCCAAGAAAGGGACTTGTTGTTGGGCAGGTTATCAACTTCAATTGATCATCATACTATAGTTCCACGTCAGATTGGTGAGGTTTCTTTGCCTGGAAATCAAGAGCTGCATCGAGAAGAGGAGGTTAGGCTATGGGACTTAATGGTAGAGGAAGCTTCAAGGATGCAAACAGAATCAAGATACACTCTTGACGATGAGACGAGGAAACAGTTACTGTCATCTCTTTCTGTGGAAGTTGAATCAGACGACTATGCAGAGTATCACAGGACAGATCTCATTTATCAGATGGGTGTAGCTGAGGATCCAAATAACCCACTTCTGCTGTTAAACTATGCCCAGTTCCTCTTCGCTGTTTCTCATGACCATGACAGGTACAGTTGATTTCTAGCCATCAACTTCTCTTTTGTTCTTTCTGCTTGTTTTCCCTAAAAGTATCTAATTGAATCATACTAGCAATCTTAAAGTCAATGGAACTTGGTACAAAATCCATACTCTACACGGGTGTGAAGTATTTACTACTAGTTCATTCCTGCTAAAACAAAAGTTGGCTCCATGTCTGATCGTATGCATTACTTGATTTGGTGGGAATTTTACAGGGCAGAGGAGTGCTTCAAGAGGGCTATTCTGGCCGGACCGCCGGACGCGGAGGTGTTGAGTCGTTATGCAGATTTCTTGTGGATAGTAAGGAAGGACTCGTGGGGTGCAGAAGAGAAATATCAGCAGGCAATGGCAGTTGAGCCAAACAACCATTATCATGCTTCAAAGTATGCCAATTTCCTTTGGAACACTGGGGGCGAAGACACTTGTTTTCCACTTCAAGCTTCCAACGACAATTACAACAATGCTCTTTGAGTTCGAAGTGCGAGGACAAATTAATAAAATCATACCATAACATAACATCCTAGCAAATGCTACCTATCAGAAAATCACGCACTTGTCTTTAGTTTTAGTTGAGGTCCTAGCAGGACGTTTGTATGCCATTGGAACTCCCAAGTCCCAATACCAGGCATTTTGTATCCGAATCCATGCTCTCTCAAGGCATTAGAGGTTCTTGCAAGGCCCGAGTTTTGTTTATACTTCGTTCAACCTTTGTTCCAAAGCCCGCAACTTTGGTCTTAGACAGAGCAAACCAAATATAGCTCCTGTACCGAAAATGAGAGCGAAAATTTTTGCCCCTAAAACAAAGTCATGAAGAAACAAAGGATTCGACAATACGATTAGTTTGGATATCGTAACATTCAAAATGATGAAATTCTGAAATTACAACTAGTATTCATCCCTCTTTCCCAACACTTTGTTCTTAGTTCAACTTCAAAAGAATAGTAAAACATGAGAAGGCAAAAAAAGAGTTTAAATTGTTTAGTTCTCATGTGGTAGTTTTGTTAACAGAAACTTTAGGGCTACTCTCTTTTTGAGTGGTGTTGCCAATGGAATGAAGGAATCGTAGTCTCTCAACAAGACTTCTTAAATTTGAGTGTTGAAACTGCAATTTTATTATTTCTATCAAATCATTTCGTTTTAAGCTTATAAGGGCACAATCACAGGAAATATTTTAAGATTTGGTTAGAAAAACTTAACACTTGTATTAAATTTTATTTTAAAGTGGTGAAAATAAATTCTAATATTTTCAAAATATTTAATTTAGCAGTCCATCAAATTGCTATAATTATTTGTTTATGGGTTCCTTCGAGTTTGACAACTAGGCATCCTAGTTGACAACAGAACAAAACCTCTCTTTCATAGATAATAAAGTTTGAAAAATTAGGGATTTGAATCCTTAATTTCTCGTTATCTTTTATGCTTCAATCCGAGCATTCTCTTTTTATCGCGCGATCAGTTTGCTTTATTAGCGATTTAGTATTATAATCGTATAGAATTTAGACATTTATTATGAATCAATCTGTTTGCTATAAATCTTGTTTTGTTATGATGTCTCAAGTTGGGGACTAAAATATTTGTAGCTTGAAATTATCTTTTATATAATCATAAGTACATCTATTATGAAATATTATTCAATGTGTGTTTTAGGTCACGTTCCTTTCCATTGGCATGCTTTAACTGTGAAATTTTTTGTAGTTTCACATATAAAATTTTAAGTATCTAGTGGTTCTAATTACAATAATATTAATAAAGTGGTTTGTTTATGTGAGTGGAATGTTGCTTTAAGAATATTATAGAGCGATAATAATTTAGATAAATGATTTTTGGGATGTCTCGACTACGTAATTGATAATTGTGAAATTTTCCAATGATATGACAAGACAAGAAATTTTATGAGAGAGATATCCATAGTACTCAAAAGTTAAATAAAAATGTATTCCTCTCTCAAAAATTAAATAAAAATATATTTGTATTAAATAAAGAGGTTGAAACAAGGAGAAGTATAACTAAAACAAAGAATTATGATGAGCAATTAAAAATTATGAAGCAAGACATTGAGATGTTGATTAGGGGGTAGAAAGAATTAAGGTTAATGTTATTCATCACAAATGTAGAATTTATTTCAACTTTTGTTTCATTGTTCATATTCTATATAGTTGAAAAATGGATTTAGTATGAAATTGACTACATGTTCATGTTTATATTTCATTATCAATTTGAGTAATATAAATGTACTTATATTTTATTATTGGATAAAAGTTTTTTAAAGTTTGAAATAGTTAAGTTGTTGAAAGGAATTTAATGTTTTTTGGTTTATCACCTAATTTGTTAAGGATAGTAGTATGTCCTTTTCTTATCAAAATTGTGAAACGTTTTGGGTTGAAAGTAAGCAGTAGTTAAATAATTCCTTTCCTTACAAGAGTTTTGGTTTTTTAACCATAGTAGAAATACAAAAAAAAATTATTTTGTCAACTTGATATGTTATATAGTTTACAAATGAAAAATATATATCATTCACTTGGTTAACAGATAAACTTGATCATTCACTTGGTTTACAAAAACTTATAACAAACATTATGTTAACCATAACCAAGTTAGTTATTTAATACAATATGTTATCTATTTCATAAGCAAATAAACATGATTGTTCACTTGGTTAATAAATAAACTTAATCACTCATTTAGTTAATTAAGAAATTTCAATTACAAAACAAACATATTCATTCATAAGTTATTCAGATGTTTGGTTTGTCAACTTATTGGCCACTGGTCCCAATTATTGCTCTCTTTTTGCTTGATGTAACTTGTAATTATCTTAAAGTAATACTATATTCACCTTTAAACTTAAGATTTCAAAAGCCAATTTGAAAGATCTAGGATCAATACGCCATATTTCCCTTTTGTGGTATTTGTAGAACTAGCAACATGTGAACCAACCTGTGAATGTAACACTAGTTAATCAATATGTTGATGGCTTTAATATTGTTGAACCAAGAGAGATTCTAATTAATGTTTTGATGCTAACAAAACATAGTTACTACTAATGAGTTTATTATTTTGATAAAAAAGCAATATAATAACAAAATGAAACGATAAAATTAAGAAGATAGTTTATAAAGTTGATAAAAAGAAATTGAAGTTTGTAACCATCAAATTAAGATCAATGCACATTAAGGGTATTTTATATTTTATATTATTAACAATAATATTACTTTGTCAATTTGATAATTCAAAGGCTTACCATGTATAAACATTCCATCTTACTTCATTGCATAGTTTTTTTTATTCATCAAGAGGTATTAAAGCTTTTGTTTTTGAGAAAAAATCCTATTAATCTTTTGAATACTCTTTAAAGAATATTTTAAGAAGTGTTTAAATCACAATTACATTATACAAATTAATTTTAAGCATTTAGAGTTATTAAAATCATGTTTTTAGAGTGATTAGTCAACCTATATAAGTTAATGGTTGACTAATATAGTTTAAAGTTATTAAATTCGATGTACTGAGGGTTTGTTATAATATTGGTTGATATATTGGTGGATGAATGTGTCATAGTTTTCAACTAATATGCCTACTACTCAAACACTGCCTCAACGACTAGTGCATATTGTGCTTTTAATGCGTACTAGTGGACTAATATATTATAATGTTCGGCCATAAATTTATAAAAAGTTACCTCCAAAAACAAGTAAAGGCCTTAAAAATCTATAAATAAGTGTTTTTTCTTCATT
>JAOTAX010000198.1:14135180-14148422 GCA_025629825.1 Erythroxylum guanchezii | reverse complement strand
ATTGTCTTTGTTTATATTAATTGTGGTTATTATTTATATGTAAAATATTTAAAAATTATTGTTATTTCATATTAATTTTCATTATTACTTATTATTAAGATTTTTGAAAATATGGTTGATGTAAACAGTAAACTAATAAAGTGTACAGTACAACTGTATAATATACCAATATGGACTATTTTGCAATTTTAAAAAATTTTAGGGACTATTTCATAAATTTTAAAAAAATTCTGAAACGATACCCGGTATCGGTACAGTTTCATTCTAGAACTCAATCCGATACCGAACCCGGTACGGTATTCATAACTTTGTTTCCAACTGTATTGAATAGTTATCCTTAGAATTATGTCTTCAAGAAATAAATATTCATCATACGTATAGGTCTTAGGTGTCTCCATCCTTATTTTATAGTTTCAAAACAAATATATAAACTCTTGAATTGCAACAACAAGGTTTCTTAATTCCTTGACAATTGTAGTTTCACTGTTGAACCAAGCTTACCGAGTTTCAACTTATAGAAATAACCTTGAAGCTTTAAATATTCTCCTTAACTTCATCTTCACAGGCCTATAAATAATTGAATTCATAAATATATTCAACTTTTTCTTTCATTCTTCAATCATATTAGTAGTGGCTATATTAGGCTTTTTTAACATGTTGTCTTTGAAGTGTCTACTCGAAACCTTGGCTAACATTTTAAGCTTGTTTCTTGTGAAACATGTACGTCAGAACCTCTATGTCCTAATTACTATCATATCTTAGATACAATTGCATCCTTTAATGTGTCCTACTCTAATTGGCTTAGATTTATTTTTTTTCTATTTGACATGAAATCATGCTACTATTACATAATTAACAACAACATTTTTTAATTCTTTCGTATTGTTAAATTCTATAACTAATATCTATTGTGATGTTCCACCACCTTCTCCATATCCAACATTTGTACTAGATCTTCTAATTGTCTGTCCAAGCTCCTTGCCACAAAGTACTCATCACTATTAAGGAAGCTTCCATAGAACTAGAGTCAATCTCTATTGGTTAGTGGCCATTTAGACTTGACACTTCAAATGCATCATATCTTCCTTCAATTTCATTATGAGCTTTATTATGGGAAGCAACTCCACTAATTGAATTAATTTCATTATTGCTATAATTTTCAATATTATTCTTTTTTTCAAAAGTCTCATTAACTTCATCATGTACATCATCCCCATCAGGGCATACATCCCCATGACTTTTAGCACTACTCTCTTCTTCAAGATTATTTGTATTAACTTCATTATGCGTAACATCCCCATCATTTTAAAGCCAAAACTAGAACGTCAAACTTATGTGCAATATACACCTCAATTATGTCATGTATTTTTTTAAAGGGTTAATTAACCTATTACAACTTTTATTAGATCTAACGATATTAGAGATTCATGGAATATAAACCCTGGAAAGTTTTATCACTTATTGGTATCCAAGTTCCTTTTCCCATCTTACAAAATTATTTATAATTGACAAAATTAAGGCCAATGTTATCAATATAGTTTGATGACCCATTATCATAACTCAACTTAGGATCTAGCTTAAAGTATTCACTATAATATAACTCCAAGCTTCCATACTAGGCCATTGTAACCCTACAAATGACAAATAAATAAAAAGATACATATTTACAAATACATATATAGGCACATGTATAATTTTAAAAACATATATATATTTGGGAACATATACAAATCTAGAGAGACACCCCACAAGAGAAATATGGACAAACTAGGAGAATGAAGTTGTTGACTATGCATATCTTCAAACATGTAAACAATTGTCAAGAACCATATACAAGGTAAAACTTTTATAACATAATTATCAACATGTTGGCATCTTTGTTACTCACCATTGAATGAAAGGAATCTTATACAAAATAATATTAATACTAACCTGGTAGGACAAATGATATATGTTAATTTGGATCAGGAATGGTAGTGTCTCTCATCTAAACCTTTCTTTTAAGTCAAATCTATGTAGTACAAAAATAAGCATAAAGATATTTACAATGTTTGTAAATGAGGTATTTAAATTAAGAATTATATTAATTCATATTATCTTTTAAAGAGACCATATTCTATATATACATGATTAATAAAAAAATAGAAACTTTTTTAAAATAGAAAATTTATTGGCATTGAGATGGAAGACACTAAACTTATATCAATCCTTTAAACTCATTATGTACTTCTTCTTGAGGCACTTTACTGCATGAAGTTCTATGAGTTTTTAATTCAAACTATCAACAAAATTAAAGAATCCATATGGATGGCACAAAGTATTTATATTTAAATTACCGATAAAAATTCACACACAAACATATGCAACATTATCCGAACATGTTAGGACCACATAAATAAATTGTATTAATTGTAAAGATACCTACACAATATATAAATCAACATGGAGTCTGTCTCCTTAACCTAGATTAAAAAAAACCACAATCAATTAATACAGGAGTTAACATGTAAATAGAATAGTCTCACATAAACAATGAGAAGAACTTAGATGATACTCAGATGAACCTAAGAGAAACAGACGATAATAAAATACACTGTGTGAGGGTACTGACTAAATTTGGGAAGAGACTAGGTGAAGATGAATAAAAGTAACAAAGAGCACTAAGCAAAGAGGAAAAAAAGAGTGACTTAGGAATTGCAGCAAAAAAGACAATGAAAAATTAAGTATTCAAATCTCTAATTTTTTAGACTTAGTTATCTAGGCAAGAGGAGTTTTGATTGTAAACTCCTCTTATCAAATAGAATGCTTAATTAGCAAGAAGATTCACAAATAAATATTAGAAAAATGTCAAACTAAAATTATTCAATAAAATTTTGATAAATCTTTTAAGTCGTTTAAATTAAAAATTTTAAAAAATAAAATTCATATAAATTTTCAAAAATATTTAAATTTAAATTAAAATTTAATTAAAATAGTAAGATTTCATTTAACGGTTTTGTTTTAAAAAATTGTATTGCTAGTATCATTTGCAAAACCTATATATATTTAATATGTGGCTTATTAAACAATTATGGCTTTAATAATATTAAATGCTAACTTACGATTGATCAATTTGATGAAGTAAGATAATGTTGATTAATTAAGAAAAGATTTTATTTTAAACATAACGTTTGATGGTAACGGTTCAGGATATCTTTATTTAATTGGAAAGTGGTTCTCTCTCTCTCCTATATACACTTATGTTTATTTTCACCATAAAAAAGAAGAATCATTGAGGGAAAGAAGAGAGAAATAAGTTTCTTCACATTCAATCTTTTGGAAGGGTTTGTCTCAATCAAACTTACACTTATGGATCAAGGTATGTACTTTATATTTTATATTTTCATGTAAACATAGAATTTTTAAATCTGGGCTAAAGAATTATTGTGATTATGTTTATACAGTAAATTATACTTACAGATGACTCTTCTCAAGCTTTGTAGAAAGATTTCTTATCAATTGTGCTTGCATCAGTAATAATAGTTAGTTTCTCAATTTGGAGTGCCAAATCAAGACCCAATACACCAAGGTGGAATTGAACTTGTTCACACCAGTTAGAGTAATTGAATCCATTAAAGATTGAAACAGATGCAACATCCGAATTAAAGTGAACAGGAGCAGAAAATGCAAAATATAGTAAGATGTTCACACATTAATTCTGAGTCATAAAACTTAACACTTAAATCAGATTCAAAACAACTATTCCACAAAAAACATTTAGTGTATATCTAATATCTCCTTTAGGCGATTCTAAAACATATCCTAATTACAATAGTGATGCCAATTTTATGACTTAATTATTAATTAAATATACCTCAAATAAACATCGTGTTCAAATGAAGTTCCATAAATTTTCTCCAAACATTTGTCATGTTAACATTGTCCAAGATATACAAAATGCAAATTTCCTGTCCCGTTACAAATTTGTACTAAGAACTGTTATGAATACTATCGGGATGATGTTTCGTAATTACGAAAGAAAATACCGATATCCAGTAATAACAGCCTTCTTGTTGTTTGGCGAGGATACAAGAATTCATTCTATTAGAGCATGCTAATTAGCTTCTACCTGAAGAAGACGTGAAGAACAACGAACCTAAAATATTATACATCATAAGTGCTACAAAAAAAATTGAAATAGATTGCCCCAAAAGTGGAAAAATCAGCGGACTTGTTGAAAACTACGACAATCACCAAAACCAGGCACTACGGCTATCAACAGCCTTAACAGATGTAGATACCAGAGGCATTCGGCCAAACTCAGCAACAAATCTGTTGACGCATGTTGTTCTTCTTTCGCTGTGACCTCCCAAGCTACTAATTCCAGTAGAACCAATCTCAAATATCTTACCTACAAATATCAAACAAGTAAGAAATCGTAAATAAAACACGCATAATCTCACTGACTGATTACAGCAGATCCAAAAGGAACGAGACACAATAAACATAAAAAAAGGCAATTTATATAAGATAAACTAGATACCTTTCACCCAGATAGGGGGAGCAGCAGTCACATTGGCCACAAGAAAAGACATAGCAATATCTTCACAATTCCTAATAGTCAATATCAACGATCAAGGACGGTCAATCATGCTTACATTAAAACGAAAATCGAAGAAACAACAAATAGGTACATCTGAAGCAGAAGCACCTGTTCTTGGCAACATAATCTCTGATTGATGCCGGCATCTTATTTGTGTACATACTGAGATACTTTTTGTGGAAAAAAGCTGCTTTTGAGAGTACCATACTGTATGTACCAGTCCACCAGACAGACCACCATCCACCATATCTGTAGTATTCCTTTCCCCCCTGATACAGAAGTCACAGAATTTTTAACAGTTTGGTTAGTTTTAAGAAAACAATCACACACAATCAATGGTTAAAGCCATAGTTTCTAGCAGAACAAAGACTGAAACAAGAGATGACAAAGTCCTTTATCAGCTAACTGTTCTTAAAGTTGTCTACATTGATCTTTCAAATCTATGTGTCATCGCTATGTAATGTAATGCATGGGCATGAGAATCATCCCATAAAAGAACAATTCTCATAGCAAAAAAAAATAGCTTTGCTGTCTTTATAGTAGGTTTAGAACATAAGTTTATGCCCCACATAGGCCAATAAGTGCCATTAATTCATCCCCTCATCGCAGTCCTTTAACATATTAAATATTGAGGATCATCGAAGAATCTAAAATATGAATAAGCAAAAAATAAGTGAGTGAGAACATCACAGAACTAACAGCAGCAAGAAGAACAAATGAAAAGATGAGACATACAGATTGATCGACCCAATGTGCCCGGGGTACAAATCCCACCATCGCATCTGGGGCACTGCGCCAGATATTGAACGCAAACTCCACTGAGGAACAAGGAAATATGACATCATCATCAATTGAAAACACAGCATCAGCCTTCAAATCCTTGATTTCTTTAAATCTGTTGTTCAAACTGTCTTCCTTGTTTATATCAAATACCAAATCTACTTTCCTTGCATCTCTAGAGTTTAACTGTACAACATCACTTAGAAATTGGATAAGAGATTCTGATGGAGGATTAGGTTCACTCCAGACAATATGTATGGAATCAAGCCCTGGACAAGATGAATAATGAGAAATTGATTTCTTAAGCAGATCATATCTCTTCCACGTGTTCATCAAAATGGCATAACTCTTCCTGCATAAAAATATCAAGACTCCATTAAGAGGAAAGAAGGAAAGAATCTTGCCAATCAATTATTCCTTTTGGTAGGATAGGGTTTCATCTGCATATATTTCCGACTAATGATGCCCCAATCCAAGTCATGCTGATCAGATGCGGATGATTTGAACCAGTGTACAAATGCTAAACTGAAGAAATTGTATGTTCATTAAGTGGTCCAAGTAGCATTCATAATAGACGTCCTCAGAATAGTTTTCCTTTTTCCTTGATTCTTTTGAAGTGGAAACTTGTATACAAATCTAACTTTAAATCTGAGGCAGCACCAATCCCAAAAATGAAAAATTAAAGTCATTTATGTGAATAAATAAGTCAATACAAGTAAATATAAAAACACATATTTCCAAGTCTGTAGGTTATAAGGAACGTGAAAGGCCTTATCAATGTGCTTCCTATCAACCGGCACATCGTGAATCAAACATAGTCAGCAAACTTTTCCGGTTCATTTTTCATTAAATTCAACAGACAAGAATTTTACCAAATGTGGACACATGAAATTTAAGAACTGTGAGAAATTGCAACATAAATATCCAATTAGAATTGGATAACAACCGAGGTTAATAAGAGATCGAAAAGTCCAAAGAAGTCGCACTTACCCTGGAACAGCAAGAGGATCAGAAGAAAATACGCTATTATTGGTCCATCCATTGAACTTCGACGCTCGGCCAGCGAGCACAAGAAGCGTAAATACGATGCAACACAAGAGAAGCAGTTTGATCTTCGCCGATCCAGCGGTAGTTTTCATTATTTGCCGAAATCTTTGTACACCGCGACGATTAATCCAGGAACCACCTCCTCTCATCGCCGTTCGCGTGACGCTTTTATGTGTATTCAGATACAAGTTTCAACTCAATGATTCGCAGAACGGATCAAACCAGAGGCACGTGGTGGTCTATTGACGAGTCGACTCGTCGGTACAGTACCGTTGTCGGAAGAGAAGAAAAGATCGTAAGCTAAACAAAAAAGCAAGACGCGGAAAAAATGGAGCAAATAGTCCCGTGTTCTGGTTCTAATAGTGAAGCAGCATGGAGGTGCTATAGCTCTTGGGAAGCAGAGGAATGTCCGTCCTCCTTTCACAGCTTTTATTGCTAACTGAAACGCAGAGGGTTTTGGTCCGTTTGGATCTTCCCATTCGTGCGAGGACAGCGGAGATTGTTATAGCGTGTCAAACTACTATTTTTTTATATTTGTGCCCTCCACCAGGAGCTTGCCTATCAATCATAAGCCGTTCATTCCTTACCATGGAATTTAATCCCGTGATGTTAACTTTGTTTTGTCCACTGCTGGGCCCGGACCAACAGTCTCCGTTAGCATTTCGAGGTTTAGGCAAGGACTTCCATAATAGTTAATAGATTCTCTTGCATAAATTCCGAATTCAAATTTCAAAAATAACATAAGCTTGACACGAACAATGTTTAAATAATATCAAATGAAAAATATAGCAAATAAAAATTGAAACATGCCAAATGAGAATAAAAATATTTAAAAAGTGAATATGAAAATTATTAAATGAGATTATTTTTTTATCATATTTTTAAAATTTAAGTTTTTTTATTTCAAATTTAATTAATTAGACTTGGTTCATCATGCACAAGTCCATACGTCATAAATTAGTGGATTTGTTATAAATTGATAACGGAGGTATGATTAACAATCTAACTCGAATGTTTTGAATTTGTTATTTATGATTTGAGTGGAGGCTTGTAAGGTAAGGAAGAAGGATGTATTAAATTTAAAGCTAATAATATAACTCCGTGAAAGCTACTACTTTGTAAACACCAAGACAAGCCGCCGGAGCACATACCAACAAACACCAAGGCGTCGTGGTTTGGTAGTGTGCACAAAGGCCCGGTTGAAACAACTAGGAATGGAGATCAACTGATGAATTGTCGGTTGGAGTTAGCGGTGGCGTGTCCAAAACAAAACATATCAAAAGGCTCGTAACGTACAAGATAGAGGATAACTGAAAATGGCTTTCTCAAATTAGTACTACCAAATTCATGATCTTGACCCTTAAGCATGGCGAAAAGTCTTATCAAGTTGGCTTATTAATTTAAATAACTTATGAGGTGTTATTTACATTCTCTATACATATACATTTAGAATTAGAAGTTATCCTAGTAATTTTTGAAGTTTATTTGATTAAAAAATATTTTTTAAAACCCTTTTATTAGTAAAGCAAAACAAAAGATTTAAGATTTAAAAAATTAAACTAATATTAAATTATTATAAAATTAGTTAAAGATTGAATAAAATTAAAAAACTTAAAACATGATTGAAAAATTAACTAAAGTTTAATTTAAAAAAGAAATTATTAAATAAAATTTAATAAATCTATTTTGCTTCGTAAGAACTTAGTTATTACAAAATCGATTGATAAATTAATAAACGGATAAATTTTTTAACAATAAAAAATATTAAAATAAATCAAACTAAAATTTTAAAATTTTAAATAAAAAATTTGTTAGTTTAAAATTTTAACTATTAAACTTATTTTTCTGAATAAATTTGTGATCAATTAATTGCAAAAGTGTGGTCAATATAATCATAGGCCTAGTAGATCTATCAAGGCCTGTTTTGTTCTCCACAGTTGGCCCAATCTCAATACAATCACTAATTGTAGTTAGTACTGGCAGCTCTCCTGTTCCATTTTTTCCTTGTGAAAACCCTAGATCTAGACCTGGAACTCTCTCACAAGTGACAACTCCCTCCTAATTTTTGGCCTTTCGGAGATCGGAGAATGGCGACTACCGAACGCACAGTCCTGCAATTCACACCAACACCATCTTCAACGAGCCTGTCGGCGAAGGTCCACCCCTTGGTCATCTTCAACATCTGCGATTGCTATGTCAGGCGTTCTGACCAAGCTGAGCGCGTCATTGGCACGCTTCTTGGCTCCATCTTACCCGACGGCACCGTTGATATCCGTAACTCTTACGCCGTTCCCCACAATGAGTCTTCTGGTCAGGTCATTGCTCTCTCTCCTAAAGACTTTGTTTTGTTGTTATCTTCTCATTACATCGTCGTTGAATTCTGGTAATTTATCTTTTTAATGATAGAGGAACGTGCTTGAGGTCGTAATTTTCCATTTATTACACTCCTGTTTTGAGCGTTAGACCCCCGATATTGAGTTTCTTATGGTGATTAAAATTTTGGATGAATACTAACTTGCGTAGTATTTCAGATAGGTCCTGTTTTAGCTTGGATGATGTTTAGTATAATTGGTCCTGCTTTAGTTTGGATGATGTTTAGTATAATTACTTGCAACCTTTTATGTATTAATTTAAACTTAACTTCAATTTCGAACTTGTTGACAATGCTAAACAACAAAAGGTTAAATTAGGGTTTGAGCTTATTTTTCATTCATATCTATTTCTGAGCAATTTTCTTCTTTAAACAGAAGATATTTTGCAAAGCATTTGAACTAAGAATGTGAAATTAAACAAGGGTAAATCAGGATTCTTCATTTCTCTATAATCCTCTATGTTTATTTCCATTAGTAGATGACCCATGGTTGTTTAAAGTTCAATTTTTTGTCACTTTTATTTTGAAGAATATCCAGGTTCTTCTAAGCAATGGGACAAGTCCTCGATAAGGCAAACATATCACTTTGCAAATTTGGTTTTGGTTGTGATATATGTTCATTCTGTAGATAAGTTTCTTATATTTGATTATTCTTGCTGCAGGTTGCTTTGGACATTGATTACCACCACAATATGTTATTGTCTCACCAAAAAGTGAACCCCAAGGAAGTTATTGTCGGATGGTAATTGCACTTGCTACATGTGATTTAACGAAATAAGAGAAGGAACACTGAATATTCATTTTACTAGTACTGCTTTGCTTTACTTGTACAGTGAATTTCTAGGGAACACATTCATTTTACTAGCACTGCTTTACTTGTACAGTGAATGTCTATTATGATCTTTTCCCAATTTGTCCGTATAATAATTTATGTGGATGCTTGCTCGCTACTTTTGCTTTTTTGAGAGTCTTATCGGAACCGTTTGAGCTTTCAGATATGTGGTTGATCTGGAATACAGTTTGACTCTCTATAGCAAGAGTTAATGAATGTTTCGTATGTTCTATTCTTGTGAAGGTATTCAACTGGGTTGGGAGTCACTGGTGGCAGTGCTTTGATTCATGACTTCTATTCTAGAGAAGTTCCCAGCCCTATTCATCTGACTGTTGACACAGGATTCAGGAATGGAGATACTGCCATAAAAGCTTATGTTTCTGTTAATCTATCTCTTGGAGAGAATCAACTGGCTGCACAATTCCAAGCAATTCCTCTTGATCTTCGCATGATTGAAGCTGAGAGAGTTGGATGTATGAACCTTCCTATATTTTCCTTTTACCAAATAATTGCTTCCGCATTCTGAAGCATCCTTGCACATGTGTAAAGGTGTATGCATGATCATCCAATTTTCTATGTGGCTTCTATCTGCCCAAATTATAACTGGATATTGTTATTAGTTGCATTTATTTAGGGCAACCATCTAATATGCAACTGCAATTTCTTCTTTTTGTGTGTGCTTTTATAGGGCTGGTTAGATTTGTGATGAAAATTGCAAAAATTTTTGTTTTTTATTTTTTCCCTTCTCATTATGAGAAAGTTAGATGTAGTTTAGTTTCTATATCGGATTCCTTAATTATGATCTATAGGTGAGACTTTGCAGTAGTAGAGAAGAAAATTTTATGTTTTCCATATAACTACTAGGTTTCTGCTTAATTGGCATTCTGGGAGTTAGGAGTTGAAGCCAAATCCCTGCACTATTTTAAATTTAAATTTGATTTGGGTTTTGTGCTTGTAATAAAATTGCAGTTGACATCCTGAAGACAACAACGGTAGATAAACTTCCAAATGATTTGGAAGGAATGGAAACTTCAATGCAGCGGCTACTAGTTCTGATCGATGATATATATAAATATGTGGACGATGTTGTGGTAAGTTAGGATTATATTCTTTTTCTAGTCTTGCCTATCTGTTGCGTGAAACAAGGCTTTGGAAACTTCAGGAAGGGCGTGCCTTACCAGATAATGACATTGGACGATACCTAGCTGAGGCTGTGTCTTCCCTTCCTACACTATCACCACAGGTCTTTGATAAGCTTGTCAACGACAACCTGCAGGTAACATTAGGTTTTTATATGGATGAATCAATTTCATTCAAACTAATTGTTAAAATTTTATGATCTTTAAGATGATATCTGTTATCATTGACTGTGTTTTATACTTATATCTTACTATTTTCAGTGGAGTCCATTTATATTAACTTTTTACGCTTGGTCCATGCAGGACAATTTGCTATTGTTATATTTGTCAAGCATTACCAGGACACAACTCAGCTTAGCAGAAAAGTTGAACACGGCCGCCCAAATCCTCTAATTTGTTATCCAACTGGAAAACGGCCATACTGGTTTTGAAGGTTTTGCTGTTGGGTAATGTATCCCTGACATTGAGGAATTTTGAGAAGGTGTTGTTGGTTCAGGTTGGCTGTAACAAAAATTTATCCTCTGCTGTTGCCTTGAAGCTTTAGCTTATGTGCAGAAAATTTAGCATCAGGATAAGTTTTACACTGAATGGTATTCTTTTTGTTTTAGCTTAATATTAATGTGAAAGTTCGACGTTGGAAGCTTTGTCCAACGTATTCTGTGGCTTGGGGTTGGGTTTACACAAATCTCTTTCGTCATTTGGTATGAATCGATGAGATCGGATTTCTATTTTTATGTTAACGAGCACCGTATATACTCTTTAGGATGGCATTATGTTACGATAAGATATGGGACTTGATTCTGAGTTGATGTTGGGTTTATATAGGCTTATGAGCTTCCTCATCCCTTGAGTTAGTTTTTGGAGTTTGGTGCTCTCATCAGACCTGTAACAATTGATAACAGAGAGAGATAATATCACTCCCCGAGTGATCATACCATAGGTGATGATGCCAATACTGTAGTGTTTGCCCAAAGGTCTAGTGCACAGCTAGCGGGTGCCTGAGCTGCGGAGCATGGTGGAATGTTATGATTTAATTGCAAAATATAGGACTTAGTCCCACGTTGGTTAATAAGGACTTGATGTAGGGTTTTTATAGGCTTATGGACTCTCACTTTTAACTTTTAAAGTTGGGTTCTCGTGGAAGATCTTTGTCACATTAACCCTGGCTTCTCAATCCCTGTTGAGGGACAGAGTCTTGAAAACAAGCTAAATTAACTAATTCTTTGTTTGAATATTGAATCTTAAGAACAGAATAAGCACCTGAACTTGGCAGACAGTATTTGTTGCGTTGGCTTTATTAAAATTCCTTGACAGTGGGGAGTCTACCATTTCTAAATTTCACGTTCTAAACACTTGGATAGTAAGGAAGTATAGTAATATTATCTGTTTGAAAAGCTTATTGAAACTATTTTCGGCTTTTAAAAGCAAGTTTGTATTAAGAAGCTGATTTTAAAGTACATAGTTTCTATTTCCCAATTTTGTATTAAGGAGCTGATTTTAAAGTACATAGTTTCTATATCCCAAATCACTATATTGATTTTAATTAATTTTAGAACATGACTACTAGATCAATAATTGGATAGTTTTTTTTTTTTTCATGCTATCACTTGGTCACAAAAATAATTTTTATTTACAGTAGTTGCCTTAATTTCATGGTTTGAGATAAACTTTTGTCATGTTGTCGGAATGGATAATGACCCTGTTTGACAAACAGCTGATTGCATTAGCTATTAGCTGATAGTTGATTCTATCGGCTAATTTGATCAGCGGATTGTATTAGTTGTTTATTAGAAATGTTTGGTAAAATTAGCTATTTAATATTAGCTGTTTATGTATAAAATGACTTATGAGAACATGACTTTAAAAAAATTATAAAGATATGAATGTTATATATCTTAGTATTTTGTTGAATATTTTTATTAAAGGATAATAAATTATTTAATAAATTAATAAATTAGAGTTAAATAAAATTTTTAATCTAATTAAAATTTAATATATTTTTGTTTATGATTTATAATTGTTAGAAAATAAACGAATGGCGAAAATCTTCAAATTGTAGCATTTTGCACTTGCAAGTCGTAAAAAGGGTTCAAATTTCAACCCTTAGGTCCACTTTTACGAAGAACAAAATATTACTCATTTTTAATCTTTATAAAGAGCAAAATAAAGCAAAATAGGATGCACTTTTAACCCTTATAAAGAATAAAATAAGACAAAATAAAACATACTCTTAATCCTCATAAGATCTTTTTTCTTAACGTGTAACAAAGGTTTTTGTTAAGAATCTTTCATTTTTATTTCCATAGGATCTAATCGATTGGATTTAGAACTGAACCAACACAGGAGGTTTATCTCTTGCAATGCGTTTTAGTTAATGTATATATCTTCTTCTATTTAAAAGATACTAATTATACTTTTGTGGCTTTGTCAAATTTACTAAAATTCTTTATGATTTAACAATTTTGTAAAAATTTCTTCTACTTTGAAATAA
>JAOTAX010000198.1:14103875-14122256 GCA_025629825.1 Erythroxylum guanchezii | reverse complement strand
GTGTTGGATTACCAATTATAGGTACATCCAGGAGGAAGAACAAGGGTAAAAACCCTTTGTTGGGAGAAGAATCTCCGATTAATCGTCCGGTAATTCGACCCCAGACTCGGGACCGTAACAGTAACTTTAATACAAATCAAAGTGTCATAATTTTGCTTTGATACCACATGTAAATTGACTTGATAATATTCTAAATAATATTTCAAGTCTAAAATTCTCCCAAGATCATCTAGAATATAATTGATTCAACCCATTCAATTAAGATTCATGCTATAAAAGAGGGAAAAAAAAATACTAACCTTAGTCTATGTTTAATATGTGCCTACAATGATAGATCTTTAATCCTTTTGGTTGTAAACACCTTTTCTATGCAAAGAACTTTATCCACTCTCTCTTTTTGCTTTTCTTCATTCTTTTTCAATGGTGCAAGATAGTATATTTTCTTTGAGAATTGCTAACTTAATTAAAGGGAGAGAGCAGGGCTCTTATTAATTATAATAAAATCATAATGACTATAATATTCTTTACAAGCCCAGTAACTATTGTCTTGGGTCCGCTTTATACTAGAATCAACTACACCTTTATAATTATTAAATTAATCTAACATATTTAAAAGAAAGTCAAATGGAGAAATGCAAAAGGGATCAAAGAAAACGTTCATTTCTAAAGAGGACTCAATTCTACAATTATGATCACACAAGGAAGATAAAAGGTAGGACCTTTTCATATATTTCTCAATCACATACATAATCAAAATGCTGTAAGGGAAGGTGAAAAACTGATATGAAGACAGTCAGAAGAATCAAGGCATTTGTTGACGAACCTGTACAATAGGAAACTCTCCAGGTGGTGAAAGCGGTAATGGTTCAAAGGGTCCGGTATGATCGAAGTGAAACCGACCCATTTTGGGTCTTTCAAAATCCTCCAATTCTTTGTCTGCATCCTCTTCCTCTTCATAATTCTCAAAGTTTCCACCTTTGGATTGGTTTTCAACCTCAAAAGACTTTTGGGATTTGTGCGTTTTCGCCTCTTGTGACAGAGATTCTTGTGGGAAAGAAAACCAAGGATCTCCAAGGCGTTGCAGCTGCTGTGAAAGAGAGGATTTTGGTGGCTTCCTGGGGAGCGCTGAAGGTTGTGGGCCTTGCGTGGAAGAAGAAGATGATGACGAGGCGGAGACATTAGTACAAGGCTTAAGGGTCTCTTTTAAGGCTTTGAAACTGGTAAGTAGAGACGACATATGGGAATTGCGCTGAATCCCAGGTGGGCAAAGATTCAATTTTGTGATTTGCAAAAGCATTCATATCTGTAAGTAATAAAGTTCTTTATTGTTTTGATTGAAAATAAGGATTAGGCGGTGCCTACACCAAGTCTTGTGTTGGTTATAAATATTGATAAAATTAGTTAGTAATATAAGTTCTTTATTCGTAAAATGATTTATAAAAGTATGACTTAAAAAATTATAAAAAATTGAGTATTAGTTATTTATATTTTAGTATTTTATTAAATATTTTATAAGAATTTAGATAGAATAAAAGAAATTAACACTATCATTTTTTCCTATATTTTCCATTGAATTTTAAGAATGTTGAAAGTCCTCTTAAATCTTAATATAACTTCTCAATGATAAGTAAATTCGATTAAAAACTTCTCATAATTTTCTTAAGAATGGATTCGATTGGATCATACTAGGAGGTTTTTTTCTTCTCAAATATAGCAATAACAATCTTAATATGAAATTGGTATATCAATTTGATTTCTAATTTAAAGAAATATAAATTTTTTGTTATTTTAATTTTAATTTTTTAAACTTAAAAAGTTGAAACTTTATTTTTAATATATTAAATTAAAATAAAATTCTTTTATAAAAAATATTTATATTATTCTCTTAAAATTTAAACTTAGATAAAAATAATTAATTTAAACTTAACTTATTAATTTTAGCTTAAATTGAATTGAATTAAACACAACATATAAGTGATAATAATATTATATATTAAATATTGATATAAAAAGGGAATTAAATATTAAGTCTATAAAAAGTAATTAATGTAATATAATTAAAAATAACAAATTTAAAAGAATTTAATTTTTAAACATTTTAATTTAATGATTCACTTTTAAAATGTTGTAAAGATTAAGTCAAATTTATATCTTTATCTCTATTTCTACCTATATTTTCTTGAGTAATTTAGAATAATTTTTGAATATAATAATATTTTAATACATTAATTTCTCAATCGCAGGAGAAAACACTTTTCATAACAACGTTTTTAAAATCAGCAAATTAAGTACAATTTATTAGTGTAATCAGTTAAATTAAGTACAATTTATTAGTGTAATCAGTTAATTATTATATATAATTGTCAGCTGTTTAACATAATTACTTACTCCTATAAAACAAAAAAAAGGCAGATAAGTTATTTACCGATCAAGGCGAAAGCACCTGCGAGCAATGCTATGATTCAACTATGGACCTCGTTTTGCCGAAAAACACAAACAGCACTAAACCTAATTATTTTCTTAATCAGACCTTTATTATGCTTTACTTAAGTTTATAACGTAATTAATAATGACATTCTTTAGATGTGCCTCCAGTGACTTCTTAACTATTTTTTCTAAGTACTTTTTTTCGAAATACATTAATATAAACCAGATATTTTTTTAATACACAATATCACTATCTGAGGGAAAAGTATTTGATAAGTTATAGCATACCCAAAAAGCCTTTATGGACTATGGTTAGGATCTCTTATCATGGTTAGCAAATATAGAATCATTTTCTTTAAAAAATTTACTTGTCAATTATCATACGAAATGTATTAATCTGAAAGAAAAATATTTAAAGCAGATTAACTATTGTAGAAATTAATCGAAATAAGTCCTGTAAAAACTCAGTATTCGAATTTATTTCGATCATCTCCTCATTTTTTTCTTCTGTTAATGAAAGGATAAGTTATGTAATCTTCCCGTCATCTCTGCCAATTGCCCCACTTATTAGTGCCTCCAGTTCGAGTGTCAAAATGGTAGAGACCATCTTCTCTGATGAACCAAGTGCAGATTGCTCTGTCGTCAGGATCGCATGTTGCGAGAAAGGATTTGTGTGGCACAAAGACATCGAAGTGACCGCCATGGTTGGCACCAAATACGAAATCACACCAAAACCTCGTACGTCCCAAGATGTCCATTCCAAACCTGAAGTCATATTCATCGCGAGGTTTCAAGATATGATGGCCAAGATCATCATCCTTTGAAGCACAGTGGACATCCGCATTATCTGGGTTCATTTCGTTGAATATTTGAACTGTGTACTTCTCTGTGAAAGATATGCTGGAAGACGGATTTGTCATCAAGGCTAACGCAAGAATAAAGTTGATGGAGTTTCCCAGCCTTTTCATGTTTTATGTAGCTAGCTTTAGCTATTGAGCCTGTGCTGCCTGTGGCTGTTTAAAAGATAATTATATAAGCCAGACTTCTTGTCTGGAGCGTTTCGTTTCATTAATTAACGTATGTGAATTTATTGTTTGACTCTCGGAACTAAATGTCATATGATTTTTCATTATTAATTATATTTATCACAATCAATTAATGCACGATCTTCTGAGATTTTGTGGTTTGGAAATTTTACATTTCTCAATATTGTCTTCATATATCTAGAATTGCTTTTCATTTTGTTTCAAAAGCAAAAAGAATTCAATCTTCTAGTAATGACAAAAAACATTTATTTTGTATCTATTCAAAAACATTAATACCCTTTTCATCGATTTCCTTGTTTTCATATGTAATTAATGTTTTACAAACCGAATCGGTGATTAAACCGGAGAAGCAACTCATTCAAAGGTCAATAGTTTAACCGGAATTAACTGTGATTGAACCAATGATTAATAAATATATAAAATTTTATTTTATATATTATATATATAAGATAATTTTTAAACATACTATTTAATTATTTATCTAACTGTAAATTTAACTTAAACCTTCAAATTTCAAAATTCAATATATACAAGTTTTTTTTTTAGTTCACCAACACAACACAAAATAATATAAGATAACAAAGCTTACTAATCATATTTTATCAAAAAGATAAAAACAGATCACTAATCATAATATTCATTCAAGTTGAAATCATCAAAATCAAGACATTTTAAATGGACCGGCAGGTTCTTTCTTTCACCGATTCAGCGGTTTTTACCGGTCCGACCGTAAAATGAACGGATCAATCACTCACAAAAAATAAGGGCTAAATCGGACCGTTTTATGCTCCAGGTCATTGGTTTTTCGATTCGACCAACCGGTTCGATCCGATTTTTAAAACACTGTATGTAATAATAAATTTTGTTTCTTATTTGTTTCCTTAATTTCTAGGGCTATTCAACTTAAATTTTCTCATCTTTTATTTTGTTTTGTTTTTTTTTTGGTAAGAATCTTTGCAGAGATATTAAGTTTGATATAATTTATTATTTTTGTTTAGCTTCAATTATTAGTTGATAATTTATTAATTTCTTATGGTACAAATGATTTTCTTAGTTCTCTTGTAGCTTTGTACATATATCAAGATTTCTTCTTTTGATTAACAAGAAGATTATTTTTCTTTCTCTAGTTCTTGAAAACATGTTCTTGTTCAAGACATCAGTGCAGTTTCTGATCTACGAAAAATTTTAATTCGAGATTGAGGATTGTGATTGATTCTACGATTGAAGTTGGCAGTTGAAAGACCTGGTTCATTGCCACCAAATGAGGGGGAAGATAGGAGTTGATGGATTGGGCGTCAATAGCAGTAACTTTCTGATGTTACAAGGATCTGACCACCCTGGTACGGTCTTAAAAACCTGTGTCATTTGTCCACTTTCAAAACAACGCAGGCTTATGCTTCATCAAAATGATTCTTGTACAAAAAATTCTTCTGGACTTATTTACTTAAGTCTCTAGGGTCCTTATCACAAAACCATCTTTATCAGGTGCATGCACATTACGTATTACTATCGTTGATGATCAAACTAGAGCTACATGGACTTTTTTGCTTGCCCATAAAAATTAAATTACTCAAACCTTGGCCTATTTCTTAAACCTCTTAGCCAACCAATACCAAACCTCTGTCGAGATAATTAAAATTAACAATGGTACAAAATTCATAAACACTGAATTCTAAAAACTATTCACTGATAAAGGCATTTTACTTGAAAATTTTGCCTATAGAAACCACATCGTAATGGTGCCGTTGAAAGAAAACATAAACACCTTCTGGCAAGATCCCGCATGTTTCAATCCAAATCACAAATCAAATTTTGGGGAAAGTCCATACTAATGGCCACATATATTTTTCTTTAATTGAAAACATCCTTTGAAATTTTAAATCATAAACCACTTGATTACACTATGATAAAGTGTTTTGGTTACCTGTGTTATGTTACAAACACATAACCAAAAAATGACAAGTTGGATTTTAGAGCATCTAAATGCATCTTTATAGGTTTTATCCAAGACAGAAAGCATACAAGGTTTATAATTTAACAAATCATAAATTTTTCCCATTAAAAGATAAAGCAAGTTTGGTATCTAAGAGATTCAGTTGACTACTTTGAATCCTTTTCTCATGTAGCTAGATTAGTTACTAGAATCATCCATTGGTTTATCCATCAATTAGATAAAAATAATACCTTTCTATATGGGCATTTACGTAAGAAGGTGTATATGAAACCACCAGAGCATATGACAAAGCCAAACTAAGAGAAGTTTGTAAATTGGTGAAATCATTGTATAGTTTAAAGCAGTCTTCAATGGAATAGAATGATGAATTTATTATTCAATTACAGAAAAATGGATTTCAACAATCTTCTTATGATCAGTGCCTTTTTATCAAATGGAGTACCAATTCTTTTCTAGCTCTCATTGCTTATATTGATGATGTACTTACAACAAGTCCAAATGATATGATATTACTGATGTAAAATCATTCCTTAGACATGACTGGTCACTTATTTTTGGCATTACTTGTTGGTTCTTATAGAAATGGCGAAATTCGTCCCTCTTTGAGGAGCACTTTCAATAGCCTAACTCACCCTCTTCGCCTATTTTGTCTTATGCAGGTCAGGTACGACAGGCCACTATGTGGACACGACGTCCTCCCACTGCAGCTCGCCTTCGACTAGACAGACTCATCAGTTGGACCTCACCACCTCCTGGGTAGGTTAAATTAAACACTGATGGCGCCTGTAAGCCATCCACGTCCTCAGCCTCTGCCGGTGGACTTTTACGGGATAGCGCAGGCAACTGGAAGGGAGATTTCACGCATAACATCGGATGGTGCTCAGCATTGACTGCAGAGCTCTGGGGAGTTTATTCTGGCCTTACTCTCGCTTGGGATTTGGGCTATTGCCAGCTAGAACTTGAAGTCGATTCTGTAGAGGTGATCGAGATCCTTTTTTCCACCGACTTTCGTTCTCGGGCACTCCACCCCATAGTCATGGGTATTCACGAGCTGTTTGCTTGCAATTGGACTGTTGCTCATCGACATATCTACCAAGAGAGCAACAGATGCGTCGACTAACTCGCAACTTTTGCAGTACATTTTGATGTAGGCGTCTATTATTTACCTACTACATCCATTGGGTGCCATTTACTCCTTCTGGAGGATAAGTCCGGGATGTGTGTCCCGAGACTCCCAGTGTAATTTTATTTGTTGCTTTCCCTTCATAAAAAAAAAGGATCTAAGCAATGTTAGATACTTTCTGGGTCTTGAAATCACTAGAGGAGCTACTGGTACTTGTTTGAATAAAAGAAAATATACTCTTAGACATTCTGACGGAGACTAGTTTGTTAGGGGTTAGACCTGCTATTCAACCTTTACGTAATGGCTATACATTCCTGAGTGGTGATGGTGACCTTTTACTAGATCCTAATAAGAACATAAGATTAATTGGTGCTTTTTATATCTAAACTTGATAAGATAGATATTTCTTATGCAGTGCAACAATTATCTTAGTTTGTCAACATATCACAACAAAGTAGACATTTAGCTATGTTTTCTTTGCGGTGTTTGCAAAATCGTCAGCAAAAGTTATCATATTATGATGATTTTCCAAATCGTCATTAAAACTAAACCTTTAGCGACTAACTAAAAAAGCGTTACAAAAGGAACAACATTTCGTGACGAATGATAAAAATCATGCCCAAATGGTGAACATTTAGTGACGATTACCGAAAATCGTCACAAAATGATCCACAATGGGTGACGATTTCCGAAATTCGTCACTAAATGAAAGATTTCAGAAATTCATCACTAAATGAACTTTTGGTGACGTTTTTGAGAAATCGTTACTATAATTTGTTAAACATTTGGTGAATAATGTCCAAATATAAAATCGTCACCAAAAAGACGTTTGGTTTTTTACTACGTTTTTGACATTGTCGCTAAAAGTGGTCATTTGGTGACGATATTTGTAAGCGTTACCAAAAGATCAACATTTGGTGACGAATTTTGAAAATCGTCACCAAATGTTGCACATTCAGTGACGGTTTCTGAAAATCGTCACTATCTGGTTCACATTCGGTGAAGATTTCTAGAAATTGTCACCAATGGTTCTACAGTAAGTTACAACACATTTGGTGACCATTTGTGTAAATCGTCACCAAAGGGTTGACATTTTCCAAAATTGTTAAACTAACATTTTTATAATCTATCATAGTTAAGATATGTTTTATTGGAGATTTGTTTTGAATATTTACAACGTATTATTGAAAAAACACACACAACATAATTTTAAGTATTAAACAGTAGTATTAATTAATCATTAATATTTACTAACATTGTAAAAATTAGTTATAAAAAATTTAAATAATTGTATCAATATAATAATATGATACATGGAGTAGTACAAACTTTGAATTAGAAGTTTAACAATACATACAGTCATAGAACAAAAACAATAATAGTCCACACTCAATATTACGCAGCTTGACCTCTAAGTAGTAGAGAGGTTGTTTGACAAATTCTTACAGATATAACAATAAATCAACTTTAAAGCTGAGTCCAGTTGATTGCATCGATAAATGAAAATGATATAATTATTTTTTTGATTCCAAGTGATATGAGAGTCGGTAAAGGTAAATGAGTTCCCATTGTCTAGATTCCCGAGAAGGGTCCTTGCACGTTTGAAGGCACTAATTGAAACAGTGATAGTTATTCCCTCACGTGTAGGGTTTTCCCACCCTCTTGCAACAGCATTTCCGCTATAGCTAAACTTGTAGAGGATATAGTGAATGAGTTGCCAGATTTAGTATGAAAGACAAGTTCTCCAGATGAACTGCCAGTATGAAACGGTTTACCTAAAACACAATCAGTATAGAACTTAGATATTGTCAGATTAGTAAATTGTTAAAGGAACTGAAATTGGAGTGGCATGCATACGTGAATGATCAGACGAAGTCTATGAAATTGATGAATTTTTCGAAATAACCGATTTCTCTAATCCTTTACGGACCATTGTGACATCGCTTTCGCCTCCATGGGCATATATTTCATCTTCGAGATTCAAAAAAGCTTAAAACAACATGTACTATATACCATCAAATGTGAATATATATAATAGCTTCATAAAAGGAAATGAGATGTACATGATAAAGAAAGTGACGTTGTTCGAATGATACTAAACACCTTGAAGCAGAAGATCGACCATGAAAGGCAAACGATGATTAATGTATGAAGTGGATTTTTTTTGCATTGTTTATTTTTTCAGTATGGACAATTTTGCCGCATTCCTCCCAACAGAATGAATTAGGGCCATCCAGAGCTAGTCGCCATGTCGACATTCCTTGATTAATAATGTTAAGAGGTATATACTGTAAATGTCGATTTAGAATAAAATGATGATATGTTCAACTCCAATTTCGATGATAAGTGAAAGTAGTCCAGTTTAGCACTTATACATCTTCGATGTGCCTAATGATATGAAAGTTACACATACTAAAATTTCAGAAATCTATTATGTAGTTTGTATCAAATGTAAAATTTAGAATTTAAAGTAGAATAGACATAACTATATTCTTGATGTACAGAAATATAGTATTATCTATATTAGGCTATATTACTATTAATGGAAATGAATTAAAGTAAAATACTCTTGAAGACCTTTCATCAACTAGTTACGAAGCTTTGATGAGGGAAGAGTTAAAGGTCATTGGGAAGAAGCCAACCCATATACAAATTACAAAAAAAGACAGTAAATCATGTTCGAAACACAACCATAAACACAACTCATACATCAAATGCATAATTAAGAACTCACAATAAACACCTAAAGGCATAAGTTAAACTTAGCACAACTTCGTTAATGAAAATAGAACAAAAGAATAATACTGATTCGGTTAATAATGGTTCTTTGACGGTTATGACCACAATACAGAACCCAAACAGAAGAGAGGATTTTGAGAAATGTTAACGGCTTGAACGGGAATGGAGTAGCCTTTATTGTAGTTGTCATTGAAAACCTAATATAAAACAACATCATTTTTATTGTTTACGTAAACGATTTTGTTTCTTGTTTACTGTAGTTGTTTGGAAGTAGTATTAATTAATTTGCTACGATCTATTGTATTTGGTCAACAAATGTCAGATGTAACGGCTAATACATAGTTGGTCGCCAAAGCCCACGAGTTCATAAATAATTTTTTTATAATTTTATATTCCTATTCCAATGAAAACATAATTTGAATTAAAAATTAAATTATTCAATTGGAAAATATTTCGAAATTAATTTGTTCACCCTTCAAATAAATTATAGTTCACTTACAATTTTCAGAAAATTATACTATTTAATTATATGAAATTTGAAAACTAATTTTTAAAATTTAAACAAGACATTCTAATATAATTAGAAAACTATTTCTAACACATCTTTAGAAATTAATATTTTGTAACATAATAGTCTATTTCCTAATATTAAAAGAAAACCACTTTTCAAATTAAATAAAACATTTAAATAGTTAAGAAAGTAATTTAGATAATTTATTTAGATGTTAATTTGTTAATTAATTAGAAAGTAAAGAATTTACTTGGGTTTTGGCGATGATGTGGATATTTGGTAGCAAATGGTTAACCATTTGCGACTAAGTGCGGAAGCTAGATGTCGAAACCGATATTTTGCGACTCACACGTCTTCATCACAAAAACTGTTTGGGGCGACGATGTAAAAATTTGGTAGCAAATTGTCTACCATTTGGGACTAACTGTGGTGGTTGGTCGCAAAAATGGTCTTCGCGACTAAACTTAATTCGTCGTAAAAACCTGAGGATATTTAATTTAGATGTATCTTTTTATACAAATAAAAAGATACATGGTAGATTAATGGCTAAAGGATATATGTTGTCATGTTAGTGATGAATTTGGTAAAAATGAAAGATACGAATTTTTAAAAATTTCCCAATTTTATTTTGTTTATCTACCAAACTAAAATTAAAGATTAGTAATTCCCAAAAATGAAGCAAATCAAGAACAATTACATATATAAGTGTAAAAAACAAAAGTTTCATTTTGTTGTTTGTAATAAGAATACCTCATACAAAGACTTAATCGATTAAGAAAATTAAGAATGTAAAGAAAAATGCTTTAATTAGGGCGTAGGTTGAAATTGAACCAAAGAATTGGGTCCCTACCGAATTCTCCACTTTTATCAATTTTCACATGTTTTCTTTAATTTGTTTTTATTTGTCTAGTTTCGTTTTATTTTCTTAATGACAATGATTGTATAAGTGTAAAAGTAAATTTAGTTAACAAAAATGTCATCTATAATTTTTATTATTCTTTTTAATATATATGATTTCATAATTTTATGTGGTCTCACAAAACTGTATTTATTATATATTTTTCTATATTAATTTATGTTTATGATATTTTTAAAAAATTTAGAAAAAAATAAACATCTATAAATGTTGAACAACTTTGGCGACGCTTTAGAAATTTGGTAGCTAAATGTTGAACATTTCGCAACGAATTGTGATGTCGTCGCAAAATGGAAGGGCATGTCAACAAATTAAGCAAAACGACATCACATTCATGTAAGGGCCAACGATTTTGTGAATTGGTCATCAAATCTTTAATAGACCATTAACATTTGGTGACGAATTGTGAATTTGTCATCAAATGTGTCAACCTGAAAATTTTTTTTAGCTAAGACGTTCCCCCCCCCCCCAAAAAAAAAAACCTGTTAGCCTTTCCTCTCTCCTCTGTTTGATTTTTTTTCTCTTCTCCTCATCCGTGCATCTTCTTTCATCTTGTTCTATTCGTTTTCTCCATCATCTCCTTGCAATTGTAATCGAGGTAAGTGGTTCGTGCTTTTATACTCTCGATTATTTTTTTCTTGTTTCATTGTTTCCTATGTTAATGGTCAGTTTTAGCTAGGGTGAGTTGTTGAGTTGTTTAAGTTAAAATTTTTTGACTATTAATGGATGAATAGTTATTTCAATATGTTAATGTTGGTGAATAATGAGAAAAGATACGATTTGTGTTGTTAGTTTGGGTTGAATTTTGGTTGTCTGTAAACTGTATGATGAAAGTTCTAATAGGATTTTAGTGTTCTATTTTGATAGGGAACAAGTAAGGTGGACTGAAAGAATTTGGTACTACCATCCCCATCTTTATGCTACTCGATTCTGTATGATCTAAGAGGTTTGTATATCCAAGGCCTTATTGTTGTTAGTTTATGTATTCATTTTAAATTCTAGCTTGTACAGGGATCATTAATAAGAGCATATTAGGAAGTTGGGAGAGCATCTGTATCATTTTAAAGGTTTAGGGCAGAGTTTGCCTTAATTAATGTCCTTTTTAATTATCATGAGTTTTTTCCTTTAAAACTCATTCAATTCATAACCTTCAGTACTAATATTTAGTCCCCTTTCCACTGCCTACTAAAATGATTGAATTCTACATATGAAATTGAAGAATTTGAAAGGAGTTGGCCTTTCTAAATTATGAATATGACTTTGTTATTTTGAACAAGAATTATAATGATAAAAGAATATGATATAGATAAATGAAGTTATGATCTTAAAAATTGGTGGCATGCATTGCAACTACTATTATTATTATAACAAGGTGAGTAGGTTAGGATTTGTCACTTGTGTTGACCAATTGCTAATTGATCATTTATGCATGATCCAACATTACTCATCTTGATAAACTTCCTTTCATACAAGGGAGGGGCATATTATATATTCCATTTTGTGAATGGGAGAAGATTACTCATGCGTGTGGAAGCATGATAGGGTTTCCAATCAAACTCATGACTTTGTTTATACTATGCAAATTTGAGGGAAGTCTTTATGTGTTTCGATGAAAATAAATGTTATCTTGACTCACATTCGACATTGTTTCGAGCTACTTGTATAAATTTCATCTCATGAGCAAAGTTTCAATTTACATGGGAGAATCACAATTAGGTTCATTATTATAATTTATTGTGATTTTCAATAAATGTAATTATGTGCACATTATGTATAAGTATATGTTTTACATATAATTTAGTGTGAAAACATAGGTGCATTATTCGTCTCATCTCCCTAAAGAAGATTATGTACTGCTTAGCTTGCATTTTGAAATAGTTCCTTCTACGTTTAAGTATATTAATGAAAGTAATATTCGTATGATTCTTTTTTTTTACATTTTAAATTCTTAGTTAGTTTTCAGCTTTGGTATATTTATTCTTTTGTCTTTGCTATATCTATTTTCTTATTAAATCTACACTTATAAATCTACACGTATAACTTCAATTTTTGTGTTAGTTGGTGATTGTGTATAGGGTTTTTTTTTGTAGATTTTGTCTTCCTCTATTTGATTGGAGACAAAACCGAAGAATTTGTGTGGCATCTTCAGGTATATTCTCCCTGCCCACCACATGTTGGACAAAAGCCCTATGTCCTGTGAACAAGAATTATAATGATAAAGTATAAGGTTAATTATATAGAATTCCTGTAGGGTTTGATTTTTTTAATTTCAATATATATTTTAAAGCAATTATGTCTTATTTCTTTGTAGTATCACTTAATCATAATGTATTTTTTTTTATGTTTTATTAATTTTTAATTACTTCATATATAATTCTCTCATATTATAGGCAATCTAAGCATTAATCGTTGAAGTTCGTCCTTCTTAGTGGTTTGCAGTTATCCGTCGATCTAGGTAACTCGTCCAACCCAGTTAGAAATATCATTTGTCCAAATAGATGCAACTATTGGGAATGCTTTGTAGTATCACTTAATCATACGTATTTTTTTTATGTTTTATTAATTTTTAATTATTTCATATATAATTCTCTCATATTTATAGGCAATCTAAGGATTAATCGTTGAAGTTCCTCCTTCTTAACGGCTTGCAGTTATCTGTCGATCTAGGTAACTCGTCTAACCCAATTAGAAATATCATTTGTCCAAATAGTTGCAACTGTTGTAAATACAAATTAGTAGTAACCATTATTGTTAATGCAAATTAGTAGTAACCATTATTGTTAATGCAAATTTGTAGTATTCATTGTATTTGAAATGGTCTGTTAATTAATTGTTTTATATATAGATGGTCGTTTCATTTTGATGTATATAGTTAGCGTAATTGATGCGTATGAACTGATAACACGAATTGAGTGGATAGTAAACCCATTGATGCATATGCAGTAAAAACACGATATTGTCATGTCATTGTATAGCCATTTTTCGAGAAAAGCGTTTTGAAATTGAATCACCATGCAATTTAAGAAGATAAAATTGGAACCTTAATTTCTTTCTTTTGCCAATGACATTTAAAATAATAACTTCAATGTAAACAACAAAAATTAATACAAAACTAGTAGTTAACCTCATACAATGTAATTACTTTTTGTACTAAATAGTTAGTACCATAGTAACATCCAACACATCAAATGATGCATATAACATGTTCAATTACATTATACACTAATGTAAATGATATAATTTATATATTGACAAACTTTTGAAAGAACAGTATGTGTTATAGAGGAAATATGTAAAGGAAATTTCACCAACAATTTTAAAAGGCAAAAATTGGAGCCTTAATTTCTTTCTTTTGCTAATGACATTGAAAATAATAGCTTCAATGTAAACTTGAAAACCTAATACAAAATTAGTAGTTAGCCTTATACAATGTAATTAATTTTTGTACTAAATAGTTAGTACCATAATAACATCCAATACATCAAATGATGAGTATAACATGTTCAATTACATTATACACTAATGTAAATGATAAAATTTATAAATTGACAAATTAGAAAGAACAATAGGTGTTACTCAGGGGAATAGGTAAAGGTAATTTCACCAACAATTTTAAAAACATAAAAATTGGAACCTTAATTTCTTTCTTTTGCCAATGACATTTAAAATAATAGCTTTAATGTAAACAACAAAAATTAATACAAAAGACTTAACCAATTACAATGTCATTATGTAATATAAGAAGTTAAACAGACAAAGCAAACAAGAAACAACTTAACATAGTACAGAAAAAGGATGGTATATAGGTTGGAAAATAGAAACAACGCCATGTACCTTAATACATTGGTTTTTCTAAACATAATATTGAACGAAAAAAGCATGTAATAACTCAGTTATCTTCTTTTATTGTATAGCTAGATGGATAAGAGTTGAATGTCTCATCAAAAATGGTCAACTGAATGTGTAGAAGGAGTTCAGAGTTTCATGCAATTTGTACAAGATCAATTGGGTGATGAATGTAGTATTCGTTGTCCATGCATTGATTGCTAAATGTCAACTTCCAAAGTCAATATGTGGTATAATCACTTGTTAACCCGAGGCATAGATAAATTCTACACTCCATGGCTTTATCATGGTAAACGTAAGGAAGCAAGTTGTAGTAAAAGTGGCAGTACATTTTATAATGACAGTTACAATGATGATGTAGATGATTGTGATGTGAATGATGATGGTGATGATGGGATTTATGAGAATTTTGACGATATTCGGAATTATATAAACAAGAATGCCTAACATAATTGGTAGTATTACAGAAGATAATTTTGGGAAGTTATTGAAAGTTGCTTAAGAACAATTATATCTGAGGTGCTTTAATTTCTCACAACTATCATTTGTTGTGAAGTTGTTGCATTTGAAGGTTTACAATAAATGGAGTAACAAGTCCTTTGACATGTTAATTGACTTACTGAACGATGCATTACCTATTGGGCACAAGGGACCTTGGATTGGGATATATTTCAATTCATGCTTGTAAGTATGACTGTGTTCTTTTTTGTAAGGAAAGTAAAGATCTTCAGGAGTGTCCTATTTGTGGTACATTAGCAGGTGGATGATGAAAGAGGGAAAAAGATACCGAATTAGATCCTTCGATACTTTCATATTAAACCATGATTACAAAGACTTTTTATGTCAACAAAAACATCCATCTATATAAGGTGGCATAAAGAGAAACACATTGATGATAACATTATGTGTCATCCAGTAGACTTAATGGCATGGAAAGAGCTTGATCGAAAGTTTCCATGGTTTGGATAAACTTGTCGGAATGTTTGACTTGGATTGGCCTCAAATGGATATAATCCTTTTGGTAATATGAGAAATTCATATAGCATGTGGCCGGTGATTATAGTCTCATGCAATTTACCTCTATGGAAGTGTATAAAGAAGCCTTTTATGTTGTTGTCTTTGCTTATTTCAGGACCTACTGCTCCCGGTAAGGATATCAATGTATACATGTAACTATTAATTGATGACTTAAACAATCTATGGGAATTTGGATTACAAACTTTTGATGATGTTGAAGGTAAAACATTTATAATGCATACTATTGTTTTGTGGACTATAAATAATTTCCCAGCTTATGGGAATTTATCTGGGTGAAGCACTAAAGGGTATGTAGCTTGTCTTGTGTGTAACCATCAAACATATTTAAAAAGGATACGAAGTAAAATATGTTGTACGGGTCATCGTCGTTATTTGGAACATGGGCATAAATGGTGAAAAAGTAAAAAATTTAACGACATAGTAGAGTTGGGTGAAGCTCCGATGCAATTGTCTGGTGATGATTTTGTTTACTAGCTGTAACATTTGGGTGACATTACACCTAAAAAATACCCAAGTAATAGAAAGCAAAAGAGAAATGATGTCGAACTGAATTAGACAAAAAAAAGCATATTTTTCACCTTGCCATATTGGAACGAATTACTATTAAGGCACAATCTTGATGTCATGCATATTAAGAAAAATATTTGTGAGTCCATTTTAGGGATAGTCATAGGAATTGATGGGAAATCCAAAAACACAATTAAGGCTAGACTTGTCTTGGAAGACATGAATACTAGAAAGGACTTGGGTTTGGAAAGAAGAGATGATGGCTTCATACGTTATTCCCCTTGCTTGTTACAACATGTCAAAAAGTGAGAAACAATCATTCTATCAGTTCCTCCAATTAGTCAAATTTCCTGATGGATATGCATCAAATATAGGTTGTGTGAATGTTAAAGACGGAAAAGTGTTAGGGTTGAAAAGTCATGATTGTCATGTACTTTTGCAATGATTACTTCCTATTGAAATATATGGGTATGTGTCGAATGATGTGTCCATTACTTTGTGTTAATTGGGAGAGTGTTTTAAGCAATTATGTTGCAAGGCACTCAAAGTTTAAGAGCTTGATAAAATGGAAAAAGACATAGCATTGATTCTATGTAAGCTTGAACTATTATTCCCCCATCGTTTTTTGATGTTATGGTTCATTTTACAATTCACTTATCATATGAAGCAAAACTTTGTGGATTAGTTCAATTTCGATGGATGTTTCTGATTGAAAGGTAATTCATATTAAATTTAACAAGTTTTTCTATGTTATTTGTTTGTAAGAATTCCTGAGTGTATAACTGTTTATGTTCAGGTTTTTATGCTCTCTTAAGCGTTATGTATGTAATAGAGCTCGACCAGAGGGGTATATTGCAAAGGCTTATATAGAAAATGAATGCTTGACTTTTTGTTCAATGTACTTAACTGATGTGTTTGATTTTCATGACGACGGTAGGTTGTCTATTTTCTCCCAAAAAGTTAGGCTACTTAGTGTGGGTAAATATGTGGAGTTAACTAAAGACGAATTCGAAATCGCCCATTGGTATATTTTGAGCAATTGCGAGAAAGTCGATACATACATGGTATATTCCTTTTCATTCAAGCAATCATATTGCAATTTTCTTCATTTACTCTGAGATCTTACCATCGTTGTCTTTTTTAAATAGAAAGCACAAAGGCACAATTCGCAGTAAAGGGATTATTAATGTTGAAGAAAGACATAAGCAGAAGTTTGTATCATGATTTAGAAATCGAGTAAGTTTCATATTAATTATATATTATGAAAATATGTCTCATCCTCATATTTATTTTCAATTTGTCCTACAGATGATACAGTTACATAATTGTAATGTGAAAGAATCGACAACAACATTATATAGTTTGGCATATGGACCTCATATTTGTGAGAAGAAATACACATGTTGCATTGTTAATGAGGTGAGATTTCACATACAAGATCGAGATAGTCGAGTTAGAAGTTAAAATAGTGGGGTTATCGTTAAAGGATGTCATGACGATGAAATCATTGACTTCTACAGTGTCATCTCTAAAATAATGTAGTTGCACCATATCAAGGATAAGAAGGTTGTTCTACTTAAATGTAAATGGCTTGATCTAACTGACGTGAAAGTGAATGGGCATATTAGGAGCATAAATGTTAATAATGATTCTTTTGTCCTTGCCAATCGAGTCAAACAAATTTTCTACATCAACGATATTGTATTAGGTAGCAATTGGAACGTTGTTCAAAAGTATCAAAAAAGGAATGTCTTTGATTTTTGTGAAAGGGATATTGGTCAATTGGATGAGGATACAGATCAAGTCTATCAAGATATTGGATTGGAGTTCAATAATGAAGGCATTCTAATAAAAGATGTAGATATATATATCATCATTCCATAGGAGAGATGTCAACCCCAACATAGTTCAACTAGATGAAGTCCAAGCCCATCTTATCTTACAACAGAAAAAGACTATACTCAGGATGACTTAAATGACAATGACAATACTTTGCTTGAATATATTAGTGATGAAGGATCCAATGATAATGTCCTTAATGATGATGATTTTCAAAATCATGATCATGATGATTGGATGTAAATAAATTGTTTGTATATGTAGCACCCCCTTACCGTAGAGTACCCACTGGAACGCCCGAAGGTCATTCCGGTACATATCCTACGATAAGAGAGAACTACAGACACACACTACTGTACTCCACATGGCATCACAATAATAAAACATTAATATTAAATTGCAACTTTTTAAAACCAAACTTTTTTCCATTTCATT
>JAOTAX010000198.1:14046389-14058055 GCA_025629825.1 Erythroxylum guanchezii | reverse complement strand
TTCTCTTGGGCCTAATCTATTAGGCATTGAATAAATATATATGGATATATTTATTGGGCTAGATTGAATTAAGTTGTTGAGCTTTTATTATATGAGATATAATGGGTCGAAACTTATTGGGCTTCAATGGAATTAGGTTTTCTCTATAAATAGAGAAGCTTAGGTAACATTGAAAAGAAGACACAATTGATTCACGAAACCCTAGCCACCATTCGAGAGGATAATCGTGCGGCGTTCCGAAAAAGTTTCAAGACGTGCTAGCACACCACAGCCGCAGCCCGGATCGTGCATACTCGTGTGGATATCGATAGAGGGCATTCGCGTTTGCAGTGTCTTGGAATCTGAAAAAGAAGAAACCTATCCACGGCAAAAGAGGTATTTTCGTATATCCTTGGTATTTTCGATTATACATCATGTTGTTGTGTGGTCTTTTCCGCAGTGTATTGTGAATACTCGGACCATACGCGATCCAACAAAAATATGCCAAAGAAGCCTCTCTTTGAAAAAACTACACAATTCTTAGCCCTCATATCATAGTCGGAAACATCAAAGATGATGTTGATAAGGTTAGGAATGTATTCGCGAAGTTCAAAGGCATCTATAGTGAAAGAAGACAATGAAAAGGTAGAAATTTTGTTTATAGAGTTGGAATTTGATTATTTTGACCTCCAAATCGAATTCAAATCGTCGAAGTTCTTTCGTCTAAGAACTTTAGGAACTGATTTAGTTTGTAAAGGAATTGAAAGAAAATTAGTTTCATTTGGTGATTGGTCAACTCTTTTAGGATCGAGCCAAATTGGTAGATCTAAATCAAAGAGGAGTTTATACTAACTCGTGGATAAATAAGATAGTGACGTGTGGAAATTGACTGCTTCTAAATGGCATTTTATCTTTATCAAATAATTATATTTATAGTGACGTGTGGAAATTGACTGCTTCTAAATGGCATTTTATCTTTATCAAATAATTATATTTGATCCTTACATTATTCTTATTTTTTATTTCTATAACCTTCAATTATTCTCCTAATTCTATTTTATCATTTGACCATTTTGTACTTTGTTAGTTTTCCTATGTACAACTTAATTTTCTTTTATCAAAAATCTTATTTGAATTTATTTTTAAATGTTAAATATGAAAAGGAACCATATATGTTTTTCTAACGATTTTTATCTTTCATGAAGCTCAATATATTTGGTCAACCCAGTCTCTTCTTATGCTGTTGTGGTTACATCACATTTGGCTAAATGCACATTTTTTAAGTCTGTCGCGACAAAGTACTTGCGTTTTCCATATTTTCATTTTTATTTAATTCTTTTACATTTGTAAATTTTTCTGTAACCCTCCGTTAATTTTTATTATTTTTCTTTAAAATACTATTTGAAGTGTATTTCTGTCTCATACTCTATATCTATAATATTAAAACGAAAAAATTAAAAAACAAAATATAAAGTCTATAAAACATGCATGTAATTATAAATAAGTAGTAAGGTCATTAAGACGTGATTTGAATTTTCATAAGCTATTGTCATTTTGCCGACGTAGTTTCAAGGAGTTTCTTTTAAACCTATTTGAAGTTCGTTATTGACACTCTTTATGAGATTCACACTTGCAATTTCTTGACTAAATGATTCTCATCTTTGCATGATTCAACAAATTGATTTATCCACGAGGACCATCTCTGACTTGTTTGATTCTTTTGGATAATCTTTGTTGAAGTTTGTAACAATATCCTATTTCTATTTTTATTTTCTTTTTAAATAAAACAAAAACTTTAATTGTTAATATCATCATAATTATACTTTTATTAATAGGTTAATTGCAATACTAGCCCAAATTTTAAAAAAGACGCTAAAACATCCTAATTTTCAAATTTTTAATAAAAATAGTCTTATATTAATATCTCTGTTAATTTAATATAAATGACGTGAAGTGTTACATCATATTAGAATTCTTACTATAGGACTGCTACATATTGTATTTATGTCACGTATGAGTTTTATTATTTAATAAATAAAAAATATTAAAACACCATAAAAATAATTATAAAGTAAAACACACGAAGGAGTGTGTAATTATTTTAGAGTTTTGACATTTCTAATTCATTAAATAATAAAATTCATATATGACACAAATACTATATCTAACAGCCATGTGACAAAAATATTAATCTGAATCCACATTAATAGATAACTTAATGTTAAGCTATTTTTGCTAAAAATTAAATTTTAAAATATTTTAGCGTCATTTTTAAAGTTCAGACTAATATTACAAAATTAAGTAAATTTTATAATTTTATTTTTTTAAGATTAATCCTTATTGATAATATTTAAATTTTAATTATAACTTTAAAATAAATTAATTTTATAAACTAATTAAGTGGGAAATTAATATTTTAATCTCTTACACAATATTATGAATAAAAATTTTATTCATGTTATTAAAATAAATAATTAAATGAGTAAAATTATAAGATTTTAGTTATAAACTAATATTTATTTTGTTAATATAAATTTAAGTTATTAAGATTAATGTAATTATTTAGAATTAAATATTTGATATTTAAAAAATTATTTCACAAATAATTATTTTAAAATTTTGAGATTTACGTATTTTTAGATAAAACATATTCATCAAATAATTATCAAAAAGTAAAATATTTTTAGTTTTTCAAGAATTAATTAAAGAATTAAATTATATTAGTCATTTTTATTAACAAATAATACTAGAAATTAAAAATACATATTTAATTAAGAGTAAATCATATTATGAAAAAAATACAACAAACAAAACATAGTTTTATGTTAATTATGAAAATTAGAAGAAACAAAAATTATGATAATTATGAAAATTAGAAGAAACAAAAATTAAATTAAATATATTTTTATTGAATTAAAAAACGAAAACAATGTTAAAATTTTGAAATAAAAGTAAACAGGCCTGAATTAATTAAATATTGAAATGCAAATTTTTATTCTTTCTTCTTTATGCGTAAATCTGAAATAATCGTAGTTCAAGTTTTTATACAAATGTTCGTATTGAAACTTAACAAAAGAATAAAAATAAAAATGAATGTGAATATGAATATGAATCTGATCCTAAATTGACGTTTAAATCATGTACACTTTTTTAGGTCCATACAGAATTGAACCGTATTCTCATTTAATTTTTGCAACAATGTCAAAACAAATGCTAATTCATACACAGTCATTGGTATAATATGAACAAAAAATAAACTATACATGTTGATGTTAGCATAATAATATAATTCCTCTATTCATTTTGAATCTATAGTTGAGGGCTTCAAACACGCTTTTGCTATACAGCTTCCAGACAAACGATATGCCGTTTCCACAGAAGCCTCTTAACAACTATACTCTAATTGTCAATTACACCTTCATGTCAATCGGTATATAGCTTCCAGACAAAGGATTTGCCGTTCCCACAGATGCCTCTTAACGATACTCTAAATTGTCAATTACACCTTCAAGTCAATAACCTGTGTCAATAACTTCCAATTACTTAGCTACGAAGTAGTTATAATAACATTTTTGGATTAAAGTAGGCTTGTTAAACAAATAGAAACAATTACCTGTAAACCCGATAGGAAAGAGATTGGTTAGGCAGATGGAAAACAAAACTTTGATGTGCATGTTGTGGTCAGATATCATAAATTTCCTCTCTCTTCCTGAACAAACTTTTGATATCTTGGAAATCCCTTCTTATAAGATGAAATCTGCAACAAGGTAAAAACAAAAAAGAAACCAACTCGTTAGGTTTGATTTTCATTAATTTTTAGTTCTTCAGATGGATCCAGTTTTCTACAGTATGTGCAATTGTGCAGGTTTTCGTAGATTGCTATCATTAACATCACCTACTTCCTGGTGCCTACGAAAAGTCGCTCATTTTTGACTATGAACTGCTACTCTTGGACAACTGCCAGCCTCTAGATGGATTGACTTTAACTACCAGCCTCTAGATGGTTTGACTTTGACTTGAATAATCAACATTACATTCTCAACTTCTAAGCTAATGTCAAAAACGTCAGACAACTTGGGACACAATGCTTAAATGATAAATAGCGATTAAAACATTTATTACGTAAAAATTCTCAGAATACAGACGGGAAAGGAATATAAAAGACTTGGGGTTGGCAAAGGAATATAAACGATTTAGGTTGGTAGTCCGTGGATAGTATTAGTTGTTGGTTAATTCTATCAATGACTAACTTATTAGTTGTTTACGTGTAAAATGATTTATGCAAATATGATTTTAAAATAAATTTATAAGAATATGAGTATTAATCTTATTTTTTTAATATTCTCATAAGAATTTAAATTTTAGATATTTAATTTCACAAAAATTAAGCTTATAATGCTAATAAAAATATAAAACATATAAGAGCATTTTCAAAAACACCGAATTAAGTTTAATCTGCCAATTCAATCAACTTATTACTAAACAAGATTATCAGCGGTTTGACATGATCGAATAGCTAAATACTACTTAATCTGTAAAAAATAATTGATTAGTCGTTTATCAAACAAATCCTTTGTAAAAAAAGATTGGAAATGTCACCATTTCAAGGAATAAGGTTAAATAACTAGGTTTCGCCCATTATGCCCATATGAGTATGACTGATCATCCATTCCTGGTTTATTTTTTTGTTTACGCATAACCGAACATGGGGTTCGACTTGCAGAAAAAGATAAGCAAAGTTGATCCTTATATTCTCCAAATGGAGCCTTGCGTTGCGTTGTAAACTTCATATTTATTATCCCTCGCTCTAGCTGGCCATTATATTTATATGCCCTCTTTTGTTCTCCCTAAATATCTCTATCAAATTTAACAACTAGCATAGGAATCTATTACCACTGAAATCTAAGCCCTACGACCTTTCGTCTGCTCATTAATTTTATACTAAACAATGGAAAGACAAGATCTCCATGAAGATATGAAAAGGCAGCCCAAAACGAGGAAGGCTAATGGGAAAAATATTGCTTGTATCACTAGACTGCCTAAAAGTCGAAACTACCATCAAAAACACTTTTCCTCAACTTATCCGAACAGTTTCTTAAGGACTGTCTATCATTGAATTGCAAGGCACTAGGCCGAGACAACTCAGGTTGGGATCCCCCTATCAACAGTTGTAAGAAACAATCAATATAGAATCTTATTCCGCACACTTCATCGTCAAGACAGAAACGCAGAATAGGAGGAAAAAAACAGAAAACTTACAGCCTCGATGTCAATTTTGTAGACCCAAAGCTTTCTTCTCTCTCTGCAACTTGTTCTATATGCAACCACAACATGACCGATTGCCAGAACCAGGGAGCAAACGAACAGGGCTATTTCCGGTGTGCGGAGATATCCTCCTCCGTCGACACTCGGAGCAGTAAACACGAACGACGCCTTAAACGAAACATAGATTAATGACAAAACCGAACAGAGAGTTGTGATCCCCAAGTATGGTCCGTTTGACAACCTTGGCCCATCGCAGAAGCTATATATACCTACACAAAAAAAGTAACAAAACCAATGGCACTTAGTACAGGTGATTTAACTGAAATAAGACTGAAGCTTGATCGAATTTCATTATTCAAATGCACTTACAAATGATAATAGCTGATCTCAAAACAGATATGAGAGGGATGTCAATAAGAGAATATCTGAAATCGTAGTTGGAGAAGGGAGAGGAGATGCTTCGTAGAGAGAGAGACGCGGAGAGGAGGGAAACAGGAAGGACAGTATCGGCTATGGCGAGAAAAACAGGGGCAGAGAAAACAAGGAAAGAAATGAACATGGTGAACAAGAAAAACAGAGTCTTGACACCTCTCAAAACTCTCTTCAACCGCTCTTCTTTGGTGAAACCCATTTCTGCTTTGATTCTCTCTGTAGACTTTCTTGGCTGGTTTTTGGTTTCTGAGTCTAAGATATGTACAGAGGTAGGCTCAATAGAAGACACGGGCGCATGCGCGAGGAAAGAGCTTAAAACGCATTGAAACTTAAGCCATCTTTGAGCAACTTATTGAAGAAGAAATTGAAATAAATATAGAAAAGGAAAAAGGCATGGAAGGTGCAACGCAAGCCAATCAAGTTCAATGTTTTGACTAGACTTGTCCACTGGTAAGAGAGAGATGACACGGACTCAAAGCTTCACACGCGGAGGTTACACGTCAATTTACTCCTTAGGAACAGAAACCATGTCCAATAACTAACCTACCTCCGTCGTCTCGTAATACGCAATTAATTAGCAAATTACTTTTTGATTTTGTATTATGCTGTACTAATACTAACCATAACATAAAAGAAACAAAAAATAACAGCTTATTATTAATAGGATTTGTTTGTTTTCGTAGTACTCTAATGATAGTGTAAAATCGTAGAGTATCTTTTGCCTTGGTTTTCTAAGAGTAAGTGCATTGTTTTAACATACCTCTGCTAAAATCCAATCTGACGAGCATGGTGGACCTGACCCGATTTGGGTGTCATGTGGCCTGGCCCTGGTCACATGCAAGAGTTTATCTTTAATAAGGTACTTATTCAGTCTGGAATTCAGCTTGAATGCTGCAATTAGATTAAATACTTATAGCTGCTCTTATATATTAAAATAAAGTAAGAGGAAAGATTCATAGGTTGATACACCCACATGCTACAGTTACAGTTGGGGAGGAATGACTGTTAGTGGAGAAAATGCCAAAGACGCCTCTAATTAATTTGCTACAACAAATATATATATATACGTAAGACTAATAGTGGTCCGTCTGTCTGTAGAATCCCTTTCCAACTACTACTTCGTCCTATTCTATCCTTTCACTTTCCATTATATATAAAACAAAGATAAGATACGATTAATAAAATTAACATTTTCAAGAACATCTCCATTCCATCCATGTATTGCTTTACCCTAATGTGAGGATCAATATTACCTTAACTCTGATTTCTTTATCGATGCTATCATCTCTCTCTTTTTTTTACCCGTGGAGATACATGGTTTGCGATTTGTCTTTATAGATCCATAAAAGAAAATAAAGATGACAAGATCATTCATCTCCTGAGCATATCATTTACGTACAATATAAAGATATGTATCGTCAAGTACAAACAATATAGATTATGGACTCTTATCTTGTTATTGCTTTTTGGCACCAAACCACGTAAGAATCAGATTAAGTTCATTGTTCAATTTCCAGTTGTAAACATAAGGTCTCTCTCTCTTACCTAATCGCACTGCGTAACAGTACTAAGGTTGACGTACCCTAATTCGTTTTATTTTAATTTTTTTTGTCTTTGTGGAGTTGTGTGGCAGCCATGTTTAATCAAATAAAAATATAGTTAAGAAAAAATCGGGGATTTTGTTGACATTATAGCTACTTTTCTCGTGAGATATTATTCGACACCTAATAGTCCAAGGGAAATGTACACTTGGAGCCGCCTTCAGCCGTCGACTTGGAGTTGATCTATATAGCAGACATATTGGATACATGATTTGCACCGGGTCAAACGATTCCCAACTGAAAGTAACTTCTCGTGTCATGTGCAGCCGCAGTTTCGGAAATAAGCATAAATTAAGCATTGATTCTGTTCTATGCACCGCATAATTTCCCGGTTTTCAAATAAAGTCAGAGATATTCTACCGAACCCGAGTTGTTTCTCCTTGACCATGGCCTTCTTTTCTTTTTTACTTCGGGAGAGATATTCTTGGACAGTTTACCAGATAATTGGTCATGTTTGACAATCAACTAATAATTAATAGTTAATTTAATTAGTAAATAGTATTAATTATTTGTTATTTGATGTTTGGTAAAATTAGTTATTAAGTATTAGCTGTTTATTTGTAAAATGATTTATAAGGATATGACTTAAAAAAATATGAGGGTATGAATATTATATATCTTATTATTTCGAAAAATATTTTTATAGGAATATTCTAAAAAAATTAAGTTTATAACTCTAATAAAAAATATAGAACATATAAATTATTATTTATAAATAAAGAGACAATTTCTAAATAAATTAAATAGTAATTCTCTAAACAAATAAAATTAAGAATTTAATTTATCTCAATAAAACTTAAATAAATAAATTTTATTAAGAAACAACTTTCTTAATCATTTAAGAAAATATTTTCTTAATTAATTCTAATTTTAGAAACTACTTTTCCAAAATTAATTAAGAATCAATATAATTATAATCTTAATCAAATTAAGAAAAATAATTATGATAATTTTGGAATTGATTTGATGATTAATATAATTTAATAATTCAACATCTTGAAAAATTAAATTAACTTCTAAAACATTCCTAATAAAATTAACCCTTGAAAACAATTTTTAAACAATTAAAAACACCTTTTCAAAATTATTAGGAATTTAAACTTGCTTAATTTCAATTAAGCTCATTTAATTGGAATTAAGTATTTAAAATATTAAAAACAAACAAAACCGTCTTCTACTTCTTCACTGCACATCTTCTTATATTTATGTACTATTCATTGATGGGACAAATTAACAAGTGACCCATGTCTACTATTCATCCCTGCCTAACTGCTTCCCACGTTACTGCTTCCCTTACAGCCAATCTCAACCGCCATCCTTCTACCTCACGCTGTCTCAATGTTACTGCTTCCCTACGTCGCTGATGTTGCTAGTCGCATGTTTCTCACTCACCAGCGCTAACAAACAACACCCAAATGCAGACATAACTCCAATCAAGTTTTAAATCGTGCATAGAGGGTTTCCAGAATAGCAGATGAGGCAACACAAAAAACGACATAAAAAATGTGATTAAAGAAGGAAAGGGAACAGCTTTTTTTGTCGCAACTAGCTACTGCACTTCGCACACGGTCATTCAGATAAACAGTTGTGGGTATTCTTGAGGGCACATTCGACAGTTTTGATCAGTTAAAACCAAAAAGATGGCCCTCCTGAGCTTTTTGAAAATCAACTAATTGGGTTCAATCAGCTAACCCAATTAGCTGATTACCAAACACAATAAATAGCTGTTTAACATAGTCAATCAACTAAACATGGTCAATAAGCTAATTTTTAGTTGATAAGCCATTCACCAAATGGGGCCATTGACTGTTAACTGGTAGCTTATACCCTATAACTAATTGATTTGATTGTAATAAACTGACAATTACTTAAAGACATTCTTTATCTTGTACATGTTTAAATATATATGATAAAATTTATAGGATAATTATAATAAAATTATAATTATGAGATTTATATTATATATTATTCCTAAATTATTTCTAGTCATTATTCTATTAAAACTAAACATTAATGATCATAAAAAAGACTAGTACACATTATATTTTTCTTTATGAAGGAAGTAGTCGATCTCATAATTAGCTAATGCATGAAAACACTTAAATAAATGTGTGAGCATTTGTTAGAGACCAAGTTCACTAGATAAACCTGATATAAGAAATCCATTTGGAGCATTACTTGTATATCTATGCTAATTCTCATTGTGATGATTGTATAAGTGATCATTTGACTTGGGATCTTCAATGTTATCTTGTATAAGGATTGCTACGTTTTGATAATACTTATGATCAAATTAATCGTGGGTTGTTCAATCGATAGTTATTGGATGTAGCATCAACTATATGGAGGTAATTGAGTTATAAAGATATGATTCATCACCCTAAAGTAATTAGGAAGAATATTTTGTTGTTCTCGATTAATATTGATTCGGTAAATCTTTAGTCAAAGTGAAATGACATTTTATAAATACTTTACAAATGTTATTAATTGAATCAATAGCTAATGACCACTACAAGAAAATTACCAATTACTGACTGAAATTGAATTTCCGATGATAAAATTGTTGAAAATATGTTTTTTGTGATAGACAAAATATCCATCGATAAAGGTGGAGGGAAATTATCCCCGAGATTTTGCCGACAGAATATAGCAATGAAATAGTAAAGTCCGCCATAAAAATAGACAACAATGGTTGACGGGAAAAAAAAGCATCAATAAATTATGAACGGAAGCAATTTTCATCGGTAAATTACCAACGAAAAAAGTATTTTCATTTTTTATTCAAATGAAAATGATGTCGTTTGGTGTTAAACCAAACGATGTCATTTTGGTTTCAACTTAAACCTACCCGAAAATCCCCTCCCTCCCCTACGTCATTTTTCCTTCTTGTTTTGTTCTTTATCGCCATCGGTCTTCTCTCTAGAAATCATCGTCCATCGTCTACCGTCCATCATCCTTTGCTCTCGCCCATCGTCCATCGTCTTCATTTAAGTGGAGGTTAGTCATCCATGGTGCTTTGCTCTTAGGTTTATTTTGTCTATGAAAAATTTCATTGTTAAATGTTTATGTATATGAACGTTGGTTTTGTTTTGATGGAATGTGGGTATTCTACGTTTTTTGAACTGTGGTTAGTTTATTTGTTGTTTGAACGTGTTTATGTTGGTGAATAATGGAAAAATGCAATGGTTGGTTCATTTGTTGTTTAAACTTGCTTATATTGGTGAATAATGGAAAATTTCAGTGGTTTTGTTATTAGTTAGAGATGAATTTGATTTGCCTATAAATTGTTTGATGAAATGTCTCTTAGGAATATTGGTGAGACTTGGTTAATGCCTATAATGAATAGCAATTGTTGGAATCTAAATAAAAGGCCTAGAGTAGTTACATAAGACTTGAAATGGAAATGAAATGTCTATAGGTAGTTCTTAGAGCTTAAAACTAAACTAAAATAAAATGGAATCCATAGAATGAATATTAGGGCCTTAAAATGGGATCACAATTACTCTTTATTTATTGTTCATGAAAGCAGGTCATAATCACTACTTAAGTTCTATCTAAATTTGAAGAAGTTCTTATATCATTTCAAGACCACATCTTTTCATGTTTTATCTTTGTGAATCTTCTTCCAATGTTGCTCATCATCATATTAATTCAACAACACCCTCTTATACCATCCCTTCAAGTAGCATTCTAGAAGTTAATGTTCCCAAAATCCCTTAGCTAAATGTATCAAGTCTAATCCTAATAACAATGTATGACACGTCCTTTTTAAAAGATCTATAATGTACTCCCCTTTAAAGTCCTTTAAGGTTCAAATTTCTAAGAGTGAGACTAGTCTAACCTAAAGTCCTTTAAATATTTGAACAAAACATGAACTCCCCTCTACCTCTCCCTCAAAAGTTTATGATACTAAATAAGGTCCTAAACATATGAATATCATAGTATAATTGGATCAGTGTAATAGGACCTTCTAAAACTATATTCATAAGCTCTATAAGGCTTAAGTCTTTAAGTAAAAACGAAACAAAGATCTAATCAAGAATATAAGGAGCATTTAGTTCAAAGGTTTTAAATTGAAACTTTAATCATCATAACATTAAATTGCTTAAGGAGGCATATGAGATTTGGAAATTGTGAATCAAATTAGGTTCTATTTTAACTTTGTTAATCGATACAATCACTCAAAAGATTGCAACTTCTAAAAGGCATAATGAGGAGCCAGTTGGCTTTATAAGACCATCCGCACTAGGTGTCTTATATTGTTTATCCATGGAAATTTGATGTTGGGCACCGTTTCCCGGATCCCAACTCGCTTGCTTACTCATTCGTCTGTTGGACCTCGCTTGATTCCAGAGTCCAACGCTTGCTCTGAAAATCATGAAACGTGAG
>JAOTAX010000198.1:14011603-14033253 GCA_025629825.1 Erythroxylum guanchezii | reverse complement strand
ATAGGTGCGGTTTAGGTTCGGTTAACCTAGAACCGCAAGTTAGAAACCTGAACCTGAACCATGAACCTGATTTTTCAAGTTCGGTTTCGAACCGAACCTGAACTCAGGTTCGATTAATCTTATTTACAGGTTCGGTTCATGCAGTTCAGGTCTGGTTCACAAGTTCGCGGGTTTTCTTGAACACCCCTATCTTGCACTAACTTCCTTTATAAGATCATTGCCAAGATACTGGCTAATAGAATGAAGGGAGTCTTGCATTTCCTCATTAGTGACAATCAAGGGGCATTCATGGCAGGTAGGGATATTGGAGATAATATCCTCTTGGTTCAAGAACTCCTAAAAGGGTATACTTGCAAGCGGTTAGTCCAAAATTGCACTATAAAGGTAGATCTCCAGAAAGCTTTTGATAGTGTTAATTGGGGATTCTTATTGAAGGCTCTGAAGGAAATGAATTTCCTCTCAAAGTTCATTAACTGGATCAACCAATATATTTCTACTACTTCTTATGGGATCTTAGTAAATGGGAGTCCTACAGGCTTGTTTAAAAGGAAAAAGGGCCTCAGGCAGGGGGATCTTCTCTCCCCCTATCTTTTCCTCATATGCATGGAAGTCCTAACTCAATTGCTCAAGTACAACATTTCCCGGGAGCCAAGGTTCAGATTCCATTCCAAATGCAAAAAGATTTCATTAACAAATTTATGTTTTACAGATGATCTCATCCTCCTATGCCATGCTAACTTGCAATCGGTTACCCTCCTGATGGAGACTCTTACTCAGTTTCAAGAGATGTCAGGCTTAGGTACTAATCTCCACAAAAGCTTCATTGTTCTCTCCAAGAGTGCATCTCATCTCTTAAGTGTCCTAGCCTATGCAACTGGAATGAAAATTAAACCTCCACCTCTCAACTACTTGGGAATTCCTATCTCTTTTAAGCGGCTGAGGTTTAGTGAATGCCTCCCTCTAGTTGAAAAAATTCAGAAAAAATTGGGATTGTGGACAAACAAAGCTCTTTCCTATGGAGGTAAGTTCCAACTCCTCAAGTATGTTATTTTGTCTATGAGCACCTATTAGAGCTCTTATATTTTCCTCTCCAAGGGCCTATCCAAAACTATAGAAAGGCTGATGAAACAATTTCTGTGGGGGAGTAAGAATGGTGAAAAAGGGATGGCCAAGGTAGCTTGGCAATCTATATGCCAACCCAAAGTAGAAGGGGGATTGGGAATTGAATCCCTAGTTAATAAGAACCGAATTCTCATGTCTAAAAGAATCTGAAGGATACTCAATGATCAGGAATCATTGTGGGTCAAATGGATGCACTCTTACATGTTGAAAGGAAGGAGTTTATGAGCTCTAAAACCTAAACCTAGCTATACTTGGTTCTTTAACCAACTGCTAGGGTTGAGGGGAGAGCTTTACCAGCACATCACTTGCCAAATAGGGGAGGGGGATAGAATCTCCTTCCGGTTTGATAATTGGACAGGAAATGGGTCCTTAATCTCAAATAGCATGGCCGCTACTCTCTTAAGCCGTATCCCCTAGGATGCCAATCTTCATGCTATCATTTCTAATGGTGGATGGACACTTTCTTTGGAGGAGCAATGCAGGCTGAACATCCCTCCCCTCAGCCAAGGGGAAAGGGATACATATTTCTGGAGAGGTCTCCCAATTTCTGATATTACCCCTATGACAATTAGGAAATTCAAGGCAAGGCCAGAAAATAGGGTTGAATGAGCCACTCTGGTTTGGAATGCAACTCTCAGACCTAATGTAACTTTTTTTCTATGGTTGGCAATGAGGAATAGGCTGAGTACTATGGATAGACTCACTTTCCTGACCTCTCCTAAGCACTGTGTTTTTTGTCACACAGAAGATGAAAGCAGAGACCACCTCTTCTTTGAGTGTGGCTTCTCCAAAACCCTCTGGTTCACAGTGGCTACCCTAAGTGCCCCAGACCTCAATGCCTGGCGCCTATTAGACATTATGCAAGAGATTCCTAATCTGCCTCAGTCGAAGCATGACAAGGACATAGTCCTTCTCTCGATGGCTACATGTGCTAAGACAATTTGGTATGAAAGAAACTGTAGAAGATTTCTGAACCAGACAAGTACAATGAACTCCCTCACAAAGCTTATCACTACGACAGTTTGAGAGCAACTGATTGTCAATCAGCTACATCTACACTGTAGTGGGAGAATGGCCCACGTCAGGAGGATTTACGTCCTAAAAGCAGCAATCAAGTCCCGCACATAAGACTATTCAGAAACTAGAGTACATCTCAGAGTCTATGCAGAAACTAAAGTACATCTCAGATCTTCAGCTTTTGATTTCTCCCTTTTAAAGGGAGATCACAAGCTGAGCCTTTCCCAAGTCAGAGGCTTACTTGAACGGATTCAGCCATCCTTCTCTCTTTGCCCATTGTCGTCGACGCCCTGCAAATCCGAACCTCGGTCCCCCTCCTCAACTGTCTCGCAAGAAAATCGCATGGGTTCGCTTATGCACCTACAACCCACAAGGAGGATCACAGACTAACCCCTCACAACGGTTCTTAAGAGTTGTAACGGCTTTACCTGGTTGCCGCATCTCGGATGAGTCTCTCCATAGACGTCGCCCTCCTCACTCTCTCATCTCCTTTGCGTCAGCCGACTCATTGCCGAATTGGGGATGTGATCTCAACGCATCGTGAAAGGAAGGGGTAGTTTTACCCTAGAAGATGAAGAGCTATCCATCGATACCAATTGTTTTAGTCTTTGACTAATTTTGTCTTCACTTTGAACAGCCCAAATGACGAGGCTTAATGTTTTTGGTACCCAAGGTCGTTTAAGACAAGCTTTGCTTTGATTTTTAGCCACTTCTCCTCATTGTATCTTATTTTTTCTTATCAATGAAATTTTTTAATTTCTCAAAAAAATTTCTCAACTTTCATATTTTTAATGAGCAATTCTAAATGGATATAAAATAGAAGACTTATGTAGAATTGAAACATTTGGGTTTTGGAGGGCTTATTTCCTTTCCCTAATTAGTTATGGTGATTTAAGATAAATAGTCCCTTTTAATACAATTAAGTCCACACCAAGTTGAAGTGGACTGGTCTGACCATCCCATGTAAACTGGGTTGACTTAGTATAGTCCAATCCAATAACTTCAGCTCAACCCCGACCGAAAAGATTGTGATAATTCCGACAACCAGTCTCTTGTCAAACTTAAGACAAACATATTGTCGTCTTCAAATAAGGTTTTGGAAGCCTACGCAATAATTGGGAAAATTTCGGAATACAAGATAAACAAACAGAATGTTTTGTTTATTGTTTTTATGTTGTTCTGTGATATGGAAAACAAAGCAGAGTGAGAGAGCTATCAGTTGACTTGGCTGAGAACAAAGCTCGAGCAAGTAGTTTCTCTTCTGAGATTTCTGGAAATCAAATATGGTCCTAATGACACCTATGTTTTGTCTCGGGTACCTGACTTTCACAGTAAGCTTCTGCATTTTTTCATTTATGTACATGTAATTTCTATTGATATAACTGATGAAAGCAATAATTAATTTATTGAATTATTTATTTTCTTTATCTTCCATTTTTCTGAATTTTGCTTATTGAATTGTTGCAAAAGATGTAGGTAGGGATTATAGCTGGCGGGTTTCCTTTGGGAAGCCAAGTCACGGTAATGAAAGATGCTAAGGCTCCTCATCACATGCTTTTGTTAAACAATTTTACGCCTCAAACACTTGTTCTCCATGCTAGCCCTTCCACAGACCCAAGAGGCTTTTTGGGCACCTTGTTAAGTCCTTCAACGTCTACAAAGGATAAACATATCAATCAAGATCAACCGCATGTGCTTCTCATGTCAATTGACTCTTTCATTGCTTTTGTCAATTTTTAGTTTCCTTTGTACTTCAAAATAAAGTGACAGTCTGTAAAAGGTGCAGGCGAACAGGCTGAGAATCGCTTGTCAATATAAAAAGTATTTTGGTGAAGCTCATCGGAAAGTTGATGGTAATAGAGATGAGGTTTTGTATCTTCTGTGTGAGTAACCATGGTGATAAATGTGCTGGTTTAACTTGCTTCAGTTTTCTACTGCAATAAATAAATAAGAGTTCCACGTACGTAGGCCACTGGAGACGCATTTGTTTAGTGAACAATGTGTAGACTGTTTAGCATTACGGACACCCCAAGTCTTTTTGCTCTCGAGGACCGTTGTGACACATTTTTAGCCCATCTTACATGCATTAATGCATTTTGTTTTATGGAAAAATGTAACATGGGAAGTTAGTTGATATACACAGAATTGACTTCTTTCTTCATAAGCTTGGCTCAGAATGCTATACATACCTGTTTACTCATTTGTTAAAATGACTTTTTCATCGTCCTACAAGCAAGCTACGTTCAACAAATGCAGTTGCTGTCATCACCTTTCCACCACCTCTTCTTTCACCATTCATTTGCAGAAGATGACAGCATATGACGGCCATTTTGCTTTCTGACAAAACAATTCTAGGTTAATCATTGTTATCATCTAGTTTGCATTGTTGAAGTATGTTGTTTTCTTACTCGGCAATTTTTCTTCAGACGAGGACAAGGAATTTGTAAAACTCCTCGCTGTTTACCAAGACATAGTTGGGTTCTTCAATGTACACAAAATAACTCGTATGAATATTCAGGTAAGATACTGTTTTGATTTATACAATCATCTGATATTGTTTTCAGTGATGAAGCTTTGTTCCTGAACTTTATGTTCCTCTGCAAGCAAGTTCTAACTGCTGAAAAAGATTGCATGAAGCGGTCCAAAGTTTCTCTGCAAGTTTTGTGTCCTGAGAAAGTGCTGAACTGTTCAAAGTTCTGCCCTTTCCACCAAAAAAGTACTCCCCTGATATTTCCTGACACGGACCACCAAACAACCAGAACAATGGTTCTACTTGAGCTACTCATCCTTGTTGTATGTATGAAACGCAAGAGAATTGTTAAATGATTAAACCATTAACTAACACAGCAATCATAGCAAGAGGAAAACTAGCACAGCAACCATAGAAAGAGGAAAACTAACTTGTGGGGCAAGTGCAGCATCAAGAATGGAGCTAACCCCGTGCTCAGGAGACTGACAAACACCCAGAAGCTTCAACCCTAAACATGCAAATTTAGAAAGAAAAGATGGTACTTCTCGCATTATATTAGTTTCCACTACTCCAGGATCTGCAGCACTTTCAATCCCAAACAAAACCAAAAGCAGAAAGATGAATAGAGTTGCAAACATTTTTATATCATTGGACAAGAACATGAGACCAGACAATTCATCCAGAAAGACACTAAAGCTGCCAGTTAAGGGAACAAGTATTTCTATTTGGAGCACAAATATACAGCCAAATCTAAATCTAAATAAATTGCAGAAAACATGAAGGATAAAATGAACGAACACGTTCAAATGCAAATAAAATAATTAACATATTCAAAATATCATTTTCAGCATTATAGTTTGTATATGGTCAATAATTAACAGAATAAATGCCCTAAAAACATACTTGACAGAAACCTGACAAGATTTATCCGTCATGTGAAATTGCCGGTGAAGTTCATATGAGAACAGAAGCAGGCATACTGCACCACAACATTGAGATGGGGTATTAAAGAATGGATCAGAACCAATATTGCAAAGCATCCTGCAACAGATACTTCTTACATTTGGAGTTCTCATATATCTGAGCATATGGGTATTGTTTTGTATTCAAGAAGCAGTTCCCAGTAATACTTCTTTCATGGACCTGTATATCAAATACTGAAGGAATAAATAATGTTAGTGTACATAGTATCACCTATTCAGAGCTGAGCCAAACTATGTATTTGCACTATTATTTAAAACATGTTTGAACAAGAATAACCATTTAGATGCCACTTAAGAAGCATAGAACACTGGGTTATGCTTGCTACTTTTATGAGCTCTCAATAAATTTTTGTGAATGATAAAGCTGAAAGAAAAGCATTCCATCCAATAGATATTGCTTCAAAGAGCATTCCATCCAACAGATATTGCTTCAAAGTGTTTACCACTGCGATGTGTAAAGGATGTAACATTCACAATACGTGAACCAACAGGGCTGTTTCTAAGAAGTGGCAATAGAAGATTGGACAGAGAGAATGCACCAATGTAGTTCGTACCCATCATCCTGGAAATAAAGGTAAGCAGTAAGCATATGGGCAAGCACCCTGAATTCAATCAGTAAGGAAATAAGCATCAAAGTAACTGAAGCCTCTTGTTTCGTTTTTGTCACTATTGTAGAAAGGAAGTTGATGTACATAATGCAGCTATGATTGTCATAAAGCACAAAATGAATGTTTGAAGAAAGCCAAACAAATGAGGACCAAAGTGCAAGCTAGGGTTCAGTGAGATAATTACTTATCATAACCCTCAGATGTGAGATGGAGAGATGTTGCCAGTATTCCTGCATTGTTTATCAAGAGCTGTATGGAACAATGCATTTCTGAATCCACTAACCACTTCTCTAGTGAGATCCTGAACTTCAAGATTGACTGGAAAGATGACAAGTCCACCTCAAAAGCCCTGAGATGGGCACCCTCATTCCTTTCTCTAATCTCTTCCATGGTCTGTTCAGACAAAGATAGAACAGAAACATTTAAAGTGAAGAGGAAAACTCTGAAATCAAGGATGGAAAAAAAGCAATGAAGTCATGACGTGAGGTATACCTTAACCAATAAACTGGATGACCGTCCAACTGCAAACATACAATGAGTATAGACCACTAAAATTTTGAACTTAATGATATATTCTTACTGCTAATGAAGATTCTCATATCATTTGAGTTAATAGGACATATGAATTATCAAAAGAAAAGACACTGAATTTTTTGGCATGTCTGGACAGTGTTGAAGAAACAAGGAAGGTTCATCTATCAGAATGCACCTATACACTGAAAGTGACACATCTTAAAAGAAAGAGATAGGAATGCAAAAGCCAATGGTAATCAAGTAGGCAACTCAATGCATGAGCTGCTCCAGTTTTCTAATCTCCACCAAAATGGACAAAACTAACATGTGTACCTAGAACAACAAAGAAACCTTCCCTTGAAAGAGCCTTGGCCGCAGCATAACCAAGTCCAGAAGTAGCCTATGTAGCAAAATCATATACACACACCAATAAGTGAAGGCTTTCAAATCAAAAGACGTGCGCTATTAAGGTTTTCAAAAGTATGGCAAAAACTAACAAGGAAAGAAAGCTTACACCAGTGATGATGCAGAGGGGTTTGCTGGAGCCAACTCCTGTAGGCTCACAACGGGGATAGTTAATAGACTGCGAAGAAAACATTCTCTGAGCAAACAACTGCCAATATGAGACAAGTATTGAGATTGTCCAAAACACAGCCATCCTCCAATATTGCAATGATCCAATGAAGTACATGGCCTCTCTTAATTCTCTCACCATTGTCTTCATGTTCACCATGTCCTTATCTCTATGGGTTAAGCATATTTGAGGAGTTACTATACTAATAAACAAAAACAAGGCTAAACCAAATTGAAAATGATAATGACATAGAGAAACGGATCAGAAATCAAACATCATTACTAAAATCAGAGAGTATGCAAGCAAGGTCAAGATATTTCTTTCCAAGGAAACAGCTTTAACAGTTAAACCAAAGTTGCAAATACGGTAAAGTAGCTTTTATTGGTATTGATACCAGTACATTACAGTATCGACACTGGTCAATACATTACCATTTCCGTTATTATTGTTTTAAATTACAAAATAGTCTCTTAATTTTATATAGTTAAAATTTGTCTCTTATTATAAAATTTAATTTTATGTATTCGCGGACGTTCCATCTAAGTCTAGGTCTTAGCAAATAAAATTACTAGAAAGGTATTAGCAATATCTTAGTTATTATAATATTTGGCCATGAATCAACATCCATAATATGAGCGCATTTGATCTTGAGAAAGCGATGACGAAAGCCGGCAAAATCAACTACAAGCAATAGTTCACCAGCTTTTTCTCACTACCTTGTGCCACTATCTCTGACTTGCAGATCAACCGGATTTTTCAATGTAGTCTCAGCTTCTATGATGGAACAGATCACTACTTGATATGTTTCCGGCTAAACTGCTTTAGTTGAGAGGCAGGAAACATAAACAATAGGCTTGAAATGGACCAGAAGAGCATTGCTAGTTCATTGATAACTGCTGTGGGAACTTTCACTGAAGATAGGTTGGTTAATCAAGAGCGAAGCATCCAGCAGAAAGAACTGTGTGCAGAGAGATTGGCAGCAGAAAATGGGAGTTCTAACAAAGAAGCTGAGGTTCGGTACTCTGATCAAGCAGTTTTGGAGAATTTCGATTGGGGTATTGAAGCACTTAAGAACGCTATTAACATTTCTAAAATGGCACGGCTAGATTAAGCAGAGATGCCAATGTTGAACTCCGGACATAGAACAGCTGGGGTTCCACACCAGTGCAAACAAACTCACTAATTTGCACCTAGGGAGGCATTTATCAGAGCTGAGAAATTTTGTAACTGGACCATCTTTGCGGTGTTGAAGTAAAGCAGAAAATTTGCAGTTCTTATATAACAATAACAACAACGAAGCATGGAAGCACGAAACAGATCCGAGAAACAGAACCCAGATGCATTTAATCAATCCAAGTTAAGATATCAAAATAGAAGCATGAAAGCACGTACAATACAACCACCCAGTCACCCACCCACACACAGAGAAGGCACGTACCCAAAGAAACAAAGGGAAATTAGGACTGACGGGGACGGAGAAGAGAAGTCAGCTGCCGCTAACGGGGAGGATGACGCGTGAATGGGGGAAATTAAACTGAATTTTTTAATTTAATCCTTAAAATTTTCAAATTTCAACACTTGCTATTAGGGAATCTTATTAGAATTCAAATTCAATTTTTTAGGATTAATTTAAAAAAATTAAAATTTTCATAATTTTAAAAAAATTTAAAAAGTAACAATATTAAAAATAGTAAAAATATTTCGAGCCAACAAAATTTTATTAGAATTTGAATTCAATTTTTTTAGCATTAATTAAAAAATTTTAAACATTTTATAATTTTTCAATTACAAACCAATCTTTAAAAAATAATAATTAAATTTTTAATTGTTCAGAAATATATCTCAATAATAATATTTTTATTAATGGAACCGACTTGATAAATTTTGACACACTCAAATGATTTGATGCATATATATAAATCATAATTTTGCATTTTTAATTAATTAATATTAAATAAAATAACTAATTTTTTCCGCACTTCCAACTTATCTTTTACGTTTCTTTATCTTTCTTAGCTAATTTTTTCTTTCCGCACTTCCAACTTATCTTTCCAATGTCTACTCCGTATCTCTCACCGTTTCTTCTTTGCTATCGCTTTACTCTCTTCGTTATTTTCCAATTCTCTCTTCCCCAAATTTTATGAAGAATGTGCCTATGGCAAGAGGGGTGTAAGAGTTGTGAAAAAAACACAACTCTCCCTTCACTGTGTTTGGAACTTGAAAAAGGCAAAGCAATATAGAATTAAGTCTATAAAAAAAGAGAAAAAACTTAAAATTTCAAAATGAATGATTGATGTAAATAATTTGGGTTCTCCTAAATTTCTCTCCCTCCTTCCACGAGCCTTCTATGCTTTTCTTCTCTCTCAACCTTTTTTGCTTTTCCTTTACAGTCTGCTTAGCTCAAAGAATAGAATAGCTAAGGAATAAAATAGATATTATTATAAATAGAAAAAATGAAGAATATAATAGAATAAATATTATTTTGTTTAATTTAAGGAATGAAATTGATAAAGAATTTCTATTTCAATGTTTAGTTTCAAAATATAAACTTGGAATGAGAAAGGAATAAGTAATAAAAAGAGTAAAATATCCTTATTATTATTATTATTATTAATTATTATTATTATTATTATTATAAATTTTCTACTCATTATTATTATTATACAAAATTAATTATCTTATTATTATTATTATTAACTTGTTTATTCTTCTTATTATTAATTATTCTTATTATAATTAATTATTATTATAAATTTTCTACTTATTATTATTCTTATTATTATTAATTTTACCAATTAATTTTGATTTGATTTTTGTTATTATTATTATTTATTTGTTATTTATTTGGAGTCTCTGGCATAGAATATAAGAAGAAATCAAAACATGTTCCTGAATTCAATGTTTGTTTTGCCAACTCATAAAATAATATAACTAAAAAAGATTCAGCAACTTCCACATAAATCACTACATCAGTACATCAAGTTTTATACTGCTCACTTGCAATGCTCGGAATATCTCCATAATCTTTATCCTAAAGCTAAGAGCTCCATTTCCAGTTTGCAATTCATAAAAGCTTGACTTCATATGTTCATTACACCAATGCAACACATAGCACAAGATAAAACACAATCAAAAGACTGATGTAGTTGCAAGTAGCAACTCTCTCCCTAAGCACTCAAGAACTCAACAAGCATTGAAAGGGAAGCCTCAGAAATTGCAAACTTAGGTGATGACTTGACTCCCCCAGTTTGCAATAACTCAGTAAAACTCCTCCTTTTCTGTTCATGCCCCCAACCTTGACAAGCTCAGTGTTTGTAGGGTTGGAGTCTAAAGGTGAAATGAATAACATATGATTAGGCTTCAAGGTGAAAACCATTAAGTCTAAAGCAGCTCAAGATCAACTCCATTGCTTGAAAGTTCATCATTGTTTGATATATTTGTTAGACCCTGTTTTTGGAGCCCAACATCCGGAGGCATAAACCGTGAACGTATTACACTGTAGGGTTATTTCAATAAACTCTTATTAGCCAACATCCCACAAAGGTGGTGTGCCCACACCAGACAATAACCAAAATCACAATTTGTCTTCTTCAAAACAATTGTAGCTCTAAGTCTCTAGTTGATTTTGAAGGAAGAACCATCTCAATCGGAGCTCTATAAATCAAGATATACTTAAGGAACCAAAGTATGTTCATAGTCCAGTCATACTCTCCCAACTGACCCCTCACTTCCTTTCTATCAATCTTTTTCAAATGAACCCCAAAGGGTACAAATTTTTATGGAGATATATAAAAATGTGTCAGGAATCTATTGATTCAAGAATCACTTCATTTGGAGGTCGGACGATGAAGTTATGTTCAAAGGAATCAAACGTGATTTTATACTCAATCATATTGTACCTATCTTGGGAAAATTAGCATAACTTTCACTAGTGATGTCAGATTGAGTTCATTCTTAGACAGTTTAAAGAGGACTTCTAGATCTACAGCTTTTATGAAAACCTCAAAGCGATATTTTAACATTTAAAGGGTCAAAAATGTAAATTTCCAAAAGTGAACAATGTATGTCTGTTAAACGGACATACATGTTCGCCTAATGGACATACACGGGGCTGGGGGTCATTCCAGACCCGAGAAGGTCCGTTAAATGGACATGGGCGAGGCTGGGGGTCCTGACAGACCCGAAAAGGTCCGTTTAACCAACCTAAAGTCTGTCTAATGGATATAAGTGACACAAAACTCCCTCCCAAGCCTCTCCAATGGTTCCTACATTCATTCTAACATCATGTTCACTCATAATCTTCTCAAATTCACCTCTTCTAGTGCAATATCACTTCTTAACAATTCAACCATCAAATTGATCTCATAAAACTCTCAATTCTCAACTCATTTTATTCATCACATTCAACTACATCTCATCATTCACTATAGCTGTCCTGATATACATCCTATTAAACACACCAACTTGTAATAATCATATCTTTCAACTCCGATATCCAAAAATTCCATACTTTATATCGTTGGAAAGCTAGAAAGATCATCTACAACTTTCAAAAAGACAATTTTGACCAGTTCTACCTAGATTATTCCAAATTTTCCCCTGAAGTCAGGATACAATTCCCCCTATGAAAACTTGAAATTTGCAATGTGAAGACTTGAAAAGTCATAAGCAAACATATTGTATATTTATTTCATTAACATCAAAAGATACGAGTTTAACGCTTTAGTGGGCATTTCGAGCCACCTTACATCAAAATTCAAAAATATAAACTTTACAAGAACAATAATTGCTCAAAATGCGACTAAAGCCTTGTTTTACATAATCTAGCTTCAAAAACAAAATATGCAAATTGGGGTGATACCTTGACTCTCGACTCGATCACTCGATATCTTGCTCCTCGCCTGTAGATGGGAAGGAATGGAGGGGGGTGAGTTTAAAGCTCGTAGGTAACAGTTTTATAATCGATAATAAGCAAAAACCATTGAAAACCTTTACGATCATAGCAAATTCTTATGAAAATCCATAAAACATATATTTCTCAAATTCTCATCTTGTCAAACCAATTCACAACTCACATAAGTCATGCATTCATCAAACTTGTCAACACATAAGCACATTATAATGGTTTGGGCAGATCCATAAACATGACGAACTACACAATTTCATATAATGATCTTGTGTAGTCGCAAACTTGAGGGAGTCCATAAAGGAGCTCCATGCTACTAGCGGGGAGGCGGGAGAAGCCTTTAACTTGGTCAACGTGCACGTGACATTCTTGAATGAACTACACCAAACCCACATAACATGTAATTCATGAACTAAAAACAGTTTGCCCATATGACACATTTTTGGAAACTTGATTTCATAAACTTGCTATTCTTTCAAAAAATCATTTCCATCATTCAACTCATCAACAAATAACACAATTCATATACAAACATGTAGCACATTCCTACATCATTTAAAAAGCAATAAATGCACATGAATAAAGTAGTTGAAAATCATTTATTTTCATTTCTTGAAAGAAACATTAATGGCTTATTACTTAATTATAAAAGTGGAACCCACCTTAATTTCCTTACATAAAAACTTACTCAAGGATGTCTCTTCTCTTGCTCCTCTTGCCTCTTTTACCTCCCTTCAACATTAGCAAAAATCCCCATTCAATATGAATTCCAATTGGAAAGCCCAAAGAAACCTATGCATGAAATTGATCCTAGAATACTTAAACTCATGTATTTCCTAAGCTCTTTGAACCAAAACCCTTCCAAAAAATCCAAAGATTAATCATAAACTTACCTTGAATCTTCACTAAATAATTTGTTTCTTGGCTCTAATGGAAGCTCTAATCTTCCTCTTTCTTCTCTCTTTTCTCATTCATGTTTTTTGCTTCTTCCAAATGCAAGACAACAATTTTTCTCCCTTTTTATACCCTTAATGATTACACAATGCCCATTTTGCCCCTCTTTTAATGCTTTATGGTTTTTAAGCTTAAGTGATCTTCCCAAAATACCCCTTATGTAATCTTACCACTTTAACACTTTAATTCAATTAACCTATGTCACATAATCTTACTCACATTAACATAATAATTAATCTTAAAAATTAATCCATCAAAACCTCAAAATTAATGTAAATCATGCTTATTCTTCAAGAAAAATTCGGAGGCCAACAATATTTCACAATATAGATTTCAGAAGTTGCAAGGACAATAGGTAGCTACAATGTGATCTAATCAAGAGTTTATTAAGACTAGTAGACAAACAGAAACTTGACAGGCTCAGTGTTTGTGGGGTTGGAGTCTAAAGGGAAGATAAGACTAGAGTGACTTAAGGAATTGCAAGTATCAATTCTAAGTAGCAATCTATAAAATCCAAAAGTTTCAAAATTTTTCCTAAAATACAGAAACCAAAATTGGCCCTTTTAAAACTGCAGAAACAATTGAGCATGACAGTGAGACTAAAAACTATCATGCTTTACACCTAAAGCTTTTGTTTGTTTATACAAGGTAATCCCATTCTTACAATGGCAGTAAATATAGTTAAGGCATCATTCAGATTAATGCACTTCTGTCTCAAGAATTCATCAAACCAATTTCCTCTTAAGACCAAAATATCAGGTATGTCATAACTCCAAGGTAACAAACAACACAATTGAAAGACTATACTCCTATGTATCATCTCAAAATTGTTTCTCAGTTATTTCTGTCAACACCATACATGAGTTACCATTAGGACTAAAGCTGATAACTTTATGAAAATTCCAGAAAAAACAGAACCCAAATTGTGATGGGTAACAGCAAAATGCAGCCCTAACATCCAGGTGAACTAATCAATTCGGTTGAAATAAGAAAAAGAATTTGATGGTCGACGATGAGAGTGAAGCCGAGGTTTTCCAACATTTGATTTGAAGACTTTTGGAAATTCGAAAGCTTACCCAAAGATTCCCAAAATCAAGAAATCGGACTGGATGATGGCTTCGACCTTCCTGAGAAGAAGAATAAGTGCACAAGTCGTTCACTCAGAGGCAACAGGCAAGAGAGAAACAGAGACGAGAAGACAAGAAGATTCCAAGATCTATCTCAAGCGTGACTTCAACCATGACTTCAAACGTGAATCTGTAGAAGAGAAGACGACTTAAGTAATGTGGAGGCGAGAAGAGAAGAAGACTTCAAGCGTGACTTCAACTGTGAATCTAGAGAAGAGAAGAAGAAGCTTCGGGAGGGATGATCGAAGAATTGAAGACGTCGAAGGATAAAGATGTCTTCGTAAGAATAGGTTTTCGTGGAACAGAAAAAGATAGGTGAAGAACGGTATTACCTATTCCACAAATTTACAGAATACATATTCTATACGATTAGTTATTCCCAGCTTATTTTTAACCAAATGCAAGCTTAACAAATAAAATAGGAATACGCACGGAATAGCATAACGATTCTGTCAAAGCAAACAGGCCATTAATTTCTGGACAAAGATAACATTAACAAAAAAGAGCAAAAAGAATACAAGATAGATTTTGTGGTAGAAAGAAAGACTAACAAGTTGCTAACAATGAAAGCAAAGAAATTACAATGCAGAAAAACTGGCAAATTAAATGCGAGGGAAGTAGTGCAGATAAGCCTTGAGTTTGGTATACATCAATATTTGTAAATATCATAAATTATGATAAATTAATTAAATTAAAAATTATCCATTTGTTTATAAAATGCTGAAGTGAAAATTAAAATATACGTGTCGTGTCATTCACGTGATAAGTATGTTTGTTGACGTAACAAGTTATATCAATAACATTAATGGAAAGACTAACGTCTTGTAAATATTTAAAAGTTTGAGCATTTTATAACTACTTCTCAAAGTTTAGGTTAAAATTGCAAAATTTAATGAAGTTTGATATTTTTTTGTAATTAACCCTTTTTAAGTCAATTTTTTTAATTTCAAACTCCATTTAAATTTATATTTTCAATTTTCAATTTTAAAATTCACATTAACTTAAATCAAATAAAATAAAAAATTAAATTGAGATTACAGATCTCTACTTATTAGTGTAAAAAATGTGCAGATATAATCCAAAATGTGATTCCAATACAATATATGCAAAAGGGTTAAAAAACCCAAACATTATATCAAAATTAAAATTAAAATTTAACGTCTCAACTCGTTCAAAAAGAACTATAAGATTTCTCAAACATTTAAAAGTAAACCTATCATTTTGTAAATTTTCAAAAAGAACCTTGAGTTAATAATTTCATCAACCTACCATTACAAGAAAATACACATAACATATTATATTAATTTTTGGTGGATCCTATTCCACATATATATCATACGTGGTAGGAAACATGTCAAACGCTATCTTCTACCTTTGTTTATTATCTTCCTCCATCACTAGATGACAGTGTTTTACAAAACAGATGAAAAATAATGCCAGATGACAATGTTTTGAATAACCAGACAAATAACAATGCCAAGCAACGATTTATGGTAAAATTTTTTTTAATTTTTTAATTTTAATTACAAATTTTGATTATATAGGAAAGAGATAAGTGCAGTCAACCGTGAATCTATTTTGTCTGTTGGGTGGATTAGAGGTAATACATGGTCCCGATAACTTACTTTTCTTTGTCATTATTTTTAATAGTATATGTTTGCTATGTTAATGGAGATGGGGATATATTGTACGCTAAAAGAAAATAAAATCTAAGAGTCTTTTATAACAAATTCAAATAAACCAAGCAATTATTGCAAATCATCTAGGAATAAAATAACAACACATTGGAGAACCATACAGAATAGCTCTCAGTTGTCTAATATTCAGAGAATAACATAAGATTACGTTTACGGAACTTAATCTCCTTAGGTATTACCCTAACAAAACATAATTACCATGAAGAAGCACGAGTTAAGGATGGAGAATGAGAATCCATTTCAAAATAATGTTAGGTTCAACATATGGCTGTAACTTCAATTAGATCATACAAACTTAACAGATAATTGATGAAGTCCTATTTTAAAACAATTTCATACATGTTCAGATCAAAATTGATCTAAATTCCAAGAGTCTTTTACACCATATCTAAAATTAGTACCTAATAATGATGAGCGAAATGTATTCAAAATTTATAATCATTAGTAGTGCCATAATTGGAATTCCTGAAGTTTATAATTACTCTGAGTTAGACTATCAAGAAATTACATCATTATATGTGTTTGTTTACAAATTAACAATTTACTTGTCATCCATTCATGGCGTTATAATGAGCCAATACAAAACCTTGAAATTACATCATTATGGAAACTTTGAGGAAAATCCTAAGTTGAGTTATAAGAGTGGATTGTCAAGTTATTTTAATAAAGTGGATATTGATTTTATCAGCTATAGAAAAATTTGTGAGATAGGGAAGGAACTTGGATGCTTACAAGTTGACAAGGCATATTATAAAGTTCCTGGTTGTAAAAGGTGCATTGAATCTAGTGAAAGTTGCATTAGGTCATTTAAACTTTAAAAATACATGGGATGAGGTGTATCTCATGTACAAACTTGATGATCTGATTATAGCTCCAAAAGTTTCAGCTATGACAAGTAATGACGAGGATTTGGGATTTGATGAGGATGTTGTGCATAATAATGTTAACGTATATATTAATGAAAAAGAGAATAGTAATGATGATGACGTGGGCATTTGTGATAATGAAGCTGAAGGTGACAATGAAATTGAAGGTGATAATGAAGCTGAAGGTGTATAAAATACATTTGAAGTTTCAATTCTAAATGGCCACCAACTTATGGAGATTGATTCTAGTGATTATAGAGGTTTCATTAATAGCAATGAGTACCGTAGTCAAGAGGAGACTGGGGAGCTAATTGGAAGACCTAGCACAAATGTTAGACGTGAAGCTGTTGGTAGTATGTTACATTAGACACTACGTATGGAGTTTACGAATGCTAAAGAGTTTAAAGATGATGTTGTTAATTATTCAATAGCATTAGGGTTTAATGTCCAATAGAAAGAAAAGTGAGTTTAAGCAAATTAGAGTTAGATGTGTTGAATGATGCAAGTGGAAATTGTACGCATCCTTTGATGGTAGATGTTTTAAAATAAAAACATATAGGTCTAAGCATATATGTTTCACAATAAACAAGCCAAAGATGGTATCAATAAATCTTTTGATTAGACGCTTCCAGGATAAAATTTTAAAGAAGCTTAACATTACCATTGTAAAGATGATTGAAGAATGCAAAGAAAGATTAAATATATTTGTGAATTCTACTATGTGCAGGGCTAATAAGAGGAAGTTAAGGAAGAAATAGGCATTTGACTATGCTCATAAATATAAGTTGCACGGTTATATCCATAAGTTGAAACATAGTAATCCTAAATCAACAGTGGATCTGCAATTATTTAGGAATTAAGAAACCTCATTATTACTGTTTCAGAAGTTATACATTTGTTTGGAGTTATGAAAGAATGATGGAGGCTCTTGAGGCCCACACTTGAGATGGATGATTGTTTCTTGAAGATTGGATTTTAGGGGTAACTAATCAGTGCAACTTAAAGGGATGGAGATGGAGCCATGCATCCTATAGTATGGGCAGTTGTTGAAATGGAAAATACTGATTCATGGAGTAGGTTCTTATCACTCCAATAAGTTGATTTTAAGTTGGAATATGGAGATGAAATCATAATATATGACATGTAAAATGTACATAGTTTTTTTAACTTGTATTATTTGTATGATTTTTTATTATATAGTTTTTTTAACTTGTATTGTTTGTATGATTTTTTATTATATTGTTACTTGATAGTTATTTTATGAGTTATACATTTAAGGATTAATAAGAGTTGTTCAAAATATGCTTCTAAATGCAATGCATAATATATGTTGTCAACATATTTACTATAATTGGTATGGACAATATAGTGGTAAAGACTTGAGGAGATAATTATGGGCATATCCATGATTAACATACATCAAAGAATTTAATCAGTAATGGAAGAAATTGGACAAAATTAAACCTGTGCACATTTATGCTTTGCTTAAATATCCACAAAAGAGTTGAGCTAAGTCATACCAATTATTTGAGTCAAAATGTTTGATTGTTGATAATAACATGAGTGAGACGTTCAACAGGTGGATCTTACCAACAAGAGACAGAGTAGTGATCAGTATATTAAAAACCATAAGAACAATGGTGACGAGGAGAAATGCTAAAAGGAGGGTATATGCATACATATGGAAATCACATATTGCACCTGCAGTTGTGAAAAAGCTAGAAAATAAGAAGCAGGCAATACAATTAAGAATTATGTGGAACAATGATAGAGCGTATGAGGTCAGTAAAGGGGATATAAAATATATTATAAAACTAAGAAAGAATCATTACAACACAAAAAGGTTTAAGTAACAACTTATTTGTAACGGTTTTATAATGTGTTGCTTAAAAATAATATAATACAACAATTTTAAAAGTGTTGTCTTTAATAATATTAAGATGCAATGATAATAATAAAATGTTGTCTTATATTAAAATAGACAACAAAATCAAGTAAATGTTACTTTAAAATTGTACATATGCGACAAATTGAAACATTGTTATATTTATATTTAGTGGTGGATGTTTGTTATATCTCAAATCTTGTGGCTTCGTCATATGGTCTATAGAAGTTCCATGTAATTGTTGTTGTGTGTATCTCGGGTGAGTAATATGGCATTTCCGAATTTTATATCGTTGTTACGATTTGGGCAAATGTAACAATAATGTAAAGCCTTGGTCTACTCTTGCCTGTTAAAGTTATTATGTGTTTGGGCTAAGAAAACCAAAGACAAAACCAAAACTCGAGTCTCTGATATGGGTGTCCCAATTATAGAGGCTGAATCTCAAGTCTTAAAGCTGGAAGCTTTTGTGTAGGAGGAAGCAAAGAAGGTGTAAGATGTCGCCTCTGATAACAATGGTGAGCGAAATTCAAATTCTTTCAAGGAAAGCCTTGATTTCCTGGCGAAGAAAGGGTTTGATGTCCTGAATAGAAAACCGAGGTATGCGTTCATTCCCTTATTGTGAGAAAATTATCTTCCCTGTTACTTTTTTAGTATTTTTGGGGTTAAATAAAGGAAATAGTGGAGGTAAGGAGCTGTTATCTCCTGGGTGAGAGTGTTATTTATTGAAAATGGAAAATGATGAGAAAGGATTTGTAAAGGGGTCAAAGGTAGTAACTTTACCGCCAACAAGTTAGCTTTGTGGTATCGTGATTGTTAGGTGTTGGAACTATTTCATAATCATTGTTTTCCAAGAATGGGAAAGAAGGTTTTGGTCTATTACATGAAGGAAAATAGGTAACAATTCTAGTTCTAAACGAAATGGTGGTAAGGAAAGAAAAATAAAACTATACGAGGATCCAAAGTGAAGTAATCAACAGTTAAATGATCTCTGTGTCATGTAAACATGTTTGGGTTGGGGCTGCTAATTTGCAAGTTATTATGGAAATTAGTGTACGAAGAAAGGTAACCAATTTCACCACGTGGGGTTTGGACTTATGTCTGAATTACTAAAACAGATTTGCTATGAATTGTTATGGAACCTGATCTTAAGATCTATGTTAGTTTCACAAAGGACGTATAACTTGTTAGTAGGATTTGTTTTGCATGTTTATTGTCTTTGAAATATTGAAGAAGTTCAGACTGCCGGTAAATTCATAAATTTGAGGGCAAAATGACAAAGAAAAGGGAGTTTCAAGTTTTCTGTTGATAAAGATGAGTTTTAACAATTTGGTTGCAAGTAAAGTAAGCAAATGGTTGAATATGGAGATAATGGATCTATCCATTTTGCACTTGGGTTGTAAATCTATAGTTGTTTTGTTAATTGGGAATGTGGTTTGTAAGAAAGAAGGAATACCCCAAAAAAGTAGTGGAAGTGAATTTCAATGTTTAAGACTGCATACTCGAGTTTCCTCTCAATTATAGAAATCCTATCATACATTTATAGAGACTAAAGAATTAAGAGTCACAACTTAGCAGTTGTCCCTTGTATCTTGGCTTCGACAACTCAGATAATAGAATGCCTGATTAGTTAACATACTTAATAAAGAGCAATAAAGAGAGAGATTTAAAACGGTAGACTAATTGGCACAAAGATTTCCTTTTGAAAATACTTCTTTCATTCATTGTAATCCACCAGTTTTGAGCATGTGGAGTGAAATACAACAAATGCACGATGCTTTATATGGATAATTCTTGGTTTGATCAATTTTTTTGTTGTCTATTGTCTATAATAAAACATGGAAAACATATGAGAAAATGCATATTTTAAAACAAGTCGGCCTTTTGATGATTCTTACAAGAAAATAACACACCTTGAGAGTTGGGGTATTTATCTTCCCAACTATCTTTATGAAGATACAAAATTAAAAATTCAGTCTTACAGATTTACCACATGGGAGAGAAATTTGTGTGTGTTTGGGAAATGTTGTACATCTTTGTGTGTGTTTGGGAAATGTTGAACATCTTTGTGTTTGTTTATGTTATGACATACTAAATGATATAGGAGAAAGACTTGAACATCTATTGTTTCTCAGGAAGTTATATAAGCCAAGGTTTTCTAAAAATTTCCTGTAATGGAGGCTTGAATCAAATGCGTGCAGCAGTTTGTACTTCTACTTTTGATTGGTGTCCAAAAATTATCTCAGCTTTTTGATTTGGTTAGTTTGGCATAGATTTTTGACAAGGTTATCGCTGATCAAAGTGCTTGTCTTATCCCACTTCTAGCAAGATATTGATATGAAATATTGTTTCCCTAAATATAAAAGCATGTTACCATATTATTCTTTTAGAAGTGCAGGCAGTTGCCTTTCTCTTGTTGTCATCTTTGGCCTTTGTTGTGGGCTCCACTGTTCTATGCAGTCACAAGTTCTTCAAGGCTTCCATTGACTCTTGGGAGGGTTTCTAATGACTTGGTATTGAAGGATTCAGAGGTTTCAGGGAAGCATGCGATGATTAACTGGAATTTGGATGTAACTACTAAATAATTTTACAACCTTGATTTTAGTGAATGATTTCTTCTTTTTCTGTGATGCACAAATTATTAAAGAATAATTTTTTATTTTCAAAAAAAGAAGTGGGAGCTGGTAGACATGGGTAGTCTTAACATACCACTCTTGATTGAGAGGCCTGTCAACCATCCTAATTCTGGAAGTAGACATTGGGGTAACCTGCTTGAGATTTCTAGTGGATGCATAATAACACTCGACACAACCTCAATTATATATGTAAGTCAATCTATTTTGACTTGTGCATTCCATAGTAGTTAATAGCGGATAGCGGCGCGGAGCGGCCGACCCCGAAAACGCTATAGCGGAATAGCGGATAGCGGAG
>JAOTAX010000198.1:13965529-13994165 GCA_025629825.1 Erythroxylum guanchezii | reverse complement strand
AATGCTTGTAAGTAAAGGTTTGGATTGTAGTGACTGAATGTGGGGTACCCATTCTGCCTCTTCTCTCTCTAACATCTTCCCCATATTCTTTGCTTTTATTAGTTTTAGAGTTGCCACTCCATTAATCCCCTTTAACTCGATTGGTTCACCTTTCACTTCCAATCTAAGAATATCAACTTAATAATCGACGACCACTGTATTTGTTGTTTTGAGCCAATCTACACCTAATACCATATCACAACCTCCCAATTTAAACACTCTAAGATTGAATTTGAATTTATGCCTTTGCTTTTTCCAAATGAATCCCTCATAGTGCTCCCTGATTATAACTCTAGTCCCATTTGCCATCATTACAGCTAAGGGAATGGTTGGCATGGCTTTCAGTGATGTTCCTTCTACTACCTTAGGGTTCACAAAGTTATGGGTACTTCTAGTATCAATTAAAATAATTAGAGCCTTACCTTGGTGGGATCCTTTGATTCTTAAGGTTCTAAGGGTGACAGGTCCCAAAACTGCACGAAAGTCACCTTTGCCTACAATTCAGCTTCAGCTTCAACTTCAACTTCTGATTCTGTTTCTTTTTCCACTTCTCTTACTATCTCCGTGTCTTTTGTTTCATCACCTTCAATAGCATGTAGGGTTTTTGGTTTACATTAATGCCCGGGGTAAAACTTGTCACCACATCTATAGCACTGCCCCTTCTTGAATTCTCCTGGCCCACTATTTATTAGCTTCTTAAACTTTCTAACCATAGGAATCATCTGCACTACTTGTTGGGGTCTACCATAGCTGATCTTGATCTTCTTAAAGGTGGCTTACAACTTTAATTCCTCCTGTTCTGTAATGTGATAAGCCATCCAAGCAATTTGGATTTACGATAATTAAATAGTGTCTTATTTCATCTTTTAGGCCACTAATAAAGCTGTGGATAAAATGCTCGCACTTTTTCCATTTGCGGCTTAAGTTCTACTAAACAAACTCTTAGTTCATCAAATGCTTCTATGTAATCTGGCATATTTCCATATTGTTTCAAACTATTGAAGGAAGCAATGAGACTCCTTATTTTTTTGTTCCAAACTTTTTCAAGTTGGCAGTAGATAGTTCCCCCATTTGATAAATTCTCTCCCAACAAGGTAGTTCTCAAACCATCATGCAACTTTGCCTTCAAAATAAAGAGCAACAACTTCTACTTTCTCTTCTTCTGGAATTCAGTAAAATTGGAAATACCTTCCACATTTCCTAAACCACATCGTTGCATTTGTTCCATCAAAATGGTTTAACTTAATTTTGGGTTGTTGACAATTTAAATCTGTTGGCTCCATGATGTGGTTGACAGCTTGTCTTCGTTGGTTCATTGCAGGGGTAGGGTTAGGACTGGCCTGTGATGACTCAACTCCAGGGGTTGGCAATAAACCGTTGGAATTGGAAGTTAAGGTTGAACCCCTTTTACTTTATTGGGTCCTTTGCTATTAGTTAGCTGCTGAACTGCCGAAAACAATTGATCCTTTTTGTTTCAGTTGAGTGGTGTGAATCTTCTAATCACCGTTGAACTCCTTTCAGTTGAATAAAGAAATCATACTCATTGTTTTGAACTTTTGTTCCAATTTTTACAGCATCTACTCTACGTTTCTCTCTATCATAGATTGAAATCTAGTCTTCGCCAGTTTGTCCCTCACTCCCATAAAAATGTTTTGATACCGATTGTCAAGTCAAAGATAAAAAGAGGGAATAGTTTAGTAATTGACTAGGTTGGATGTTTCTGGATTAAATGGATTTAATTTGAGTCTAGGGAACAATGATTTAATGGAACCCAGCTGTCTTCCTCTCCATAATAACTCTTAGGCATATAAACCAGTTAGTGGTTACTTAAGTAACCATTGTGCTTCCCATCTTTCCTCTTCCTGCGTTAAGTTACCATCTTCCCTCTTTAGATTTAGAGTTCAACGTCACCTTTCTGTTCAAATTCGATGATGTCACTATGATGAGTCTACTTGCTTCCATAGATGCTATACATTACTGAGTGGTGGAGGGTAGAACAATCCACCTTGTTATCTCTGGAAATATTGAAGGAAGAATATAGAAGAAACAATAGAAGAAATGAAGAAGTAACAAAGAAGAAGAAGAATATAAAAGATACAGAGAGAAAATGGAAGAGAAAAAGTAAATATTTTTAATTTTCTAAAACTTGTCTTGTTTTACATTTTTGTGTGGTATTATTACTTCTCTCTCCTTTCTATTATAGGCTTATCAACTTGGAATTCTTGGAATCTATGGAACAACCTGAAAGTAAAAGTAAAACAGAAATCGTAGAAACAACTTCTACATCCTTTGTAACAAACTTCTTATATTTTCTTGGACTTGTGTATTGGACTAAAATTATCTATTTTTTTATTGGGTACAGTGTTGATAGAGGTTGGGTTGCATTGTGCTATCCTTTGGTTTGAATATGCTGACCTTAGACTTTGATTGAGTCGTGACAACAATAACATTTGTCGTCGTACATTATTTTTAAGTCAAAAACTTAAATGTTGTTCTTTAGGAGAAATATGACTTGTATTTTTAACTTCTTTGGGTCATTTGCATAACATTAATAAAGTATATCAGCTGTATTTTTTGTAACAAAAAGTTGATTGAAATGTTTAGTTAGATTTATTTTTTAATATTTAGAAAATCTTAAGATTCTTTAAATTTTAGTAAAATGTTTATTTCTTTTCTAACCTTTTACCGTAAAATATCTTGCTTATTATTTGACCGTTTTAACTTTTGTCTCAAACACAGTTTTTTCGCTCCGATATTTAGCTCATCGTGGGAAGCACAAAATGACCAGATGTTGGTCAAAAAAGACAAACTCCTTAAAGTTTGACACAGATATTAATAATGAAACTATCAATTTACCCATCAAATGCGACGTGGTAGTCTGATTAAATTACCAGACTATCCCTCCGAATTATAATCCACACGTACGAATGCCACTTTGGCCCATTAATGCACCAAAATTACCAGTTGACCTCCCAAACTGGATTGCCTATTATCCGCTCGAGGTATGGAAAATATGGGGCCCATTCAGACCCATAACAACACTTCCTAAATACAACTTAACAAACTGGTTACGATTTTTCACTTAGGTCAAAATTGGGTCCAATTTCTCAAGCCCACTTCGTGGGTTGGATAGGACTCGTAGCCTTTCTGACCAGCGCGAGTTATTTTTTCATTTCCGAGTCCATTGAATTCTCCTGGTAGTAGAAGGAGGACAAGTGGAGAACACTAGGTATGGCCACGCGATCTCTGTGGGGCATGCGAGCAAAGCTCGCGGTGACGACTTCTGCGATCCTTGCTGGAAGCGCCGCGGCAACCGTCGCCACTTCTAAAGATCCAGACACCACTCTCAAGCTCTGCACCACCATACCACTTCGTCTCATGCGCGACGCGGTAACTGCGGCCTCCATAGCTTTCGGTAGCAAAAAATCTTTGTTTTTCTCTCTAAATTTTATCTTTAGAATTGTTTTAGGGCTTTCTGATTTGCATCGTTATATTTCGCTTAATGTGATTTTCATTGTTTCTTTTAACTGAAGCGTTAATTTCTTGTCATTAATTTGATGAAGAATCTGGAGTTGAAAACTTGAACCAGATTTGGATTATTCTGGTTTTGTAATCTTCTAATGACGTAGAAGTTCTCGATTCTAAATTTAGACTAAATACACAATTTTCTTATCCATATAAGTTGCTGACTTGTGTGTATGGTACATAACCTAGAAGATACGTGTAGAAATGTGATTGTGGATTTCGTGTTGGCTACTCTACCTTTTTCATTATTATGTTTTAACATTTGAAAATTACTTTCATGTTCATTTTAAGATGGATCCTAGTGCTATTAGTTACTGATGCTGATGGCGTATAAAATTGGACTAGATTATGAATCCTCATTATGGGGATTGCCGGAAGAAAGTATCGAGAGATCAAAAATGAAACATGAAGTTCACCTCAGGTCCGCACGTAAACTTCAAGAGCTATGTTTCAGAAACGGAGGAATATACATCAAGCTTGGTCAACACATAGGGCAGTTGGTATGCTTTCAGTGTGCGTCTGCAATTATCAATAGTAATATGTTCAATAAATGTTTTTGATAGATCGTTAACTCAGATAACAGTTAATAGAGTGGGAGTCTTAAATGTTTATTGTGCCACTATGCAGGAATATCTTGTACCTCAGGAGTATGTCATTACAATGAGGGAATCAATGCTGAATAAATGTCCAGTTTCTTCTTATGACCAAGTATGTGAAGTTGTTAAGAAAGAGCTTGGACAGGCACCAGATAAAGTACGTATCTGTTGGTTTGATATCTTATTGGAAGATTGTTTGAAGTGGGAGGTGGTAGCTCTCCCATGTGTTTGTGGCAAAAAATTTATATGTGTCGCTTTTTAGTTGTTACGTGCATCTCCCTGTTGATGGTTTTGAGTATAGTCTTTGATTTATATTGAAACTATACACTTCCAAACTAAGCTGTCTCTCCCAATTTGCAGATCTTTAAAGAGTTTGATCCTGTTCCGATAGCAAGTGCTTCCCTTGCACAAGTTCATGTTGCTCAGACATTTGATGGTCAAAAGGTTGCTGTGAAGGTTCGCATTGTTGTCACTTTAAGCCAACGTATTTTATTATGAGCTGAATACGATAAGTTTTCATTTGAATTATATATGTATTTATTGGTGAGCCCATGAGGAATTTCCCTTTGATGTCCATGGTTTCTCTTTTCTGGAACAGGTTCAGCATACTCACATGACAGATACTGCTGCAGCAGATCAAGCTGTTGTAGGATTTATTGTAAATACCCTACACAGGCTTTTCCCTGCTTTTGATTACAGGTAGTGTTATCTTCTCCATTTGAGTGTTGTTGTGGTTTTCTAGCCATGCATGTTAGTAACATTAAACAGAAAATCAGTATGGTATATCAGAATGAGCATTGTTCTTTAGGATTTCCATTAACGCACCTTCTTACTGCCTATTTATGTGTGGCTACTTTGTGGTTTTGAATAGCTGTTGTAATTAAAATTTTTTATGACTTACAATTGCAGATGGTTGGTTGATGAAATGAGTGAAAGTATACCCAAGGCAAGTTTTAACAGTTTCCCAAGATGTTATGGTTTAACAAGAATGCTGCTTTTGCCCCAAAACTTTAAGAAATATGCAAAAACAGTGAGACATGGAGCATTGATATGACAAGTTTAATCATGATTTTGATGAGTTTTAGTAATGATCGTCAGGAATTAGATTTTCTGATCGAGGCCAGGAATAGTGAGAAGTGCTTGGAAAATTTCTGTAAGTTATCTCCTCATATTGCTGAGTATGTATATGCACCAAGGGTCCATTGGAATTTGAGCACACCAAAATTATTAACCATGGAATTCATTGATGGCGCACAAGTAAGTGATGTGAAGGCCATCCAAAGTTTCAGAATTCGTCCTAACGAAGTTTCCAAATTAGTAAGACCTGAGTCCTCTCTTTTTTATTTCCTTGATCTCTAACTGGTTTTAGCTTTTTCATGGGCTATATTTAATGCACTGGTGATAGTTTGTTAGGTAACAATTCAACTTAATGTGCCCGTGTATTAAATAGCACTAGGTAGAGAGCAATAGCTCAATGAAACAAGAAGGAAGAACCTTCTTCACAGGGGAAAACCCCCTTACAATCTCAGGAAATCTTCCGAGAATTATTTCCAATCTAAAAGCCTACCCCACTTCCCCCATAGACTATTATTTTATATCTACTTATCCTAACAAACTTCTAAGGAATAGATATCTCCTGCTAACATCCTGAATCACTAAAATATATCGATATCTAGCTATCTCACTACTGCTTACAACCTGTCTTCTTCTTCCTTGTATAAACTAAGCACTCTCCTCCTTTGTGACCATTATTCGTAACAATACCACCCGCTGATGAAATAACCTTGTTCCCAAGGTTAAGTTCCGTGGCCTCCAACGGTTTGCCTTGCCAATGAATTAACCATTGGTCACGGCCAGCTCCTTGATTAAGAAGTGTCCTGCTACCCAAGACCGCAGCTGGTGTACTCAAGTCAGGAGTATAGTCCAACTCTGGAGGTAACTCTTCTTGAACATGGTGGTGCCCGATAGCCTTTTTCAACTGGGACACGTGAAATACTGGATGTATACGGGCCTGAGGGGGAATTTGCAGTTGAAATGTGATGGCGCCAACCTGTTTGTCCACCAAATACGGTCTATGGTATCGTGCTGACAGTTTAGGATGCAGCCGCTTAGGCATGGACCCTTACCGATGTGGACGAATCTTCAAATACACCCAATCTCCTACCTGAATGTCATGAGGACGCCTTCGGGCATCCGTAAAACGTATCATGTGATCGCTTCTAGATGATGTTTCAACTGTGTCAGAGCTTCGTCACGACTCATTAAATCCTGCGCCACATCTTCCACCAATGTTTCTCTAGGAATAAAACGTGTGATTGAGGGAGGAGGTCTGCCATATACTACCTCGAAAGGAGAACATTTAGCTGCTGAATGAAAGCTGGTATTATGCCAATACTTTTCCCATGGTAAATAATCTAACCAAACCTTGGGTTGTTCCGATCTAAAATAGCGAAGATATGTCTCGATAGTGCGGTTAACTACGTCAGTTTGGCCATCCGATTCTGGGTGATAGGCGGTATTCAATTTTAATTGAGTTCCCTAGAGTGTAAACAATTCTTGCCAAAAATTACTTAAGAACGTAGGATCCCGGTCACTTACAATGGAAAGCGGAATTCCATGTAACCGGACAACCTCCTTGGTAAAAATTTCAGCAATAGAACGGGCTGAGTAAGGATGTTTGATAGGAATAAAATGCCCATATTTGCTCAACCTGTCCACTATGACCAACAAGGTATCATAGCCTTTCGATTTGGGTAGTCCCACAATGAAATCCATGCTCAACTCTTCCCAAATAGCGTTGGGAATAGGTAAAGGTTGGAGTAAACCTACTGGAGATGTAGCTTGATAGTTGTTACGCTGACAAGCTGCTACAAAATGCCCTTTTCATACCTTTCCAAAAAATAGATTGAGCTATCCTCTTATAATATTGTAAATTCCTGAATGTCCTCCTGTAGGGGTAGTATGAAACTCTTGTAAAAGCTTGGGAATCCATTCCGAAGATGCTGATACAACTAGCTCCCTTTATAATATAATCTCCCATTCTCCAAGGTATAAGAAGGATGAGAATCCGGTTCCCTCTTAATTTCTTCTATTATTCTGGTCAACTGTGGATCTGCCTTTACCTCCTTATTAATTTGCTCCAGATCTTGCCAAAAATGGCCTAGAAATAACCTGCAACTCCATGTCCTCGCATACGCTGGAGAGTGCATTTGCTGCCTTGTTGGAAATTACGGCCTTGTAGACAATATCAAAATCATATCCCAGCAATTTTGCCAACCAATTCTGCTGATTTTGAGTTGTAATTCTCTGTTCCAGCAAATGTTTTGAGGCTCATTTGATCCGTATAGACTGTAAATCTTCCCCCCACCAGATACGGTCTCCAATTTGAATGGCTAACACTAGTGCCATAAGTTCCTTCTCATATATGGATTTATTCAGCGATGATTCAGCTAATGCTTTGCTGAAAAATGCCACTGGTTTCTTTCCTTGTATTAACACTGCTCCCATGCCTTTACCCGATGCATCACACTCCACCGGAAAAGGGGTATTGAAGTCTGGTAGTGTCTAAATCGGAGCATTGGTCAGAGCATTATGAAGTCTCTTAAACGCTGTTTCTGCAGGAATAACCCATTTAAAATTCCCTTTCTTCAATAGATTGGTAAGAGGTTGTGCTATCTTCCTATAATCCTTCACAAACTTTCGGTAATACCCAATCAGACCCAAGAACCCTCTCAAAGCTTTGAGAGATGTAGGAACAAGCCATTGTAAAACCGCTTCAATCTTCTTGGGATCCATAGCAATGCCATCTTTGGAAATGATATGACCCAAGTACTCAATTCTTAACTTCCCAAAGGTGCTTTCTTTTGTATTAGCATAGAAACAATGTTGCTACAACGTATGTAATACCTTCCTTAAGTGAGTGATGTGGCTGTCCCAATCGGCACTATAGACCAAAATGTCACAAAAAAACTAACACAAACTTTCTGAGGTAGGGCTGTAAGATCAAATTCATAACACATTGGAACGTGGCTGGTGCATTAGTGAGACCAAACGACATGACAAGTGATTCGTAGTGGCCCTGATGTGTCTGAAAAGCTGTCTTGGGAATGTCATCTTCATTCATGCGTATTTGATGATACCTTGTCCGTAGATCGATTTTAGAGAAATACGTGGCTTTGAACAATTCATACAAGAGTTCTTTAATCACTGGTATGGGAAACTTATCCGGTGTTGTGGCTTTATTCAAAGCTCGATAATTGACACAAAACTGCCAACTGTCGTCTTTCTTCTTCACAAGAATCACCAGACTTGAATATGGGTTGTTGCTAGGTCTGATAACCCTATAAGCTAGCATTTCTAAAACCTGTTTCTCAATCTCATTTTTTTGTAGATGAGGATAACGATAAGGTCTCACATTTATCGGATCAACCCCAGCCTTAATTAGGATTTTATGATCAACTGATCTGTTGGGAGGAAGTCCTATTGGGTGTGAAAAATTGGCTGAAATTCTGCCAACACTTGCTGTAACTGCTACTGCTGGTGATGGTCGAGTTTTTCTCCTATTTTGCTAGACCAGCTGTCATCCTTCTATTGTTTTTCTGAACCAAAAAATACCATAATTGCAACCTCAATTTCAGTAGCCTTCCTTAATGCCTTGGTGGAAATTAAAGATCTCAAAAGATTAAAATCCCCTTTAACAGTGACTGTTGACCGCAAGTGCGAAAAATTCATGGGAAGATCTTTCCAATTGTGTTGCACCTCACCTAATGAAACTAACCAAGTCATCCCCAAAATAATATCCACTCCTCCTAACTCAAAGAGAAAAAAATCTCCTGAATAAACATAACCTTGCATTTCCAGATTTAAACCTTCACAACAACCTTGAGAGTCTTGTTTCTGATCGTTTCCCATCCTCACTCCGAAGCTCGCAGTGGTCTGCACTTTCTAGCCTTGTTTCAAGGCCACCTCTTTGGATACGAAGTTGTGACTCACCCCACTGTCAATCAACACCAAAACAGGTGTTCCATCGATCTTCCCCCAAAGCTTCATGGTTTTGGGTTGTGTCCATCCATCAGCAGAAAATTGTGAAAGTTCCATTTAGTCGCACTGAGCTTCTTTAGCAACCCTACTTGACATTTCATGTGTGTCCAAACCTTCGTCTACCTCCGAAACCACATCTTCATCTTCTCCTAAAATGGTCACTCTTAAACTTTTCTCTGAACATTTAAGTCCCGGACCAAAAGGCAATCCACAACGAAAACACTTCCCTTCCTCCTTCCTCTTTAAAAATTCTGGGTAGGGGAGCTGCCTGGTCCCATGGTTGTTGTGTGACCCTGTGTTCCCATAAGTCCCATTCTGGGAATTAGACCCCACAGATGACCCACTACGGTTAGGGTTGTAGGTTTTCCACTCCATTCCTCTAGTGACCTTGCACGGATCATTACTCGCTGTCCCGCTAACAGACCCTCCATTGGTCGTTATTCCTTGAACTTTGGAAACTATACTACCGCGTGTCTGTATGCGATTCGTAAAATTGCCAGTAATGGAAGAATTTCCTCCATAAATCACCTGCAGTTCATACTCGATATCGCGAACAATTTTCATTGCTCGTAAGACTGTAGTGGTTCGCATTGATCGGACTTGACACCTCACTTCTGGTTTGGGGCCACCAAAAAAATATCCTAACAGTTGCTCCTCCGAAGCCTCAGGTATTTATGCCACCAACATTTCGAACGCCCGCAAATATTCCTCCACCAAACCAACTTTTTGCATGGAAGTTAAGTCTTTCACAAATGTTTCCCTAACTGCCTTCTTTGAAACGCCAGAGCAGAGTGGAAATCAGCGTGTTCCATGTTAACATCGGATTCTTCTTGCGTAGGAAGCGAAACCAATGCACCGCAGTCCCCTCCATGTTGATGAAGATTAGTCACATCTTTTCTTCTTCCTTCACACGGTGGACCTAAAAAAATTTCTCCGCTTGAGCCACCTAACCCAATGGATCTATTCCGTCGAAAATATGTAGTTCGACTTTCTTGACCCAAGAGCGACTCTCGTGGCCCTTCTTGCCTTCAACATCATCCTCTTCGCTGGCCTCCGAGGATGCTTTGTCGCTCGACCCTTGTCGTTGCATCAAGTGAGTCAAGATGGCTTCCAAACGACCCATGCCGTTCTTGACTTCTGTCAAGAATGCGACTTGCTTCCCCATGGTTCTCTCGATTCTGGCAACAGGTCTTCCAACTTTCCTACACGTGCCTCCATCGATCCGGCAGGTCAGACCAAATTGTTAGGTAACAATTTAGCTTAATGTGCCCGTGTGTTAAGTAGCACTAGGTAGAGAGCAATAGCTTAGTATTATTCCGAAACAAGAAGGAAGAACCTTCTTCACAAGGGGAAACCCCCTTACAATCTCAGGAAATCTTCTGAGAATTATTTCCAATCTAAGCCTACCCCACTTCCCCCATAGACTATTATTTTATATCGGCTTATCCTAACAAACTTCTAAGGAATAGATATCTCCAGCTAACAACCTGAATCACTAAAATATATCAATATCTAGCTATCTCACTACTGCTTACAGCCTGTCTTCTTCTTCCTTGTATAAACTAACCACTCTCCTCCTTTGTGACCATTATTCCTAACATAGTCTCATTTTGCTGAAGGAAATGTGAAAAGTTAGTGTGCTATTTGAACATGGTATTGTTGTAAGGGATCAGAATGATGAATTGTTGCTTGCTTTCACGCAACACCTTAGTCACCAACAATTTGTTTTCAGTGGCTTTTGGGCAAACGTTTATTGTATAAGAGCTGATAGATGTTTGTATTGCAAAACTCTCTTATGCTTCTGTTTTGATTGATAAAAATGATGTGGTAAATAGTCTCCAATTTATATTTTCAGGTTAGTCAAGCCTTTGCTGAGATGATGTTCAAACATGGCTTTGTGCATTGTGACCCACATGCTGCTAACATGTTAATACGGCCTCTGCCTTCTAGCAAAAGGAGCATTATGGGTGAGAGCTTGGTCGTGTGGAGCTTGCTTTCTCCCGAAAAATCTGGCTTTTTTTATTTATACTGTTAATGATACCTTAGATGTTTAAACATGAAACTTTCTAATTTGGAGAACCTCGCATTTGCAGCACCAACAAGCAAGTTCATAAAATGACAAACAAGATTATATCTTCCTTAAAATCTCTGATTATATATAATGTCTACTTAAAGTTTATCTTCCTTAAAATCTCTGCTTATATATAATGTCTACCTAAAGTTTACTAATGTTGCCTGTTTTCCTTTCTCCATAGGGAAGAGAAAACCACAATTGATACTCTTAGATCACGGTCTGTATAAGGAGCTTGACTTTGCTACTAGATTTAACTATGCTTCCCTTTGGAAGGTAAACTATGGTTTCTTACAATGCTTTTGTTCTCCATGTCAGTGGCATGATTTAGAACTTCTGATATTGGGATGTTTGCCAGGGATTAGTTTTTGCTGATGCCAATGCAATAAAGGAAAACAGTGTTAAATTGGGTGCTGGTGAGGATCTCTATGCCTTGTTTGCAGGGATCCTTACAATGAGGCCCTGGAATAGGGTTATTGACCGATCTGTTGATCATTTGGTCATAAAAGGCAGTGCTAGTGAGCGTTCTGAATTGCAGGTCTGAATATAATCAGTTCTAGTTATCTTAAACAGACAGATCCTCGGGAAGGTCCCTTTTTTGTTAAACCTGGTTTACAATGTTTATGTGTTGCAGATGTATGCATCTGAGTATTTCCCCCAAATTTCAGAGCTTCTGAGGAGGCTGCCACGTGTAATTCTGTTGATGCTTAAGACAAATGACTGCTTAAGAGCTGTTAATAATTCTCTGGTATTTTATATGGTCCCCCTTGTTGCCATTTAGTTCTCTGGTACTTCCTCTTTGGTTGCAAAATTTAATTATCAGGAGTAATTTAGCACCTTTGGAGATTGAGATTGGCAAGGAGCCAATTCTATCATTGAGACGTTTGGACCTTTAATACATTGGAGGGCTATTGCAAATTGGGACATATTTTGGACGTCCTGTTTGATTTTGATTAGGAGATGCTAATAATAATGTTTCCGATACATTTACTAGTTGTGAATCTTTCTTTCTTGTATTGTTGGTAAATGTATGTGCATATATTGGTCAGTATCTGTTTCCTGCATCTATTGTGTGTTATCTATTAGTTGTCATTAATCATGTAAATTATAATTTTACTTGAAAACACGTTATTAATAGATGCAGGGATCTTCCCTCGAGACATTTTTTATCATCGGAAAAGTTTCTTCTGAAGCCGTTGTCGAGGCAAAGAGGTCACAGAGGAAAACTGTGTTGGGCCGATTAGATGTGTGGTTGGAAGAAATTCTCTTGGAAGTTCGACTTGTGGGAATGCAGATAGCCTTGTGGCTTTTACAACTAAGGAGAGCTTTGACTGGATGAAACCTAATATGAGGAGATGCGTACTCATTGTTTTCTTTGGTACGGAAAAGCCGCCAGGATTCTTTCTCCGCGCGGTTCAATTATTGCAGTCTGCATGCAGGTACCCTGAATGTGGATTGATTCATTGATTTTTTCGTTTCTTGAAAATTGTTTTTAGCGGAAATAATAGACAGAAGAGGATGACAGAGATATACTTATGTTTCATTTTTGCTTATCCTAAGAATAGTCACAAGTTATTAAGGGTTTACTTATGTTGTAAAAACTTTTCACGGCGATGTAAACGGTGTGAAAACATGTTTTACAGCGATCATGTTAGATAATTCATCCCCTGATTTGGGATTTGCGATATTCAATAGTAAAACATGAGATTCATTCTTCACTCCGGATTCACTAATCATGCAAGAAAGAGAGAGAGTAGCAGAGGTATGCTTTGTCCATTAATTATTTAATTTGAGCTTCCTTCCAGATGTTCCCTTATGGCACTCTGCGTCAGACAAGTTGGGGGTTACCCGTAAACTTCATAATTGTACTATCCCAAAGCAAAGCACCGAACATTTAGTTGTTAATAATTGGATGCGACGTGGATTGTTAAATTCCATTCCTTTTCTTGCATTTCTTCGTCTCATCATATCCTAGCGCGCCCAGTTAGTGATTACATCCTTTTTTCTTGACCATACAATTCAGCCAAACTTGCTGAGCGTTTAGTTTCGAGAGAAAATGAACTACATCATTCACCAGTTACAAGATCCTTAAATTTCGGGAGAGAAAATGATCTCATCTCATTCGAAGGTTGTTAATGATCAGGAACGGCCTAGACTAACATTTGTTCGGCTCGCTGTGGCTAGTTTCAAAAAGGTCTTCTTTAGACTCAAACTTTTACCACAAGTTCTACTTCAGTCTGCTTAAGTAAAATTCAACTTTCTCATATAAATGTCGCCGAACAATTATGTTAGTCCTCGAACACTTCACACGTACACAAGTGTTTAAAGTGTTTCTCTCACATACAAAATAATACAAGTATATAACAAAGTAAAGAAAGCAACAAGAGATATAGTTGAAGCTAATTTTTCATTAACTCTTAACAAATTGTTAACAAAAGATACAAGTGCCTTCTTTTCGAAGCATTTACAAGGAACTTCTTCCTTGAAGCCCTTACAATGAGAACGCCCCCCAAACTCTCAAAGCTCTCTCCTTTGAGTAATTCCTATCAATGAGTGAATGACTCAATGATTGAATTCCTAGCTCTCAACCCTAATGAGCTATTTATAGGCTCTTTTGCTTGGAAAGCAAGTTCAAGATCTTTAAGGATCTCTACAATCCTAGTTGATCCTATCAACTAAAGATTACACTGCATTACACCGACCAATGGGAAGACATCCTCTTTCCTTTAGGACTCTTCTAATTAGCTACATTATATTAGAATCTAATCAAATAAATATTACATGCCAACTTGGAATATTGCATTCATATCCTTGAAGATCTCCGCTATCTTCAAATGATTCTCTCACTTGGTCTTTATCTATTAGATTTGATGAATCTCCAGTGTGATCTTCAAGTTGATCTCGTCACGTCATCATGTGTCACATCACCCACAATTGCCACGTCACTGTTGATATGTTTTCCAAATCACCAAAGCCTATCAGCACATAGGTCCATCAATGCATGTCCATGGACAAGTTTATCTTTCATGATCAAGTTCACTCATGGTGTAGTCTCGTTGTTCCATAACTAAATATAAGTCACAATTAGAGTTAGTATAAAACTTCGCATATTTTACATACCTTTGACCTACCTCACAGAAGTCAAGTGCTTATGTGCCTTTCCTCGCTCGCATGCCTTCGCGCACCCTCGGGTCTCGCATGATTTAGTTCGCCAATTCTGCGGGGCCTCATATCCCAATCTCACGTCTCGTCGAAGATTTCTACCAATGCGCGCCTATGCGTAGCGAATATCACCTACTCTCAAGATCTTTACCGATACTTCTCGCATACCTCGCCTACTTCGCAAGTTTCTAAGGTTTTGTTCGTCAACTCAAAAGACTTTGCCTTGTTCCCTCGTCATCACGCCTTCCTCGTGCCAACTTGCGTGCCAAGCATTGGCCAAAGCTCGTCAATACTCGCACAATCCCTCAGTTTGGACTTAGGGGTCTAACAAACCACCCTTACTAGAAGATTTTGACGCTCTCGTGAAAATAATTTGTGGGCACTTCTCCACGAGCGGTTCCCTTGAAGACTCCTTCTCCAATTGTCAAAGACCAGAGCAAACCTTCTCTTTCATTAGCACCATTCCCACGTACCACCTCCTCTTTCCATCGAGTTTGTTTTTGCATGGGTCCTCCTCCACGAGGCTTATAGCATTCAAATAAGCAATGCTATTGATGGCTCCTTCGCTCGAGTCATCTTCATCGCTCCCTCCTTTGTCCTTCACGACTATAGAGTTCACTGCTCCTCACCCTTCTTCCTCTTCGAGCACTTTCGAGCATAATGCGACCCTTCACAGATGAAGCATGCACCTTCCCCTTTCGATTGCTTCTTCTTATGTTGAGAAGATTCTCCCAACTTCTCTTTGCCTTTCTCCTTGCCATCTCGGGTTCCACCATTTTTCTTACCCTCTCCGCTGGGTCGAGTTAGTGGTGGCAATTGGAGATCCACCAAGGCATCTGCTGCCGCTATTGCGCTAGGGAGGTCCTTCATGTTCTGCCTCCGAAGCTCCATTTGTACCCAACCTTGCAAGCCACTAATGAAGTTGAATAACTTGTCATCCTCCGATATGTTCTGCATGTCCAACATCACCTGCAACATCCCATTTTCTCATGCTAAGGTTTAAAACCCTAGAATACTGTACATGAGAGATATCAATAAGAAAATTAAGAAATGCACTTCATGCTCATGCATAATATAACATACATACACAAGAATTTGATTATTGCACACATTTCAATGATTTGTTCATGCACTCATTTGACATTTTTCGGGTATAAATGATTGTTTGAATATGATTATGATATGGATAGTGAATATTTTGCCTTAAAAATTGATCTGGTAAATTAAATTACTGGTTTAGAATTTTTGGTGAAATTTGAGAATTTTATGAAATTATGGGTATTTTTGGACTAGAAAAAAATGTCAAGTGGCAAAATAATTGATAAATGACAGTAGAAATAAATGTCAGATAGTAGTAGAAATTTTGATGAATGACATGAGAATTTAATGACATATGTCAATTAATATTGGGAGTCAATTGGATTAGAATTGGGACACAAATGGACTAGCTTATTAAAAGACCAAAAGAGGACCATGAGAAAGTGACATGTGGCATACCACTTGTCTTAATCCACGATTTTTATTAAGTGAAAGACCCACGCTCATTTTGGTCTTTCACTTGCTGTTTACTCCTCTCTTCGTTACCTTCTCTCATCTTTATCTTCTTTATTTGTCTTCATTCCCAATACTCACTTGTCACCCCATCAACGTTGAAGCTTACTTTCACCTTTCATTTGCTACTATTGTTTTATTGTCTTCTTCATTTTTTTCAGTAAAGACCTAACTCTACCATCTTTGAATGTTGATGATAGAATGATACTGGAGAAGCTAGGGTTAAGGGTTATTTGAAGATCTTGGAGTAAACAAGTATAAAGCAATACTTTTCTTTATTTGTTGAATGAAACATGTTTTGATGAGAGTTAAGAGTTAAATGATTATAAAATGAGGATGGATACATGCTGAAACGTGAATGAGAAAACCTGGGTATGTTCATCTCTTTTTTTTTACACATATGATGATGATAAATATTTTATAAGTTGTTGTGGAGATGATTTGAGTTAGAATGATCATTAAAGATGGTGTAGGAAAAAGTGCAGAAAAATTTGATAAATAATGGGTTTTATGTTCTGTTTTCTTGGTGTATCACTATGGATCTTTTCGAGTGTTATAGAGATTGAGTTAAAATGAGTTTGATGCTAATGAAAAAGGGAGTAATGTGGTGTCTTGAAATGGGAAGAATTAAGGTGATAGTTAGAAGCAAAATAAAAGTGGAAATGAAGATGAACATGTGCAGAAAGTTGATGATTCGTGAGTAAGGAAACACTAGGTAGTGCACGATCGTACTTGGAAACACTAGGTAGTGCACGAGCACGATCATGATAGAGAGGAATCATCAGGAGTTTCGTGACAGTGAAGATGCATTGCTATTTAACAACTTTCAACACCCTTCACTTTTTTAACCATAACTTCTTTTCCGGACCTCCGATTGACTTGAAATTTGAACCACAAGCTCCTCACACATTGTTCTTCCTCTCCACCAAATTTCATTGTCATCTTAATTCACTAGGAAATTATTGGTAAATAGTTGATTGATGAGTTTCAGATGAAAATGATGAAGCTAGTGTTGGAATATGTTAAATTGAGTGTTTTCACTGAACAAGCATTTGTAATTTGGCCATATCTTGATCTGTAGCTATTAAAATGGGATGATTTTAAGTTTAGATTAAACTAGAGACATATGGATACAATTTTCATGAAATAATTGAATTTTAATTCTGTCTCTAAGAGTTTCAAAAATTTGTCTTGAAGTTGAGTATTGTGTACTGCCACAGTGTAAGTACAATCTGAAGTATTTTATGTATAATTGCTGAATAATAATCCAAATTGTGTGAACTTGGTGTCGATTGAAACCTAAGATATATAGGGACATTTGTTAAGAAGAATTTGTTGCCTAAATACTTCATTTTCTTTGTCAAAATGGCCATTCAAAATTGACCTGAAAATCTATTTTTGAGAAAAGTTGGAATGATGTTTGTATAAGAGAGGAAGCATTAGGTAGTGCATGATCATGCATAAGCACGATCGTGGAAACATTAGTTAGTGTATGATCGTGACAGAGAAGAAGCATCAGGTAGTGCACGGTTGTTTGACAACTTTCGACACTCTTCACTCTTTTGACCATAACTTGTTCTCCAGACCTCCGATTGACTTGAAATTTGAACCACAAGCTACTCACACATTGTCCTTCCTCTCCACCAAAATTCATTATCATCTGAATTCACTAGGAAATCGATTGTTAAATGGTTGATTAATGAACTTAGGAAGATCAAGTTTCGCAATATATGATATATGAATGTATCTCCAATCGGAAGTTATGAGTTGTTAATGATATAAAAGTGTTCTTAGAAATGATAATATGATTGCAAGGAGATGAGTAATGTGTATCAAGTAAGAATGAATGAGAGTTTGGATATCGTGTGATCATATAATGTTATAATAACATTGGTGAATGATTGATTGATGGTATTATAATAATCAAGTGTATTGAGCTATGAACCTTAGTATATGATTGAGTGATGAACTTAGAATAAATTTGTTTCATTGAGGTGTAAACCTAAGTTCAAATTAGACATATATGAGTTTTGAAGCATGAATGATCATGAGATGTGAATAAAGGAAACATACCTGGAATAGTCAAATTGAGCATGCATTATACATAACATATATACATATGTGTACGATTGAATGTTTATGTGATTTTGCAATTAATAACGTGTGTGCAATATGTGTATTACATGATGCTGATATATAGGATAGAACGTCTGTATCCAGATGTTTCCCGATCATGGACGCTAATGCTAATATGGAGCGTACTGTTAGTCGACCTAGATGGCCTCACTTGATTAATTATTTGTTTTAAATTCTGTATTGAATTATTATGTGAATGTGATTGTGATGATTTCGGACATTGACTGTCTGAGGCGTTTGATACATGAAATTCATATTGAAAGTGCTCATTGAATGTGAATTTGACGAAATAAGTGATTCTCAACGTATATGTTAAATGTCGAACCAAGGTCCGGTGACAAATGTGAATGAGATTGTGATAATGAATTTGATTGTGTAACATTGAGCACATTTGATTGATTGAATACATGTGATGCATTTCATTACATGAATGCATGATAACACAAAGGTAGCTGTGACCAGAGTAACCAGTTTGAAAGAATTTAAAGCTCGGAATATACACAAGAGCCACAGGCTCAATTGTTAATGTGCCCAATATCTACAAGGGATATAGGACAATATCTAAAACAAAACCAGTATCCACAAGGGATATGGGTCAGTAAAAAGGCACTCGGTCATAACAATAATAATTGGAAGAGAGTTTCATGTGCATTGCATATATAATTGATATGTATGTTTTAAATGATCGAAATGAACTACTTGATTACTTTGAATGTGAAATGTGAAAATTGTGAACAAAAGAGTTTTGTAATGTTACATGATGATAAATGAAATGATGTGAAATATGTGATTGTATGAGTTGATGTGTTACGTGATTAAGTGAGCCATCGAGGATGGTCCATTCACTGAGTTCGCAAACCTCAACCCAAAATTTGCATCATTTTTCAGGCTTAGAGAAGATCTCCAGTTAGACAAATTGGAGTCTAGCTACTGTATTCGAGTAAGCGATAGAAGTCGGGATCAGTTTATGTCTGCATAGATTTTTCTTTTTTTTTATTAAAGAATGTATTCCGCAATTATTGTGTCACGTGAATCTGAATAATTCTGTTTTGTAATGACTTTCCAAATTGGAAATGTTTGTAAATGAGGTTGATCAATGAGTGTAATAATAATCGTGATTATGATGCTTATGAAAAAATGGGCCTAATTTGATTAGTGGTTTTGTGAAATATGCATGTAATGCATGAAAAGTTTTTAATGGTTATGATTGACTGACTATTCTAGCATACCACCCTAGTAGAGTATGTTCTTGAATACCGTCGGTATGTTCGAGGATATACACTATGAGATTGGGGTGTGCTACTTCACTGATGTGAACTTCCTCACGTACTTCCTCACTGAGCCATCTTGCTTCAACCCCTTCAAAGCTTCCCTCGCGAGCCATGAAGTGTTGTTAGGTAGGAACTGGTATGTTAGCTCCTTCTTTAGCTTGTCCCACGTGTCAATGGGAGGTCTACCCGCATTGATGACATTAGAGGTCCTCGTCCTCCACAACAGTTTGGCATCAACCACTATGTACATTGCTATGATTAACACCTTCTCCGAATCTGCCACCTTTGCCACTGCAAAGTACTGCTCCATGTCCCACAGAAAATGTTTGAGCTCACTGGCACTCTGCTTGTCATCGAAAACTTGTGGCTCTAGCACCTTCACCATATTGCTTTCCACTTAAACACCCGTCTCGTGCCTTGTCATCGCATACTTGAGTACCAACAGATCATAGCTTATCTCCTCACGAGCCTTCATCTGTTCCTCGAGCGCTCTCATAGTTGTTTGAAACTCCTTCTCTAAGACTACAATACGTTCTAACAAAGGAACTACTCTCTCATCCGTCGGGGTTAGAGACTCAAGAATTGCCTCTATTCTGGTAACCATTTCCGTCAGATTACTTACACCAACCATCGCTCTAGATTGGCTCTGATACCAACTATCATAAAGATCTAGTTTGGACTCGAACTTTTACCATAAGTCGTGCCTACCTTCGCACAACAATCCCACTTTGGTCCGTTTAAGCAAGATTCAGCCTTCTCACGTGAATGTCGCCGAACAATTCCATTAGTCCTCGAACACTTTATGAGCACACAAGTGTTTAAAGTGTTTCTCTCACACACAAAATAACACAAGTGTACAACAGAGTAAAGAAAACAACAAGAGATATATAGCCGAAGCTAATCTTTCATTAACTCTTAACAAAATGTTAACAAAAGATACAAGTATCTCCTTCTCGAAACATTTACAACGAACTCCCTACTCGAAGCCCTTACAATGAGAATGCCCCCCAACTCTCAAAACTCTCTCCTCTGAGTAATTCCTCTCAATGAGCGAATGACTCAATAATTGAATTCCTAGCTCTCAACTCTAATGAGCTATTTATAGGCTCCTTTTGCTTGAAAAGCAAGTTCAAGATTTTTAAGGATCTCCACACTCCTAGTTGATCTTATCAACTAAAGATTATACTGCATCAAACCGACCAATGGGAAGACATCCCCTTTCCCTTAGGACTTTTCTAATTGCCTACATTACATCAGAATCTAATCAAATGAAGATTACATGCCAACTGGGAAGATTGAGTCCATATCCTTGAAGATCTCCGCTATCTTCAGATGACTCTCCCACATGGTCTTTATCTTGTAGATTTGATGAATCTCCAATGTGATCTTAAAGTTGATCTCGCCACGTCATCATGTGCCATATCACCCACAGTTGCCATGTCACAGCTGATGTGTTTTCCAAGTCACTAAGGCCTACCCACACATAGGTCCATCAATGCACGTCTATGGACAAATCCATCTTCCATGATCAAGTTCACTCATAGTGTAGTCTCGTCGCTCCATGACTAAGTACAAGTCGCAATCTGAGTTAGTATAAAACCTCGCATATTTTACATACCTTCGACCTACCTTGCTAAAGTCAAGTGCTTATGCGTCTTTCCTCGCTCGCATGCCTTTGAGCATTCTCAGGTCTCGCATGACTTAGTTCGCCAACTCTGCGTGGCCTTGCATCTAGGGATGGATCCAGAAATTTTTTTGTGGGGGCAAAATTTTATTTTTAATAGGGGTAAAATTTTAATTAGAACAAAATTTTATTTTTTTATGAGGGCAAAACTTAAATTAATAATTTTTTAATATGAAATTTTTTTGAGGCAATGGTGTGGATCCGTCCCTGCTCACATTTGAATCTCATGTCTTGTCAAAGATTTTCACTAATGAGCGCTTACGCGTGTCCATGCATATCGAATCTCGCCTACTCTTGAGATCTTTGCTGATACTTGCCACATTTTTTGCTTACTTCGCAAGTTTCTTAGATTTTGCTTGTCAACTCGTAAGACTTCGCCTTATTCCCTCATCAACACATCTTCATCATGCCGACTTACGTACTAAGCATTGGCCAAGGCTTGTTAACACTAATCCCGCAGTTTGGACTTAATGGGTCTAACAGCTAATACGGGGAGATCTGATCCTAGTTCAGTTATGCATTAAATTGTCTCTTTGTTTGGTGGTTTAGTTTGAGTTTTATTGGTTGGAAGTACGCAGAATTACACCAAACTAGCAATTAAATTTTGGAGGCCAGGTGCGTGCGATGCTGAAAGGCTAGAGATTTCAGGATGCTTTTGCTATCCCCGTGAAATTATTTACTCATCCTACCCATTATTTTCTCTCCTAAAGGTAAACTGATTTGTCAATTCACAGTTCATTAACTTCTTCTTCATGTCTTCTTGACTGAAGAATTGGTGGAACCAGCAAATGTAGACGTTTTGTTAAAAACGGCGAGAAAAAGGGTAATTCGCCATACTTGTTGGGATGGCAATAAATGAGAAAAAAGAAAAACGATAAAAGCAGAAAGAAAAGGTCGCATAAGAATGCTTTGACAAGTCCATGTTGGCCCACTTTACTGGTCAGCTTCTCCCATATAATGAATGAAACCAAGACGGTACTAAGGGTGAAGATCAATAACTACCCCACCCCCACTTATCTATGTACATGGTTTAAGAGAGTGAAAAAGAAAGCGAACCCAAACACCAGAAAGAGGAGTAAAGAGACGAGCGAGGGAGATGGTAGGACCGACGCGGCCTCAGTTCGTTCTCTTTGGATCCTCCATTGTCCAGCTCAGCTTCAGCCATGGCGGTTGGGGCGCCCTCCTTTCCGACATCTATTCTCGCAAGGTAATCCCTTTCTGTCTTTTCTTTTTCCGCTGCAACTTTCTCTTTTTTTTTTCTTTTCTTCCATACTATCATCTACTTTGAATCTATTTATTCCCCACTTAAATTTATCCACTGTTTTCGTTCCGTGGTAATATATTCGTTGCCTAATAAAAGTTCGAGTGCTTTACCTGTCGGAAATGAAATGGTGTTCAGACGCGTTGCAGTTAAAGCTGATTTCATAAATCTTAAAAATTTGGATTTCCTCAGCCCACAAAGTCTTATTTTAGTTTGTTGCCATCTGATTTACATTCTTGGTATAAAAGATGTAATATTGCATCTCCTCTTTGTGTTACTTGTCTTTGATTTCAGGCGGACATTGTTCTTCGAGGGTATTATGGATGGAACTCACGGCTTGCTATTAAAGTCCTGGACCAAGTTTTCCCAAAGGTTTGATATCCTCTGATGCAATTATGAACATATAGTTAGAGCCACAAAGTTCTTCTAGGTGGTTAATTTCTATGACTTTGAGGACCACCTATGCACTGGTAAGGTATGCTTGTGCAGAAAAGAGCACGCATTGTGTGCAGACACAACTGTTCTTATAAGGATTAACACTAATTTAATGCTCAAATATGAATTCCTGTGCAAGAACCTTTATGTAGTTGGCATTGTAGAAGTAGAAGAGTACTTCAGATGTATTGGAACTGGGTTTAATTATATCATTGTTCTTGAAATTAAATGGGTGAAAATCAAACTTGGTGACATTGCCAAGGTGCTTCAACATGGGTGCATTGCAGGCAAGAACAGTTTTGTCGATTTCCGTTCTGAAAATTCTTTCTTCTATTTGGTCAACATATCATAATGATTGATTTTGTGCTGTTGTTTCCTTCAAATCAATTTCTATGTCAATGGAATTTAATTTTTAAAACTCCTCTTTTGGTCCCTTGATGTTGCTACGATGGAATTAGTGAGATATTTCCTCTGCATAGGTTGCTGCTGTGCAGCCGTCTTTGATAATAGTTTACTTTGGTGGCAACGATTCAATGGGACCTCACTCATCTGGCCTTGGTCCTCATGTACCACTTCCTGAGTATATCGAGAATATGCGGAAGATTGCAGTTCACCTTAAGGTCTTTCTTGATTCTCTTGTATATGACTCTAAACCAATTTTCCCCAAGTAAGCTGGTCCATAAGGATTTGGCAGACAATTTGTTCTTGTCCAGCTGTTGAATGCCTATAAATGTTTTTGCCTGCATTGTATCTACTAAATGATTTATTTGGCAATTAGAATCTTTCAGATACAACACGCATTGTTTTCCTGAGTTGTCCCCCAGTCGATGAGGCGAGAATCCGTACAAATACACGGTGTGCGGCAGTGTAACTCTTCCTCATCTTCTTTCTTTTGGTGCTACCTAAAATGGAGAATCATTCGTTGTTCTTTTTATTTTATTTTTGCCCCGTAAACAGTGGGATATTCAGTGAGCTAGTACGAACCAATGAGTTGTGCCAACAATATTCAGAAGCTTGTATAAAGCTCTGCCAGGAAATGGATATAAAGGTCGTTGATCTATTTTCTGCCTTTCAGAAAAGGAGCGATTGGACAACTGCGTGCTTTACGTAAGTTGTTTAATAGAACTTTGTGTGTGTCATTTGCTTGAAAGGTGTATTTATCCTCTTTTCTTAAGCTTATTGAGTAACGGAAAATTACTTCACTAATTAAGCTTATCGTTTCCAAAATAAGCTATAATTAGTTGCCTTTTGCTTCTCTAGAGATGGGGTCCATTTATCAGCTGAAGGAAGCAAAATAGTTGTGGAGGAGATTCTGAAGGTGCTAAAAGAAGCTGAATGGAGTCCATCCCTGCACTGGAAATCAATGCACACCGAATTCTCAGAGGACTCCCCCAATTATCTTGTTGCTGCTGATGGAAAAACAACACTAAATCCCTCTGATTGGACCATTCACAGGGAAATTGAGTGGGATTAGATTTCAGAATACTAATCTTTATTGCCTGTAGTATCCAAGAAAACAGTTGCTAGTTAGAAAAATTTATGTCCAAGCTGAAAATTGAGAAAGTATATGGTGCATATACATAATGGTTGTTTTAAACCATCTGTTGATGAAAGTCTCACTAAGTTAAAAATGTTTCGTTATCTACCATATACAGCGAAATACAATACTTTGAGAAAGTATATATTTTGCTCCTCTTGTAAGTTAAAAATGTGTCTTTTCATACATACACAGCAAAATACATTACTTTTAGAAAATATATATCTCGGCCATCACAGGTGGTTTCCTGTGTGGCAGATCCAGCTCGGTCTAAATAGTTTGGGTTGGCTTGGTTGTAAGATGAAGCTAATTATGTGGGATACCTCTGGGTCGTGTTGTTGCCACTGTCCAGTCCAGTGCGACATCATAGTCATATAGATGGGCAACGATATTTTGGTGGCCCCTGTGTACAATCTTCATGGGTTCATTTTGTTTCACGTCCATTGGTTTTGTTTCGTAATTCATCGTGTGATCCCGTTAATTTTCATAGGGTCCACTTTTAGCCAGAAATTTCTTGTTTCATATCATAATCTTTAGATTTGAGATGAATCTAATTACATATATTAGGGTAAAAGATATCCCTTATATTTTAAAAATCTTTTTATAAGGAACTTTATAAGAACGTTGTTTAGATGACAATTTGATATGGTTCTTAAATTCAGATCGAATTAATTATATCTGATTTAATTCAATAATTTAAGTAGAATTTAATTGATTCAAGTCAAGTTTAATAGTCGAGTTGGGCTATCATATTATGAACATTGATTAATTCTCATATGATGAATGTGTTTCATTGTGATTTTTTAACCAAAATTTAAGAAAAGGTATTCTTTTAAAAATTTAAAATTAGATTTTTTTGATAATTTTAAAAATCAGAAGTTTTCTAATATTTCATAAATTCCTTGTGAAATTTATGTATTTTATCCTATATATAATTAATTAACGTTAATTTTCAAAATAATAAATATTTTTATATAAATTATTCCGCAAATATCAATGATATTTAATCATTAGTAAATTTTAAGTATTTTGAAAAATGTGTACATAAATGATTTATAGCATTAAAATTATAATTGTGTTTAGATATGTATGAATCATTTTGAAATTTGTGTATATTATTAAAATTAATTCATAAATATGGTAGATAGTTAATTGTTAATAAATTTTAATTATTTGAGATATTAAGATTATATATATAAAGTAATTATAAATATTTAAATAATGTATTTTTTTGAGGGAGAATCAAACCATTTCATTAACTCAAAAGCAGTCTGCAATACAACACGGAGGGGAATCGAAAAACATAAAATCAGAAAAGGAAGAAGAACTACGAGCTAACTTGTGGGCTAAGACATTAGACTGACGACTTAGCCAAGCAACTTGGATATCTTGCCTTTGTGCTAGCAGCAACTTGCAATTCTGAATAATCGAACCATACTCAGACCAGTCCGGATCAGTATTACGAACGGAGAAGACTAAACTCTGAGCATCAGTGTAGACAACACCACGGCCCAAACAACGCATGCTCACTTGTTCCAAAGCAATCCGCAACGCCAATGCTTCAGCCACCCGTGGAGAGTAGAAGCCAGGTCGCAAGGAAGAAAAAGCATGAAGAAACATTCCTTCCGCAGAACAAGTAACAGAACCGGTTCCCATGCAATGAGAAGCATCGGAAATCGCAGCATCAGTAAAGCACTTCCAACTATGGCTAGAAGAGGCAGCAATAGTCGGCGCCGGAGCACACGAACGACGTAGCTGTTGGAGATGACGATATTGAGCAGCGGACCACTCACGCAAGTAATCAGTGGCTTAGTGCAAAATGACTCCAGGCGGAACACTACGATGATTCCAAACAGCTTCATTTCGAGCCCACCACAACCGCCAACAAAGCATAGCAAATTCCTCAAGAACCGAGAGATCATGAACCTGACAAAGAGTCGAAAAACAGGTGGTGAACGGCAATGACAAAGAAACACCTCCACGACCCCAAAGCTGCCAAACATCAACTGCAGCAGTGCATCGAAGAAGGACATGATCGACATCTTCCACCAACGAACCACTCCCACACGCTGCATCCACATTCATACCACGCTGCAACAAACGACCCCGTGTCGGTAACAAATTACGTAAAGCTCGCCACAAAAATTCACGAACCTTTGGTGGAACTTTTAATTGCCAGACTAACTTCCAATCGATGCCTGTAATGACCTCAGCGGTGCGATTCAATTGAGAAGCAACATAGTAGCCCGACTTGACATTGTAAACTCCACGCTTGTCGAAATGCCAAATCCGTCGATCGGGAGCAGAAGAAGAGACGGTGATGGACAGTACAACCTGCGCATCATCATCACGAAACAAGGTTCGAATCTTATCAATGTCCCATCGGTTAGAAGAGATATCAATCAGGTCCGAAACTCGCAAATAAGAAGGATTGTGATTGGAAGCGGAAGAAACAGTAAAAGCAAAATCTCTGGGCAGCCACGAATCACTCCAAACTCTAACATCAGCACCATTACCAATGCGCCAACGAAGGCCTGCTTTTAACACCGAAAATGCTTGGTGAATACCTCGCCACGTAAAACTTGGATTATAACCTAAACGAGCGGATAGAAAAGCATCGTGTGGGAAGTACTTAGCGAGCAAAAGTCGATAGAGAAGCGAATCGGGGGAAGACATAAGACGCCAACCCTGCTTAGCAAGCATAGCAAGGTTGAAGCAATGCAAATTATTATGAATGTGCATATAATACGTGAACATAAATTCACATATGTTAAAATATTCATAATTATTAATGTATTATTATTTAAAATATACATGTATATAACATTATAACAAAATAAATATTATTATTACAAGTTAACTTATAAATTTTAAAGTATGATATAAAAATATATTTTCAAAATAATAATAAAATTTTATTAAAAGATATATACTTATGATAATTTTATTATAAATATTCTCTATAAAAAATGAATTTGATTTTAAACTATTAAAATATTAAAAAATTTTATTATAGAAATTAAAGCATAACATAAATTAAAAAAAAGTTTATAAGAGATGGAATTGAGTTTAAATGTTAGTTAGTTCAAAATTTTTTATAATAATCTTTACAATAAGAAGTGTATTGCACCTTTTTAAGCAGTTATTGTAAGTTTATAACACAAGATTTATACATGTTTTTAAAAATTATATACTACAATTACATATAATTTTTTAACAACTTATAAATTTTTTCCTTAAATCTAAAAATAATATTTACATCTCTACTATTAAAGAAGTGTGAAGATTTTACTACACTTTCAATTTTAGCTTTAGATCATCTTTTTACGTATTGTTAAAAAATAACTGTTATTGACTTATTTTCTTATAATTTTCAAGAATTTTGGTTACTGAAATAAGAAAAAGTTGCATCAAAATATAGATAAGGTATTAGTATTATTTTGAAGTGTTTAAAATAAATTATATGTTCAAAACATTTAATTTAAATCATAAAATTATGAAACTTTAAGTATATGTCATGTCAGTGACCACTTTCTATTTTTAAATGTTTACATAGATCACGTTATACAATGTAATTTTAATTAAATTTTAACCAATTATTCTTAATTTTTATTTTACTAAACAAATCCTATTTAAAACTAATAACATAAATTAATCAAAATAATTTAACTTACCCCGGCTAAATTTTAGCCTATAAAGCTCTCTTTTGTAAATAACCCTGACCATCCTTAATTTTACTCACTCTCTCATTCATGTTATATCTGTTTGGTTTTGTTCTTCGTTTCATGCTGCGTTTATCAATCTTTTCTTAAATTGTTTCCCTTTTCTTTTTGTTGTTTATATTAAATTTTCATCACTCATGCTCTCCTTGGTCTTAATTTGTTCTCCCATCTTTTATATGCAGGAATGGAAAAAGTTCTCTAGTTTAGCACAAAGTCTAATAAACCAAATGAAGTTTAATCACGAGATCGAGCGATATGAATCAAGCATGATCAGACTTTGAGTTAGTCTTCTGTCACTTGTAAGGGGCTTCAAGTCAAGCTTGGACAGTCTTCAAAGAAAAAAGGCTTTTGTATGAAGTTGAGAGATATTTTAAAAGCTTTTATAGGTGTTCTTGTACACCAACAATTTCTACTCCCTTTTGCTCTTTCATTAAAAAGACAATCTCTCATGAACAAACTGCTTTTATGTTGGACTCCAAATTTTTAGTAGAAATTAGACATATTAAATGAAATGAAATGAGTGTTTTTTTATATGAATTGTGTTAGAGATGTTTTTGTGCTTTAAGAAAATTGATTGATTAGTTTTGATGACTTTGATATTTGAGT
>JAOTAX010000198.1:13947407-13965429 GCA_025629825.1 Erythroxylum guanchezii | reverse complement strand
AATTTCGATCCCTTCACATGATTTGTAGCCCCATATCTTAATTTTATTTTGCCTCAAGAATCAACTCAATCGGATTTTTATAGCTCCTGAATTTCTCAAAATACTGAACCATGTTCAGAAAATTATCTCACTCATGACCTTTAATCAATCCTATGACTTTAATTTAATCACTCTCTTTCCATTTCTTTTCAATTTCATAAATTCTCCTTCCTTTATACATGACTAATTATGAACAACTTCTCATTTAATAGTCCTAACTTCCAAGAAAAGTTCAGGGTCCAACATGATGAGATCAATTCTACGATATTTGCAATAAATGGGATGAAAGCTCCTAGACTAGATGGGCTCAATGGATTTTTCTTCCAAAAAAACATGGTCTTTTATAGGACCCATGGTTAGAGAGGCCATTCATGAATTTTTTGCCAATGGAGTGCTCCTAAAGGAGTTTAACAAAACATATCTCTGTTTAATTCCCAAAACTCCTAACCCCTCTACTTTTGGTGATTTTAGGTTGATTGCATGCACTAATTTCCTCTACAAAATCATTTCCTAGATCTTGACAAACTAATTGAAGGGAGTTCTCAATCTCATTATCAGTGAGAATCAGAATGGCTTTATGAAGAATAGAGATATTGGTGACAACATTCTTATTGCACATGAACTTCTTAAAGGATATACCAGAAGGAACTCATTCCCTAATTGTGCTGTTAAAATAGATTTCAACAAAGCTTTTGATTGCATCAATTGGCCCTTCCTATTAAGGGTTCTTAAGGAGTTCAATTTTTCGGATCCTTTTATTAATTAGAATAATGCTTTTGTCACAACTACAACCTATAATGTGCTTATTAATGACTCGCCTTCTAGAATTTTCAAAGGGAATAGAGGAATCAGACAAGGGGATCCCTTGTCCCCTTACTTATTTATCCTCTGTATAGAAGTGCTCTCGCTAATGATCAAGGCCAAAGTCTCTCACAATCCTAAATTCAAATTTCACTCTAAGTGTAGGAGACCATTACTCACCCATCTCTTTTTTGCAGATGACCTTATTCTCTTCTCCAAAGCTCATCCAGATTCTGTTAAACTACTAATGGACACTCTCAATGACTTCTCCAAGATGTCAGGTCTTAAAGTTAATTTTCACAAAATTCACTTTGTACTCTCTACTTCGGCAGAATCTCTCCAGGGCACTATTTCCTCTCTGACTATTATGGATAGGAAAAATCCTCCTTTATAGTACCTAAATCTTCCTATTTCCACCAAAAGATTATCTTTCAATGATTGTCTACCTCTTATTGAAAAAAATTCAAAGGAGATTGGGTAAATGGAGTAATAGATTTTTATCTTATGGTGGAAGAGTCCAACTTATTAAATCTGTTCTATGTTCCCTTCATCTTTACTGGAGTACTCACTTTCCTTTGTCAAATAAACCAATCAAAACTATGGAGAAGATGATGAGAGATTTTTTATGGGGTAAAAAAAAATGGAGGCTCTGGGTTCCCTAAGGTTAAATAGGTTGATTTATGTAAACCAAAGGTGAAGAGGGGTTAGGAATCATCTCTGTAAGAATTGCTAATAATGTCTTTCTGATTAAGAGGCCTTGGAGAATGATCCAAGATAAGCATTCATTATGGATTAAATGGCTTCATAGCTACTTTTTGAAAGGGAACAACATATGGTCCCTATCTATAAAGTCATCCTATTATTGGTTCCATCATCAGATTTAAGAAAAAGGGAAGAAGTAGCTAATGATGTTTTCTGTAAAATTGGAAATGGTTCGACTGCTTTCCTATGGCACGATAATTGGACTAGCTTTGGTCCTCTTTCCTCAAGCCCCATTATTGTTTCTGCTTTTTTAGAGCGAGACCACAAATCTAAAGTGGCTAGCCTTATCAATCATAATGAATGGATTTAATTTCCTGACGCAATTAGTCATCTAAAACCTTCATATCTTCCTGATCCTAACTCACAAGATTGTTTTCTATAGAAAGGGTCTCTTATCAAAAGTTTCTCTAGCAAAATCTACTGGAAATGACTCTATCACTCTAATCAAGATGATCTTTGGGCCAAGGTTATTTGGTGTAATATTTTCGGGCCAAGTTCTGCTTTCCTACTATGGCAGGTGGTAAAGAATAGGGTAACAACAATGGACAGAATTTGGATCAAAGCTGCTGTCTGTGTAGAAAAGGAATTGAAACTAGGGACCATCTATTCTTCTTATGCCCTTTTTCCAATATTATCTGGAATAAGATCAAAAATTACCTCTCTTGACAAGGGACATTTAATTCACTCATCGAGGTAGCTAAGTTTCTAGTAGAAGCGCAAGCTTTCCCTCCACTCTGCAAGATAAAGGTGCAATTTCTTGCCATATCTACCCAAGAGATATGGAAAGAAAAAAATTAGCGAAAGTTCCAAAACATGGAACGATCAGATGATTTAGTGCTAAAATCAATCATGCAGAGAGGGAGAGAACAATATATATGCTAGGAAATGGAACAAAATCACTAGATAAAGGATTGGAAGTCAGGTCTTACCTAAGGAAGTTAGATACCGCAAGTCGTTGGGAGAGTCATTAGCTTCTCCATGGTCTCTGTTGTCACTGCAAGTATAAAGGAAGATGGGTAAAATAACCATATTCGAATGAAGTTCAAGACACGATGACAGGGAAGATTCTTACCGGAAGGGCGCGATTCGAATCACGGATTGAATAGAACACCCATCCCTAATTTGGAACATTTCAAAAAGCTTAGAGGATGGGGTGGGTTCAATTATAGTTTTGGAACGAGTCAATAGCTTTTCTCGTTTTATGTGTAGTTTAGTCAGTGTGTCCAAACGGTGTCATGTTATCACTTGCTTTTTGATGTAGTATCTCCAACTGTGCTTCTTAACTACTGGAGAGTGTTTTATTCTCCAGTAGTTTTGTACCCTTCTTTTATTCATTAATTTAACTTTAATTTCTCAAAAAAACATATGATATGATATACTACATTTACCATTATATTAGTAATGTTAATTAAATTCAAAAACTACTGAAAATATTTGATTTAATAATTTGGCCCTTTATCTAGCAGCTTGACAAAATAACATTCAATCATTTCCATAACTTGCATAATAAGGTAATCTTTTCTTTACTATTTGGCTTGGCAAATTTACAGGATCTAATTATATGGTATTTTCTAAATTATTTTTGCATATTAACAAAAAAAAATATAATATATAAGAGTAATTTAACTATTAAAATAATTGTTTCTTATCTTTCTTCTTTAGAAAGTACTTACAATCAAATAGAATATATATAAGGAAAAAATAAGCAGTGAACATTATGGAATGTGATGTAGAAAAGATAAGCAAGTTTAATATTACAGTATGATAAACGAGAATTAATGAGATGTAAAAGTGAATCAAAATATATAGAAACTTAATCAAGTAGTGATTAACTAATAGACGGTATAAAGAAGACGTGTATATTCATAAAGGAGCTCATCTTAATTAACGATGAAAATAGTAAAGAGAATATAAATGATTTCAGGTAAATAACCTAGAATATAATTTACTCTATCTTCTCATAAGTATGTTAATTTTTTGTATTTTTTAGATATTATTGCTTCTCTATCATAAAAATTTGCTCTTTGTTTTTTTTATGTTTAATATAAGATATTAAATTTTGCTCTTTGTTTTTTTCCTCTGCCACAGATGTACTACCATCGATATATCTTTGTGATATTTTATCAAGTTATTGGTGCTCTATTGTACCTACATACTTCTTCCAGTTTCATATAAGTGCTTTTATTGTTTTTCTAGTCCAATTGTATTATAATTGGTTTATATTATGTTACCTAAAAGCATTTGCCCGGAAGTGAAAAAAGAAAAAAAAAACAAGTAGAATAGTTAATAGAATCCCAAAAAGGAGAAATTAATAAATTTAATAAAAGAGTAGGCTCCTCTAGTGAGAATCCTGAGGAGTTAGGTGAAGGTAGTTTAAACAACATAAAGCAAATTTAGGTAATGATATTCATATTCATGAAGATATTAGTAATTTGAGTGAGCACAATCATGTATCAAATGCATCCACTTAAGGGCAGATGAGCAACTAATCCATATACTAGATATTTATGATCCTAGAAATTGAGATAATCTTGATAATAAAGTAAGGAACATTTTAGTTGAAAATGACCTGTAAGAGAATTGAATCTTGTGCTTCCTTTAGACAATACCTCGCAGCATTTTTCATATTCTTATTATTTTAGAAAATTGAGTAATGGAGAGATTAGTGATAGAAAATGGTTAGTTTACTCTAAACATATAGATAAAATATATTGTTGCTGTTGTAAGTTATTCAAATCTAACAGCAAATAAAGTGCATTAGCAAATGATGGATTTAGAGATTGGAAACATCTTAGTGAGCGACTCAAAGAACATGAGAATAGCATTGAGCGTATGACTAATATGAGAACTTGGAATAACTTAAAAGTAAGATTGAACAAAAATCCAACAATCGATAAAGATTTGCAATAAGAAATTATAAAGGAGAAAAAACATTGGAGACAAGTTTTGATGAGAATAGTTTCTATTATGAAATATCTTGCTAAATATAATTTGGCTTTTTGATAATTCAATGAGAAACTTTATCAAGATAGTAATGGTAATTTTTTGGGATTGACTGAGATGATTGTTAAATTTGATGTAATAATGCAAGATCATGTAAGACACATTCAAAATGATGAAATTCATCATCATTATCTTGGTCACAAAATTGAAAATGAGTTGATTTTTCTGTTGGCCGATAATGTTAGAAGTTTTATCATAAGGATCATTGAAGAGGCAAAATACTTTTTTATTATTCTTGATTGTACCTCAGATTTGCGTCATCAAGAACAAATGAGTTTATTAGTATGATTTGTGAATATGTCAAATAAAAAATAAAAATAGAGGAGTATTTTTTAGAGTTCTTGAAGGTAGATGATATATCTGGATTGAGACTTTTCAATGAATTATTGAATACATTTAAGTCTCTTAATTTTAATATCCATAATGTGAGTGGTCAAGGTTATGACAATGGTTCTAATATGAAGGCAAAACACCAAAGGGTTCAAAAGCAATTATTTGAAATAAATTTGAGAGCATTATATATGTCATGTGCTTGTTATAATCTTAATCTTACTCTTAGTGATATAGCATATTCTTGTGTTAAAATTGTTTCATTTTTCGGAGTTATGTAACGCATATATGCATTATTTTCAAATTCTCCTAAAAGGTGGAAGGTTCTACTTGATAATGTTTTGTACTTAACTATGACATCATTGTCTAACGCTTGCTAGGAGAGTCGAATAAAAAGTGTTAAAGCAATTACATTTCAAGCTCCTTAAGTAAGATTGGCTTTGATGGAATTATCTTGATCTTGTGCTGATGCCAAGTCAAAGAGTGAATTAGAAAGGTTAGTTAGTGTACTTGAGAGTTTTTAGTTTTTACTTGGCATGATATTTTAGTCGTTATTAACATGGTGAGTAAAAAGTTACAGTCCAAATCTATGTGCATTGATGCTACCTTATAGTAATTAGAAGGTGTGATGGTATTTTTTGAAAAATATAGAGATGAAGGGTTTAGCTCTAGTATGAATATTGCTAAAAGTCTTACACATGAGATCAATGTAGAGCCTACATTTCTAACTAAACGTTGTATTATTAGGAAAAGACAATTTGATGAAAATAATCATAATGGAGAAATACAATTAGATGAGAATTTTTTTTAGAGTTAATTACTTTCTAGTTGTTGTGGTTATGGAAATTACTTCGTTGAAGAATAGATTTGAACAATTACCTACATTTGAAAATATTTTTGAAATCTTATTTGATTTAAAGAAGTTGAGATCGTAGAATGATAATGAATTAAGAGAATATTGTACTAATTCTACAACAACTTATTCTCATGATAACGTGTTGGATGTGGATTTAGATGATATTTTTTCTGAATAAAAAGGGTTGCAAATGACTTTGCGAAATAAGTTAATATCTTCAATTGAAATTTTAAATTTTGTTAAAGCTATAAATTGTTATCCAAATGTTTCAATTGCTTATCAAATGTTAGTGACTATACTTGTGACTGTAGCATCAGTTGAAAGAACTTTTTCAAAGTTAAAATTATTAAAAACCTACTTGAAGTTATCAATGTCACAAGAAAGATTCAACGATTTAGCTATTTTATATATCGAGAAAGATATATTGGACAATATTAATCTTCATACTATTATTAATGATTTGACATTTAGAAATGTACGGAGAAATTGTTTTTCATAAATCATAATCATTTGTATATGCTTGTTAGTGCAATTCTCTTGGTGTTTTACAATATGATATTGTTGTTCGATTGTTGTTACTGCTACTATTTTTAGTGATTTTATTGTTGTTGACATTTGCAAGATGTTATTAACTGATGCTATAATCATTTAGTATTTTGTTTAATATGTGGACTTATAAATTAAGTTACTTATATATGGATATTAAATTTTAATAATAAAAATATGTTTTTAAAATCTACACATTTGTATATTGCCTATTTATTGGACCCTTCTTTTTACTTTGTCCAGGAAGGTCCCTAATTCAATCAGATACCAAAACGAGCACATTGGAGGATACATACCTGCTTGGAATGAGGAATTTGAGTTTGCATTGACTGTGCCACACCGATACTTATGATTGAAGTTCACGAGTATGACATGTCTACAAAGGATGATTTTGGGGGTCAATCTGGCTGCCTATGCCAGAGATAAGAAGAAGGATTCGAGCTGTTCCACTTTTGAACTAGAAGCGAGAGATATATAATCCCCTAAAGCTCCTTGTACGCTTTGAATTTGTGTGAGAAACATGGCAGTTTTATGCCTTTCACTTGTGGAAGAAAATGTACGCTTTGAATTTGTGTGATTGTGGCTGTGCGTTGATCACTTGATCTTCCTGACTAACTTTTGTTATGTAGCCCAACTACCTGGCACTGCCCTCTTTGCTTTGCTCGTTGGTTATTGTTCTTTCGGACAGAAAGTTGTGGCTAATGTGGAGTGGCGTCTTCTAACCATTGTCATTTTGTTGGGGCAACATACTTTTGGTTACAAGGGTCTGCTCTGGTTCTCTCGCTGGATGAAAGAAGCTGATAAGAGACCAAGAAGATATCCACAAACATAATCGCTCTCATGCAAGGTTCTTGGGTCTTTTAAGTTTAACTAAATTTACCACGTCAAATTGCATAAACATATATTGGTCACTACACTTCTTTTTGCTTATGGGGCAATTCTGGTAGACTGTACAGAATTTTCAAATTGTACTAATAGTATTTTCTAGGAATGGAAAAGAAGTCATTGTGGCTTAAAGTTGCAATGAGATGCCATACTTTTGTTTTCTCAGCTCATTTTTCTGTATTTATTAAACGTTCGTTGTCCGAGGAAAAAGGGCTCTATATACAGGGATATGACTGACACTTATTTTGCAGCTTGAAATGAACTCGAACAAGAAAAAGGTTAAACTGTTTTTTAACGGAGCCAGAAATTTATAATAGGAGGATCCAAATATTTAATTTTTTTAAATTTTGAAGGGCCCAATATACTATTAACCTTTAAATAACTTCATCCTCATATATATTTATATATATAATATTTAATTTTTTTAAATTTTGAGAGACTCAATACCCCGCTGGGCCTCATATAGCTACGTCCCTGGCTCTTACAATAATTATTAGTTAGATTTGTGGGGTTGCGGCTGTGCATAACTTAATGCTACCTAACCTGATATGTCTGTTACAACTGATGATGTGTTCACATTTACATAATAGTTGGTTTGTTGAGAACGACAGAGGAATCTAACAAGAAGAAAGAAACAGAGATTGGAAAGACCAGAAATATTGGAGAACCTATGTATTATTTGTCAATTAGGTGGAGTTTTTGTCTGCCCTTTTACTAAAAGTCCCACACGCTCCGACTTGGCGTGCTTTGACTTACTACTCCTTTTGCATGTTCTTTTATCTGCGTAAAACGACCGCATAGCCTGAATGCAACGCATGAACCTCAGCTTGAATTTTAATGTCAACCGGGTGGACTTTGGATTTGACCAAGTGAATTAATTCGTCTCACACAACACGGAGTTTCCTCCCACCACACCATTTATCCTCACCAAATGCGATTGTAATCTACTTGCAGCTAAGCGTACCATAACCAAGTGTTTTAAATTCGGAGGCACCGCCACCGCCTGATGTAATTGAAGCCATTAATGACACAAGTCAAGCAATTCAAGCCCAACCGTTGACATTTGAGACTCAAAGTTGATATCCAAGTGTACCCTATTCGTGAAACTTGAAACCTACTTGCCCAGTTAAACTGAACTTTTCTCCTTCACCTTTTTCGGTTGGACGGTCCATCTTTTTAGAAGCTTTGGAAATGGCTATTCCAATTGGGTACCTGTGGGATTGAAGTACAACTGTCCAAAGGCGATAGGAATATCCCATAATCCCAAGCCCACACCAGTATATTCTTTGGTGCATTTTAAGAACGCTCAACAGCTCAGAAAAGTGTGCATATTTTGTCTGCCTGCACCCTTCACATCATGTAACTGTGGTACAAAATATTCTTCTATTCCACGTGTGGAAAGGTTCCAAATTACACTACAGTGTTTATAAACCCTTTCCAACATTAGAACACTAGACTAGAATCGTAAAATGGAGAAAGATGAGCAATTCACTTGGCTTGGCTGTCAATCCTTTCAAATCCTATCCCATCTACAGCCTCATGTTAGTAGACATCTAAATAATCCAAAATGTAAACCAGTAAGGAACTGTAGCTCCTAATTTTTACTTCTTCCTGAAAAATATATACTCAAAATGAATCTTCTAAAAGAATTTTAAGTGAATTTTCTTTCTATTCTTATCATTGAAAATTCAATCTGAGGCAATTGAAATTATACCGCTAGAGATGCTTCCATGGCTACCATCACCAGCGCACAGAGACAAGGCTCTCTCCAAATTGGAGACGATATCCGTCATTGTTGGCCTGTCTTTTCCTTCCAATTTTACACAATGCATTGCAGTATATGAGACCAGCTCCACAGCTTCTGCTTCATTAACATCCGGTGGACCAATTCTCGGGTCCAAAATCTTCAGCAGTTCATTAACCATTATCTTGGGGACTGCAAAATCTACTATGCTCGTTGGTGAACCTTCATTCTCTTCGCTCGTGACTATTGCCCTCTTTCCTGTCAAAAGTTCCAGCAATACCACGCCCAGTCCATACACGTCACTCTTTGCTGTCAATACATTGAGACCATAATACTCGGGATCGATATACCCTACTGTTCCTGCTGCTTTCATTGGCTTGTAATTGCGGTCCGATTCAGGACCCATCAAGGACAATCCGAGATCGGAGACTTTCGCTATCCAATTTGCGTCGAGCAATATGTTCGACGACTTGATGTCTCTGTGTATTATTGGTGGGACTGCATAATTGTGCAGATACTCGATACCTCTAGCAGCATCCAATGCAATTTTGATTCTCATTTTCCAGGAATTTATCGCACTACTACTCCTTTCAACATTGTTCTTGTCATGTAAATGATTGTAAAGAGCACCATTTTTCATGTACTCGTATACTAAGAGCCTCTCATCGCCATCTTCACAAAAACCGACAAGCATAACCAAATGTTTATGGTGAAGCCTTGATAGGAATGCCAATTCTGATTCAAACGCACTGTCTTTCTCTTGAAATTTCTTAGTCTTTCGGTCTGTTTCACCTCTCTTGATTGCCACTTCGCGACCATCCGCCAATTTTCCTCTATAAACAATACCAAAACTCCCTGCGCCAATCTTGTTCTCGAGTGAAAAACCATTGGTAGCAGCAGCAAGCTCAGAGAGACAAAATTCCTCAGCCCTGTCAGCGTGCTTCGACGAGGTACCACTCCTCTGACGCCTCATTGCCAGCGAGCTCTGGCGTCTTATTTTCGATGATCGTGACAGAATACTACTGTTTGATGTTGTGCCACCACTAGAACCATTTCTAGTGACTGTTGGTTGAACTGAATTATGCACTTTTTTCTTCCCAAAACAAGTTCCAGTCCACAAGCAATATAGAATATTACAAATAGCCAAAAACGAACCAACAGATCCCACAATGGCAAACACCAATAACCCTGTCCTCAGAGTTTTCGATCGTCCGGACGAAGGCAACACTGGCGGTGACGGCGCTGAAGGTATCGGTGAAGGAACGACTGTAACATTAAAGTGACAGCGATTGCAGATATTCCCTGAACCACCGCACAATCTCTGAGAATCTGAGTACACACCACATTTAACACAAGACGATTTAACACATGGACCAGGAAGAATTTCAGGCAAGTTAATCCGATTCTCACCAGACCAACCTGGTCCCCAACAAATTATCGAAAAATTCGAAGCTATCAAGCCACAAGTGAAATTGGAACCTGAAACAATCGACTCAAAGAACACACCTTCTGTTACATCAACCTCGTACCCTCCACCTCCTCCCCAACAAACAACAGATTGATTGCTTTGTCTGATTGCACAGCTATGGTTCGCTCCAAGAGTCACTTGCGAGTACTCTAACGCAGAATTACCAGGAACGTTTAACTGACCAGAAGAGTTATCACCTTTACAGACCAAAAAGCCTGTAGAATTCACCCCACAAGCATGCGAACCACCAACTGAAACACTCAACATTGACATGTTCACAAACTCTGACTCTATCCTTCCAGCAATGACTGAATTGCGACCCCAACACCGAATTCTTCCACTATTCATCAAAGGCCCACAACAGAAGCCGAACCCGCATGAGATGGATTCAAACCGATCGCTAAAAGTCGGCCGTCGGAATTCATTTCCTCTCCAGCAGTTAACGGTCCCTGTAACGTTATTTATACTGTTCACGGTGGCGCAAATTTGATTATCACCTACAGCGATGTCTTGTACCAAGGCACTGCGGTTGTTATAGACCCTTCGTGGGTGAAAACCGGCGGGGTTAACGGCGTCCCAGCATAAAAAAGCGTAACCGCCGTCAAGAACGCCACAGAAGAAACTTTCTCCGCCAGAGATTGAGGAGAAAGATACGTTGGGTTGGATGGCGATGACCTGGCCACCTCGATAGCAGACGAGGCCGTGGGTGGACTTGGCCGCAACGACACCGCAGACAGTTGCAGAGCCGGAGACGACGGCGATTGTGGAGCCTGAGCCGAGGCCATTAGTGAGTTGAAAGAAAGAGAAGAATGTGATCAATGAACAGGTGACGGAGAGAATAAGGCAGGAGGAAGTCATCTAAAAGAGAGTAGGTGGACGGCGTTAGTGACCGTGGTTTTTTGGTGACTCTGCTTCATTGGAGAAAACAGAGAAGAAGGAAAAGAAAAGAACTTGTTCTGTGGCTCATCACAGAGAGATAACTTATAACTATAAGGCTGTCATTTACAAAGAGAGAAATTTAACTTATAAAACGGTCAGGGAGTTTTATAGTTTGTATGTTTCAGTTCTGAAAATGTTGGAAACGTTCAGCAAGTGGGAATTACAAAAGAAAATAACATATATTAAATTATAGTAATCACATAATTAATAATTGTATTAAAAGATGTCGTTACTAGTTGACTTGAAAGTTCAACCAAACAACTTGCCCAGGCTTCTGCTGCTTTCCGCAGTTGGAAACTAGTGTACTAGAAAAGCAATGTTTCCATCGCACAGCTACAGGTCAGGTAGACTCGGTCTAAATTCTAATAATAATTGATATTTAATTATAAAATTTGTAATAAAAATAAAATTATTATTATGTAAAGCAGTTTTAAGAGTAACAGTAAATATATATGAAAATTAGTACGATAACAATTTAAAATTAAACACAAAAAAGTTGTTTATAAAACACTTTCGTTTTATAATTGGAAAGATAGATGTATTTTGTCTTTGACCAGAATATTTACTGACGGATTCAATAATTAATCCCCTCGTTAATTTATAGGCACCTCATAAAATAGAACAGTTGCCAAAAATTTAAGGCTGCACTGTACCTTATTTAGCCGAGCTTTTTAGTATTTAGTGTTAGCATTCAGATTTCAATGACTTGGTCTAGATAGCACGAATATTACGCGGCAAAATGAAAGAAAAGGAAAGCACGAAAGAGGAGCCTCGTGCGGATTTCTTTTGTGTGGTGGTCAACCACTACCCAAACTTTGACATGTTCAATTCCTAGTCTATGTAATCGAAATCTTATTCCACAGTAATAACCCCTAAAACAACTCTAATACTTATTTTGCAATTTCAGCAAATCCCAAATGATTAGTTCATTTCTTGTGAATTCATTTTGTAAAGAAAAAGACTCTTAATACTTTTAGGTACGTGATTATGAATGGAGTTGTGGCTTCCTTCCTACCACAGCGAACAGTTGATATTCTGATTTTAGGCAACACCTGAGCTGGTTTAAGATCAATGCTCTGTCTTTTATTTCGTTTTTGGGGTTTCCAAAACCATGGCAATGGCATGCTATTTCATTTGTTAGAATTGAAGAGATTGGTTATAGACTTATTTAGCTTTGGTGGGGCATATTTATACATGAAAAAGGTGATATTTCAAGATTAGGTTGCTTTCCCTCCACGGGCAAGCAAAGAAGTAGAACTCACAATGCATATTTTTTTTAATATTAATTAAAACAAGCGTCCATTGTAGATTGTTATTTGACTATTCGTGGTCGTAGATTGATTAACCTTGTTAATTCATCGTAGAATTAGACGATTATTGGATTATTCATCATCCCTTTTACTCTTTGCTATACTATTTCCTCCCACATATTCCATGCTCAAACACTTTCCAGACCATTTCGAGCAGCATATAATATAACAGTAAATCGCATTTCAATTATCAATTTTCATCAGTGGAGTCAAATGGCTCAAGTTTGGAACCTTTAACTAAACGAAAAGGCTGATTTAAAGTTCTTTTTTATTAAATTAGTTATCATCAAGATTTGATGGTGAAAGATTATGGGAAATTTTTAAAGCAATCTTTACATCAAGCTTATAACTTGTAGGAGTAATCTATTAGTATTAGTAACACAAAATAGCATATAAATCTGCTTTAATCTTTACGTAGACACGTGGTTGGAAGTAATAACATAGAGTCATAGACTAGGCCTTAAAGGCTTGCGATAATTAGAGAGAAAATAAAAATAAAAAGATCATCGTTACACATACTCCAAGCCTCGGGCAAACTTTGTAGTTGTATTTGGAGAAAAGATTTCGTATCCATGTCCAACTTAATTGTCTATTTCTATGAAATCACGTTCTTCTGATTCAGAAAATAGGTTCTTAATAAGATTAGGTCATAATATGAACCTACAAAAGCAACTGAACATATTGGATGTTTTTCAGGAAACAAAGTGAAATTGAGAAGAATCCAAATGGTTGTAGGCAGTGATTAGGTAAAAGTTGGTCAAAATGGTGGTGTGAACGGTCATAAAAGTTGGTGACTGATATTAATTTAGGAATAACGAAGAAAATGCGAATAAACTGAGCTTTATCAACAGCTAAGCAGTTGGTGGGTGCAATCATAGTTGTTGTAAGAGATGAAAGCATTGTAAATACATATAATTATATATGCATGGGCCAATAGCTTTTTTATCTTTAAAATTATGGGAAAAGATAAGATATTGTTTAGGTAAATTATATGGTGGTGACATACTTTACAACCAAATTAGATGTGTTTTTTTTTCTGACAATTTAACTTTTAACGAAATGAGAGGTTGCTATGATTGTCACGTATTAATTGGTTCATATTCATAAAAGTTGCTTGAAAACAATATTAGGTTTCTGGCGTGAAAATGTGTACAGATAAAAGCTTTTAATAAATAAAGGTTTTATGGCTGTAATGATGTTAAAGCTTGGATCAAACAAATAGTTGCTCCAGTTGCCGACTTGACAAAGTTATCACCACGCTTCTGTCACCATGCTCACAGGTACAGACAGACAGACATTTTCCAGACAACGATCAATCTTGGCTAGTCCTTAACTATAGGAATTCTAGCCCGTCCCACACGAGCCTGGGGCCCACTCCATCGAAAGTTAGAAGGATGGCATTAATTCTGGAGTAAGTGCAATTGACCTTTACACTAGATTAAGAGATGCGGCTTCTTATAAGTCTGTTTTAGAACTAGACCTGGTAACGACAAAAGGTAGGGTTCGGTTCGAATATTACTCAACCTATATCTATATCTTTTTTTTATGACCCAATTCATATCTATATTCATATTTATATCTATATTTATCGGTTTTTACGATTTATTACTCATATCTAAATTCATTGGATTGTTCAAGTTTTTGGATATCCACCGGATTGTATAGCACATCAAAATATAACTTCTAAATTGAAAATATAAAGAACAAATTTTTGCGAACGCTCTAAATCAAAATTAATTTAATAATAATAAGTCAAGATTTTGATTTGTATGTCTTTAAAAAAACCATAAAATTAGAATAATAAAAATTATAATGTCTAATGCAAAGACAAGTAAACAACATATATTTTTCACAATCAATAACTAAAAAAAACTGAAGCATCCAAAACTTCAAACTGTTTTTGCGTGAACTTCACAACATTCAAAACTCCATCTCCATATCATTTGCATTATTATCATCCTATAAGAAAATAAAATATGTTAACAAATAGAGTCAAATTATAAGTTAATTTAATATTTTAAGTAAAAATAAATAAATGATGAGAAATAAAATGAATTACCAAATCAATCATTTCACCCGATTCATCTTCGCTTGCATCAGCATCTTCAAATATCGAAGCAATTGCATATGAACTGTGTAAAGTAGAATCTGTAAGGAAAATTCAATATGAAAATTGTACATGTAAAAAGTTTCAAATATAAATGTTACAAATATTAATAAGGAAATATGTATTACCTGAATAATCTCCAAGCATCCAATTTTGTAAGCACATCAATGCTTCAACAATATTAGCATGAAATCTTGAGTGATGTGGACTAAGAACCCTACCACCCATGCTAAATGCACTTTCTGAAGCAACTGTAGAAATAGGTATTGATAAAATATCTCGGGCAATCATCCTTAGTGTTGGATACTTGAATTCTTGCTTCCAGTAAGTCAAAATGTCAAAATAGTTATTTTTAGGCATTGTATCTTCCTCCAAATAATGGTCCAATTCGGATCTTAAGTTTACCCTTCTTTTCTTTAATTTTTTATATATTGAAAAATTATCGCTATCTCCACAATTTGCTTGATGTTTTCCAAGATTGGTAGCCTCACATGAAGACAATGAAACAACTGAATTACTACATGTTTATATCCAAAGCATATTTGTCTTGATATTCTAACAATAGTTCATAAAACAAGCTCTTCACCCTCTCAATCTCAATATTAGCTTTACTTCTATAAATGTCACTAAAATAGAACTCAACACAATCTATCTTATTTCTTGGGTCCAAAACAGAAGCAATAGCTGGCATTCCATTCACATGAAACCAATATGCATCGTACTTTTCAACCATTTTTAATGCCATAGTTCTAACAATATCACAATCAGACGACGTCCACTTAAATAACTTCAACTTAATTTCACAAAAATGTCAAAAGAACAAGTTCACAGTGGGGTATTTTCTATCAGAAAAAAGCTCTGTTACCTTGTAACATATTCTCAATTTTTCACAAATAATGTTCGCCAACTTCCAATCTTCATCAATAGGCAAAGTAAACTTCAGTCGATTATTCAAACGTTCCAACCTCTTAAAAACACCTTCATATGGCAAAGTTGTCTCAAGCATCAAATAAGTATAATTCCACCTGGTCTTACAATCAAGAATCAACTTTTTAGAAGATGAAACTTTCAAAAACTTGGCTACATCCTCAAACTTCTCTATCTTTTTAGGAGTTGATGCCCAAAATAAAATATAATCACGAATTCTTTCTAACCCTTCACCCATGGAATCCAAACCATCCTTGACAATCAAATTTAATATATGAGCGCTACATCACATATGCAAAAATTTTCCATGTAATATAAGAGAATTGGCATCAAGCTTCTCATGTAGAAGGTTCATCATTGCTTCATTTGTTTTACAATTATCCATAACCACAGAAGAAATCTTGGTTTCTAGACTAAACTCATACAAACACTCCTCTAAAAATTTCAATAGTCTCCTTTGTATGTGGGCATGACACAAATATAAACCTATAAAATAAAATTATAAAAAATTTATTACAGCTTAAATTAATATTCAGCATGTATAAAGGAACTAATTACTAAACATGCAAATTACTATATCTATATATGGTAACCAAGATAAAGATTAAACAAAGTATTTGCGTATAACATCTTATAAAAACTTGATATTGTCAATAAAGAAGGAAACATGTTAAATCTAAGAAAATTAATTACCTTAGAGTTCGATTTCTTAGAACCCAATCTCCATCAATGAAGTGTCCAGTCACAACCATGTATCCTTTCTTTTGGTTGGAAGCTGTCCACATGCCTGTAGTGATAGCAATCCTGGACCTATGATCCTCCAACATTTTTTTCAAGTTTGATTTTTGAGTTAAAAATATTTTAAGGATATCATTTCTCAATGTATTACGAGATTTCATCCTAAATTCATTGCTTAAACTCGCTACAAATCTTCTGAAACCAATGTGATCAACCTTAGACAAAGGATACTCATGCATTACAATCATATTAACTAACTCTCTTCTTGAGAACTCCTAGCTAAATTTGTAGGTTTGCAATGCTTTTTTCTCATCAAACTTAGTACCACTCCCAATTAATAATGTTTTCTAGCCTCCAACAAGTCTTAAATGTTTCTTTGGACAATTCTTGTTCAGATGCTCACGCAAATGTGAAGTCTCGTTTGTACTTTTAGCAGAAAGCTTCCCTTTGCAATGCTTACACTCAGCCTTATCAACACCTTTCACAGTCACCAAATTAAACTCTAGCCACACAAGAGAAGTAAGCTTCTTGCTTTTAGTTGCACCATGATCACGAAATTCCATAGCTATAATCTCCTTTTCTTCATGAGCTGGACTAGAGAGATTCTTTGTTGTACGATTCTCAACTCCTTCCATCGGTTCCACACTATCGCTTACAGTTATGGAATTAACTGAATTTTTTATAAGCAACTCCTCTCTGACAGTGACAAACGACATGCAAGTTCTTTAAATAAGTGTAGGTGATTGATGACGTTAGAAATAATAAATGGTATTGGACTTACCCCTCTTCGATGGTAGATGACGTTGAGTATAGGAATGCAGAAAGGTTAAAGGCTTGGAGCTTGGTGCGATTGCCGTCAGTGACCAACGGGCCACACCCACATGAGACAATGGATTACCGTTCAGGAATTCACGCAACACGCCACAGGACCATTCACACCACAGGGACATGGATTACCGTTCACAGTTCACACCAGCAGGCTTGTGCGTGTGACGACTGACGAATGAAGACAAGTGGGGATATATTGAGTGACGACTGACGACGAGCATGCGACCAACAGGCTTGTGCGTGTCACCAACGGACTGACAAGCAAATTGCTTGAGATGGCAGCGGCTGAGGACCTGAGGTTCTGCAGGAACTTGGAAGTTGGAACGTGAACTTGTGAGCATGCCGCGTGCGTGATGTTATTTTGGAATTTTTTGTTAGGTTTCTTTTACGCAAACAGCTATTTGAAAATTAAGTATTAATATTCTTGCTAGTAAATTATATAAGAGTAAAGTGAAATATTATATATGTACTAAAAAAAAGAGTTAATAAAAACGGATCGGGTATGGGTATCCATCGGTTTGGGTTATTACTAGACCCATATCTAAATCCATATCCACATCCATTTTTCAATGTCCATTTAAAATCTATTTAAAATCCATTTTTTAGGGTCGGGTAGTACAGATATTAATCGGGTTGAAAACCCATTACCATCCCTAAATGGTAAGAAGAAAAAGCATGAGAATATGAAATTTGTGATTGACTAAAGTAAGCATAAATTTGTTTGTGGTTGGGCAAGAGA
>JAOTAX010000198.1:13926561-13947307 GCA_025629825.1 Erythroxylum guanchezii | reverse complement strand
CAAATCTTCTGAAACCAATGTGATCAACCATAGACAAAGGATACTCATGCATTACAATCATATTAACTAACTCTCTTTTTGAGAACTCCTGGCTAAATTTGTAAGTTTGCAATGTTTTTTTCTCATCAATCTTAGTCTCACTCCTAATTAATAATGTTTTTTGCCCTCCAACAAGTCTTAAATGTTTCTTTGGACAATACTTGATCAAATGCTCACACAGATGTGAAGTCCCGTTCGTACCTTTAGCAGAAAGCTTCTCTTTGCAATGCTTACACTCAGCTTTATCAACACCTTTCACAGTCACCAAAGTAAACTCTAGCCACACAAGAGAAGTACGCTTCTTGCTTTTAGTTGCACTATGATCACGAAATTCCATAGCTGCAATCTCCTCTTCTTCATGAGGTGGACTAGAGAGATTCTTTGTTGTACGATTCTCAACTCCTTCCGTCGGTTCCACACTCTCACTCACAGTCACGGAATTAGCTAGATTTTTGATAAGCAACTCGCATACAAGTTATTTAAATAGCTGTGAGACGATGACCTTTGGTCTGGTGGTGTGTCTCTATCTCTTTGAATAACAGATGTAGGTAGTTGACGACATTAGAAATAATAAATGGTATTTGATTTACCCCACTCTTCGATGGTAAATGACGTTGAACGGTTGAAGGCTTGAAGCAATTCAATGTTCACTCTTTTTTTTGAGCTTGGTTTCTTCTAGAAAGTCGGGTACTTTGCCTAGTCCAAGCACTTCCACTTACCGACACGGGAGTGTAGGAATGCAAAAAGGTTGGATGGAGCTTGCAGTGAGTGTTGTCGCACACCAACGGGAGTAGACACCAAGTGGGTGTGGCGTCTTTACCGTTCAGAAACTAAGTGGGTGGTTCAGAAGCCAAGTACTTAGAAAACAAGCATGCGACCAACGCGTAGGGATATATTGACTTGAGTTGTGCGTGTGATTCTTGTAGTTTGAGATGGCAGCGGCTGAGGTGCTGCAGAATTTGAGGTTGAAGGAACTTGGAACGTTTCAGTCGATTATTTTGGAATTTTTTGTTAGGTTCTATATCTAATTGATTTATTCCCTTTAGTGATTTCTTACATTTCTTTTACTATTGCGTAAGAAATAGTAAAGATGGCAAGATGCAAATAGCGATTTGAAACTTCAATAATTACGGAATAGTGTGGTTGTGAAATGGAAAAGAAAGGAAAGCTTTCCAGTTTCCCCTCAAATTATAAATTTGATGTTCACAAAAAAAAAAAGGAAATATTTTCTGGTTAAATTCTTAAAAGCACGCTGCACGTGGAACATTCTTGAGTCTTGACAGTGTGATTGTATTTTCAAAAAGCTTTGAAGGCTCAACGAATATATTAATGTTTTGCCAATTAATATGCTGGCTCATAAATTATATGAGTAAAGTGAGATATTAAATTATGTACTAAAAAAATAATTAATAAAAACAGATCGGGTATGAGTATCCGTCGGTTCAGGTTATTACTCGACTCGTATTCAAATCCATATCCACATCCATTTTTCAACATCCATTTAAAATCCATTTTTTTAGCCTCCATATCTATTTTTCAGGGTCGGGTAGTACGGATATTAATCGGGTTGAAAACCTACTGCCTTCCCTAACTGGACCTCCTTTGAAAATGTTCTTGAACTTGCTGATCACATAGTTTGTCAAGAGAAGCTATATAATTGTGCGAACCAGACTGTGAGATCTGTCTTAACCCTAAGTCAGACTCAGATGACGATGATCCTAGATATCAAAGGAGAAGGAAGAAAAAATCAAAGTCCAAATCTCGGTGCTTACCTTCTCACCAATAGCCTTGCCATCATACAGGGCATAGGAGTAGGAGGTTGAACAGGAATTACTGACATAGATCTGCATATTTTAGACAACCTAAGGATCTCCCTTAGAAACATTGGTTTGGATCTTTCTATCAAGAGTAGACTATGTGGATCGTCTTGATCATCATCTTAGTGATGATATTGGCGAGAAGGTAAGCACCGAAATTTGAGCTTTGATTTATTCTTCCTTCTCCTTTGATATCTAGAATCATCGTTATCTGAGTCTGACTCAGGGTTGAGACAGATCTCACAGTCTGGTTCGCACATGGATGAATCGACATCCCATACAAAATGTCCACGATGATGACTCACATAGACTGGATCTCCATTGGATTTGAAATAATTATAGATCTCGTGTGAAAGAAATCATCCAAAGTTTCAAACTAAAACAGTGTGATCTCAGATCTACAACTGTAGAACAATACGTAAGGCTAGAGATCCCTAAGGAGCTGATCGCCTTATGGAGAGTGCATAACCACACATATCTACATTTTGGAACTCTACGACTTGTTCTCATTTTACAATTGGATGGACGACGGTTGTTAAATACTACTACTAGATGACAGATACTATATCAGCATTTTGGTCTGAGTGTTTTGACTTGAGAAAAAATCACTAGGCTTTCCTGTTTCATTTATAATGCTGCTTTGTCATCCCAAATGACTAAATAGGACAACACCGAATTGGGAAACTCGAATGATATAACCAATATACGTACGGGGATTTAAATGCAGTTGAAGCATTAAGTTGGAAAAGCCTACCCGCCTCTAGAATACATAGGAAGAAGACACAGAGATTAAATGCTTCTTAAACAATTGCATAGTCAATTATCACGGGGGGATGTATAAATTACAAATAATCAGCGCAATAGAATAGCTCATGACTCTGAAAGATACACATTTACAATCAGAGTATGGGCAAATCTACAAGCATAATTAATTGTCGTACCTAGTTGATCAATCAAAGCAAAGGATACTTCCTTCGTTCCAAACGTTGCTCCCCATTAATGCATCAGGCAGACAGGATAATACTATACAAAAGGTCGTCATTCCTTCTTCATGCTGAGGCTAGTATTGAGAAAGCTAGGAGACTGCTGTTGTTCACAATCTTGTGTTGCTACGGCCAGAAGCAGGGATTCCCTGCTTTTGAAACCACTCTGGCATGTGAAATCTGTCGTACAGCACGGGTCTCACATCTTTCTGTTCAGAAAGATGCTTGAGGAGTGGAAGAAGTACATCCAGAAGCTAATCGATCATGGACAAGAAGAGGTGGTAAGCTAAACATTTGATTGGAAATCAATACTGTGATTTCAGGGACCCTTAAAACACAAGTACCTGTGTATCATGAGGTTGCCCTGCAGAAAATGGAACACAAGGAATGCCATTCACTGGTTGCAACAAGAAACTGAATGGATTGTTGTCAACAAGAACAATTCGGCATGGATCCTTTGATAGGCAAGTAAGATCCTTCACATGCTCCCGGTATTCCCTATTGACAAACAGCATATGAGACTTGCCAACATAAATTACAATCTCAAGCTTCAAGGATGTTTACGAGCCCAACAAACTATAAAAGTGAAGTAGCCATCATAAGGTTCATGGAAAGTAGTCGTTAACTACTATAATCATTCACTTTTTGCAGGACATCTAGTTTTATTTCATAGGATAAGTTGACGCTTCTTAAGATTTAATGCCTTGTAAGGATCTGTGTATGCTAATAAAACATGAACCTCTGTCTTGAATTTTTAACAAATACTTGCGACTAACAAAGAAATCTTACAAAATTAGCTCTTATACACACACCTAGGCGCAGCAGATGGATATTGCAGATAACTGAATGTGCAAAAGAAGGGAATCAAGCTTTATCTCACAAAATTTTCTCTCAAGTGGCAGTTGAAACAGATTCTGTTAAATATAAAGGTCTTAGTTCACATATATTAACCAGGAAAGTACAACGTCTCACAAGCATGTTAATCATATTTCACTGGATGCCTTTCCTAGTGCTGCATCACCCGATATCTCATTCCATAGCTAATCTAGCAGCACTTGGACAAACCAAAAAACTCTCAACAGTCAAAATTTCAGCACACCGAACCGAACATAAGTTTAGTTGTTTCCAACCTCCAAGAGATCTGTTGATTATTAAGGAGCACATCCTTTAAGGATTATCCAGTTAAGAGAAAATATGTGGAGAAAAACATAAGATCTTCATGGAATCTTTCCCATATTTTTATACGGTTATATATGGAAAATAATAGAGAAAAGGTATTCATGGAAATTATCAGCATGGAGAACGTGTTTTCCATAACGAGCACCCTCATCTAAATTGATACAGTTTCCTATTTCAAGAGATGAGCTCTTTAAGTAATGGCATAAATTTGGAGGAAGGCAAATATGACGAGAGAGGGGAGACAGAGAAGAGAGAGGGAAACCAAAAGGACAGTACTTACGTGCTAGTTGTAGAAGGTCGATATAGGCGAAGACAAAATCTCTTTTCTGTATCTATCCTATCAACAAGTGGTCTAGCGTAACCTGTGAACGTCATAGAGAGTAACTAAATTTCCAAGAAAATCAAAGATAAATGAAAAGATATAACAGGCTGACAAAAGATTGTATTTGTAGTGGTGATAATCAGACCTTCAAGGCCAGCTGTAAAGAGCACAAGGTCAGCAAAGTCACTAAGTTGTTTCAGGAATTCATCCAGTCCAGGCCGCTCAAACACCGTAACGTAATTGATCTTAGGCTTTCCTTCAAATTCCTTCAAACCCCAACATATTCAAGTCAAAAGAGTTTCTCTAAAAATTTCCTAGGCAACTGCCTTACTACAAAACTATTAATAAAACCTTGTCAGATGAAACACATTCCAACTCAAACCACTTTAACCCAGCTTCTATTGCTTGATTTCGTAGAACAATGGGTAAGCTCGATGTCTCATATGCACATACTAGAGTTTCATCCAAGTCCAGAACCACCTGCAAATCCACGTGTCAGTCTTACTCAACATGAAGTGAAATTAGAAAAAAATTGGCTCTGCATTAGTTACTACAGATTCTATTCTTACAAAGCCAAAACCTTGAGGCAACCAACAGACAACAGTTCACATAGACTTCAAGATTCTGCTCTTAATAGATGTCCTCTAACAAATTAAGGAGTAAATCCTTATGTTCATGTCATCACTTACTATAAAAACGTAGACAAGACAACAATACTAGGACTTTACAAGACAAGTTATGCTGGTCCACTGTTAACAAATAATTAGCTGTTGAAACCTCGTTTTCATTTACATATATTTCAGTTTCCAATAATTTCAAAAGAAACAGTAACCCAAAAATAAGCGACGCCAAGAGCTTTTACTTAAAATGCAACAGAAACTAATATTTATCCTTTGAAAATACGCCACAACTGATTCAATACCAAAAACAAATGTCCAACAGCGATCAATGGAAAAAGTCAAATCAAGAAAAAACTTGAAAAAGAAAACAGTACCGTGAGTTTCTGAACAGGCTCATCGGCGACGAGTGAATCAGGATCGGCGGCGATCTCGAGGCTGGAAAGATGATCGGTCTCCGACAATTCAACAACGGGCAAGGGCTTGAAGGAGTGAGAAGAAGAAGAAGAAGAAGAAGAAGAAGAGAGAAGAGGAAGGTGTCCTAGAGCCCTTAGGATTGATAGAAAGATCTGGAAGAAGAAACCCAGCCAATTCCAGACTGTTCGCCATACTCGCAGCGACCGAGGCGAGTACACCACCTCGGCCTGAGTTAACTCGGCCATTACGAATCAACGAATCGTTTCACGTATGTGGTCGTGGCGGCGATGGCGGTCCTGACGTAGTTAAATGATTAAGAGCCGAACAAAATAAAAAGGCCCCTTTATACGTCATTGCAACTTGGCTTTTCTTGCTACTACTTTACATTTTTTTCTCCTTGTTTTAAAATTTATCTCTTTTTTTGTTATTATCAATAATGGCCTGTGTGGTCTTTCCGTGCCTTGAGTTTTGGTCTCATGGTACTCTGATTATTCCGAGAGTAATGCATATGTAATTGTCCCACGCGCTTCTGTCGTGAGCTCCGCACACGCGACTGTTCTCCAAATTCCAATTATTAAGCAGGATCTTTGTCCTTGACATTTAATTTTTATCAAAATTATATTTATTTCTTTTTCGAACATGAGAGTTTTGAATTCCCGTAGACAACTATAGAATTTATAATTTTTTTCTTGGACAAATATATGTTTACATTATGATAACATGTACCAGCAGCATACAAGTTTTTGGTATAAATCACTGTAATAATGAGAGGCAGGGGAATTACGCAAGAAAATAAAGAGCGCGTGGAGAGTAAGAAATATGAGGAGAAAGTTCTTCCATTAAACCGAATCTGCGGTTCAAAAAAAGACAATCTTGGATTTCTTACGGTCTTTATCCTTAAACTCTCAGCACTCCGCAGCCGTGTCTCAAAGGGCAGGGAACGATTGTGTGAGGTCGTGTCTATCTAAAAGCAGGTGAAATCTTTCTTTCTTTCATTTATTCTGAGGATGTTTCTAGCCAACAGTCGACAAGAGTTCAATCCGATAGAATACGATTTGATGGCACAAGATCACCTGTACCAGTTATTCTGATCCTATTCTGTGCCACTCCATCTTAGCCACACCTTCGTGGGCCCACACAAAGGTGTGGCTAAGATGGAGTGGCATAGAATAGAACCAGAATAACTGGTACAAAAGATCACATCTCCGATTTGATATGCAATTTAACTAACGGGGAGGAGAAACAAATAATTGATTCTTTTTTCGTAACTTAATAAACACAGTTTGTACGATATTTGTTTTCTTTCTGTATGGCTTTTGCTTTTACTTTTAGATGTTGATAAGATGATTTCTTGTTAAATTAATTAAAATTATCTCTGTGGATGTATTTTGGTGCAAAATTAATGTTTATTTTGTTTTATAATATAAAAGTGGTGAATTAATGGGACATTATTAATGACAATGATAAATTTTGAATAAAGTAGATAGATTATTGTCATAGATAAAGCCTAAAGTGAAGAGTTGAAGTTTAAGTAGGAAACTTCTTTCTATAAGATTGAGATTTATATTAGATAGATATCTTTATAAGATAGGATAAGATTAGGTTTAGAGTAGAAAAACATTATAAAAGAGACGTTCTCCACCTCTCAAGAGAGGTATCAATTGTTCTTCTTCTTACTTTTCTTTCAATTCTTCATCTTTTTTCTATTTTTGATGTTGAAACTAAAATCATGTGTGGCTAAACTCAATTATTATGATTCAAGGGAATTAAAATTCTAGTTGTAATCTTGTGAGATTTTGTTCTAAACTTTATTCATGTTTTAATTTAGTATTTCTTGTTTTGATTTCTTCTGTTTTATGAATGACTAATATCGATTAATCTGACAAATTAATTTAATGTTGATTATTCTATCACTATCCATGAATTCAATGATCTGTAATTGTCATGAAGGATTGATACAAGTAGTAAATAAGTTATTTATGATTTTGCACATTTAACTTATGATAAACAAGAAAACTAAGAACAAAGACTAAGCAAGGATGCGGTCATTCACCTTCAGAAGTGAAAGTTTAAATAGAACTAACAATTGTTGAAACCTCTAATTTTCAAAAAGTAGAAGAAAAGATGGCAAATTTTAACACTAGAACATTGAGGGAGTTAGTGGCATCGAATTTGAATCAATAGCCCTTTTACATACAATTTCCAGATGTTGAGGTAGATTTCAAAATGAAATCTGGTTTGATTCACTTACTCCCTATTTTTCGTGGTTTTACAGGTGAAGATCTACACAAACACCTAAAAAAATTTCATGTTGTCTGCCCTAAAATGAAACCACAAGGGGTGATAGAAGAACAAATTAATCTTAAGGTCTTTATGTTCTTTTTGAAAAATAAGGCAAAAATTTAGTTATATTATCTTCCGCTTAACTCGGTGATAACATGGAATGAGATGAAAAGAATGTTTATGGAGAAATTCTTTTCTACATCACGAGCAGCAAATATCAGAAATGAGATATGTGGGATAAGATAAATTACTAAAGAAACATTATATGAATAGTGAGAAAGGTTTAAGGAGTTATGTGGCAGTTGCCCACATCAGCAAATTCCTAATCAACTTTTGATTGAATACTTTTATGAAGGACTATTACCAATGGACCAGAGTATGGTTGATGTAATAAGTGGAGGAGCTTTGATAAATAAATCACTTGAGGTGGCTAGACAATTGATATCAATTATGGCTGAAAATTCTCAAAATATTGGGACAAGGATGGATGGAGCTGTTAAGCATCTAAATAAGGTAAGTAACATGCACCTTGAGGATAAAATTTCATATTTAACTGCTCTAGTTAGTCAAATGACTGTTGGTCAATTACTATCAGTAAGAGTGTGCAGAATATACTCATTCTCTAGACATCCTACGAATATATGCCTTACATTGTAGTAAGACTCTTTGCAAAAAGCTAACGCAATAGGGAGATTTCCTTGCCAACATAAAAACAATATAACCCTTTTTCCAATCACTATCATTTAGAATTAAGGGATCATCCTAACTTGTGCTATGGAAATCAAGAAGGGCAACAACGATATCAACCTAACAATTTTAGAAAACCTCAATCTTCAAATTTAGGTATGTCTTTGGATGAAATTGTTAAGACATTTGTTACCGATACTCAACAATTTCAATAGGAAACAAAAGCAAGCTTTCAAAACTTAGGAAATTAATTCGCTCAATTAGCCACCTCTATAAGTAATTTGGAAGAGTAAGCATCAAGAAAATTACCTTTCCAAATTATGGTGAATCCTAAAGAAAATGTGAGTATAATGACTTTAAGAAGTGGTAAGGAAATTTAATCAGGATCTTCCTTACCAATGAAGGTAGAAAAGAAAGAAATACTTCCAACTCAAAAATCAATAAACGTAAAAGATGATTTATCTTTATCGATATCAATTAATGCACATGTACCTTCTTTTCCTAGCAGGTTAGCTAGATCAAAAGACGCGGAACATGAAAGAGAGATCTTAGAAACCTTCAGGAAGGTAGAAATCAATATAAGATTTCTAGAAGCCATCAAGCAAGTCCCAAAATATGCAAAAAATTTTAAAGAACTATGCACAAATAAAAGGAAGATGAAAGATAAAGAGAGAATAATTTTAGGTAAGAATTTATTAGCTATAATAAATAAAAAATTACTAAAAATGGAAAGATCTAGGTATGTTTACATTTCTGTGTGTTATTGGTAATAAGAAAATTGACAATGTTATACTAGACTTAAGTGCATTTATTAATGTCATATTATACTCAATTTATCGAGCTTTAAATCTAAATTCTTTACAAGAAACTAATGTGATTATTCAACTAACTGATCGTTCATATGTACATCCTATTGAAGTTATTGAGGATGTTTTAGTCCAAATTAACAATTTGGTATCTCCAGTGAGTTTTTACATCTTGAAAATAGATGGAGATAGGGTTGAAAATTCAGCTTCGATTTTGTTGGGTAGGTTGTTTATGAAGACAGTCAAAATGACAATTGATGTAGATGAGGGTACTCTTTCCATTGAATTTGATAAAGAGATAATAAAGTTCAATATTTTTCAAGCAATGAAGTACCCTAATGATTTCCAATCTATCTATCATAAGAATATTTAGGATTCATTCATGCAGGATAAATTTAAAGAGGAAATTGTTGAAGATAAGTTGGACTTTAAGGCTAAATTGGAAGTGAACGAGCAAGTTGATGAAACTTGTGAAGTTGTAAAATCATTATCAACAATGCTAATAGATTCGAAAACTTTTAATGATAAGCTTATTATAACTAGAAAGAAAATGTTGCCTTTTGTTTTACAAGCCCCAAAGATAGAATTGAAGGCGTTATTTGATCACATAAAGTATGTATATTTGGGTGATGGAGAGTCATTACTTGCAATCTTTTAAAAAAAGTTGGCTACATGGCAAGAGGAAAGGCTACTAGCATTACTTAATGAGTACAAAACTGCAATTACATAGAAGTTTAAGCCTCGTCGAGCATAACGATATTAAATAATTGTGATTTTGGAAGGCAACCCAAAATATGATAGTTTTTATTAGTTATATATAGTTTTCATTTGCTTGTTTTTAAGAAATTAGTTTATTAGCTTAAGGGAAAATGGGTCTTAAAATTCCACAATACTAAATTTCATAAGACATGATCTCACTTTATGTAATTTAATTGTCAAGATCAAAGACTCAAAATTCAAGAATAGTAAATCTCATAACACCAAATCACGCCTTATACATGTTAGTAGTCTGTTTGTTTTAAAAAAGCACATTTTAAAAAATAAAAATACAATTGAATAAAACAAATTTAAAAAATAAAATAAAATATATAATCTTTTGATTAAAAAATAAAAACAAAAAATATTTTGTTGTGTTTCTTTTTCAACATGCAGCCCAAGTCTTGTCTCCCAATAGTCGCAAACACCCTAGCCAACCACTAGATGCAACTCTAGCCACCAACACCCATTAGTATTGTACTAATGTTCTATTTATTTCTATTTATTATTCCTTCCTTTTTATTAATTACTTTTGGTTTCTTTACTTTCATTTATTATTAGGTTGTTTTCATTATTTTCCAGATTAGTTTTCTGTTTACCTATCAGATGCATGTCCGAATAGCCAAAGGATGTGAAAGATTGAGAAACAAAGAGACAATTCAGTTATGTGCCATATGATACTTCCATGTCCACTGACACCATAGTACATCTCCTTTCTGATGCTCTCACCTCAAGGTGTCTTCTATTATGTGCTTTATTTTTTATGATTATTTTTGTTGAGATGTGAGTATCTTATGCATAAATTAAGGACAATGTATGATTTAGGTGTGGGGGAACGAGTGTTTACATTATGATAAACTTTGTAATTTTTGCTTGGACTCATGATACTATAATTCATATATTAATTATTCTTTATGATAGCCTCATAATTTTTTAATTGTTGTTTATAAATAATCCTTAAGTTAGGGCAAATTTTCCATTTAAGAAATAATGCATGAAAGAGACAAGTGTGATTAGTGCTTTCATTAACTTATTTTAATATCTCATTGGTGTTGTTGAAAGAAAGTGTGCAAGACTTGATGCATTTTTGACACCTATGTGAGTTTTGAGCTTAAGAACATTCATCACATTTGTGCTCATACTTATCTTTTTGACGTGTGTTATTAAACATAGCTTGTTTATGCTAGAACTTCCTTTTGAATACATATTGAGACTACATTTTTGATGAATTTGTGTATAAAGATTATAAGAGCATCTAGGATAATCATTTTTGACCTAAATAATCCCACCTTACTTTTTATCCCTACAAAACCAATTTGAGCCTTATCCTTTCTTTTCTTGCATAATAACCTTGTTACAAGCCAAATTTATCCTTCTTTTATTGATTTCTTTAATAATTTTGAGCCCCAAAATTGAAGGAATTGTTTAAAGCTTATTTGTATAAGATTTTGACTATTTCCATAAAAAATAAATTAGTTGATTCAAGTTGTATTGTTTTGAATATTTATTTTATTTTATTCAACAGAATGGGGGAGAAGTATAAAAAAGATATCCTCTTTGATATTTTAGTTTAAAAAAAGAAAAAGAGAAAAGAGAAAAAAAAAAGAGAAAGAAAAAAAAGAAAAGAGTGATTGAAAGGGATGTTATTTGAATCAAATGAATTTTGGATTCATTTAAGTTGAAACTTGTGTGGATAAGTGTTTGAATAATTTCCTTCAATATATTTAACCTATAAACTACTTCTTAATCATACCTTACCCAAGCCACGTTACAACCCTTATTAAGTACCTTGGATTTATGCTTTATATTCATCTTTGTTAAGTGGTGGTGATATAATTCATAAGCAAGCTTATGAAAATAACTCTCTGCACTTTAATTTGAGAGCTTAGTGAACCCTAAAGACTTTTGAGTGTATAAAGTGAAATCCATGAAAGATGTCAAATCTTGTTTCATTTGATTTTGAAGGAATTGATGAGATGCATTTTGATGGAATTGATGAGATGCTATATCTTAATTCTAGCAATGTGTCCTATGAGTGCTTAGTTCCTCGATTGTTATTTTATCTTAAATCTTTAATGTGAATTAGCTTTTGGATATTTCTGGATAACATGAAAGGAGATGAGAGGTTATTATGAGAATGATTGATGTATTGAATTGATTAATGCTTGAGGACAAGATAAGTTTGGTACGGGGGATTTTGATAAAATATTATCTTGTTAAATTAATTGAAATTATCTCTTTTGTTTTGAATATATTTTGGTGCATAAATAGGAAAATTAATGTTTATTTTATTTTATGAGAGGAAAAGTGGTGATTGTATCAAATTAGAACATTATTGGTGATAATCACGAATTTTGGATAAAGTGGATAGACTATTGCAGTGCATAAGAGGAGACAAAGCTTAGTGCTAGATTTACTTGAAGATTTGAAGTTTAAATAGAAAACTTCTTTCTATCCTATAATGAAGGAACCAAGAATTGTTTTAGATAGACATTTTTGCAAGATAGAATAAGATTAGATTTAGAGTAGGAAAACATTATAAAAGGGATGTTCTCTGCCTTTCCAGAGAGGAATCAATCGTACTTCTTTTTACTTTTCTATTAGTTCTTCATCTTTCTTCTATTTTTGATGTTGGAACTAAAGTCATATGTAACTAAATTCAATTATTTTGATTTAAGGGGGATCGAATTTCTAGTTGTAACCTTGTGAGATTTTGTTCTAAACTTTTATTCATGTTTTAATTCAAGTATTTCTTGTTTTAAGTTCTTATATTTCATGAATGATTAATATTGATTAATATGATAAATTAATTTAATATTGATTATTTTATCACTATCCATGAATTCAATGATCTATATTTGTCATGAAGGATTGATATAAGTAGCACATAAGTTATTTATGAAATTGAATATTTAAATTATGATAAACAAGAAAATTAAGTTAAATAGTTGCATCTATATCGATTATTTAATTTAAAGTTTAGTCTTTTTCACTAATCTTATTACTATCATTTAATTGATATGGAATGCTATCACACCCAATCAATTATGGTAAGTTTTAGATTAAATGTTAGGTTTGAAACAATTAATTTAGAAAATTTTAAAACTTATGACGACTATCCTAATATGTTTTGGATTAACTGTTTGAATTGTGACAAATATTCTTCTTAGACTAATGATCAATGTTATAATTAGATGAGATTTTTTTCTCACTTTTATTCTCAGTTGAATTAATTTGATTCTTTGTTAATTTTAGTTAATTAATTAATTAATCGAAACTTTATTTGAAATTGAGAAACTAGTAATTAATTCTCTTGTGATTCGACTTGGTTTTATAATTACTAGAAAAAGTTAGAGAATTAGAATTATTTTGAGGGCTTTTGACAACTCTATCAAATTTTTACAATACAATTTGAAGATCAACCTATGAGGATCTGAGAGAGATTTAAAATTATAACGAGTAAGGATGTTTTGTTTGATCCTCACTAGTCGATGACTTTCTCTGGCGAGCGAAAATTTCTAGACGAAACAGAATTCTTTCTGATAATTTCGTGGTCTTTTTTGGAACGAGACAAACATGTCAACCTTCAACATTTGCTGTGTCCTGCATTGATAATACCCAACAATTCTTTGTACAGATCATAGTAAACATCTTGAAATCTGAGGAAACGTGGATCAGGTGCAACCGACAATGAGTTTGGGTGACAAGAATGAACATGAATGGTATTATTGTCGTCTTCTGTTTCCAAATCAATTGTTTACACTAGTTTTAAGCTCCCATTAAGTGAAGGGATGGAAAAGATATCACAAAGAAAAATGAAAAAAAAAAAACGCTTTCTGTACAACAGAAATGATAAGGTGTCGATTGATCCAAAGTGGTGTGGTTGCATTCCGAGCCTTGTGCTCACAGAAAGCTGGTTGCTCAGCTCTGTGAATGATCCTGAACAGGTACCAGATCCCCACTCACTTGAACTCGAATGATTGTGAGAGCCAAGGGTGTTTTAATGCCTCTTTCGCAGTTGGTCGCATCAGAGGATTGACCTGAAGCATGCTTCTCACGAAATTGGTAAGTCCAACATCGGAAATTTGCAGATGCTGCTCCAATGAGGATTCCTCAGGTATTATGTATTCTAATTGGTTTTCCTGGAAACAGAGAGCAAGGTCGAAGTTATGGAGTTACCAATTTCAGAGTATACCATTTTCTAACATATCTACTAGGGAAGGCCTTGATCTAAAGAGTGAAGACAATTTCCTTTAATCAATATTTATATAATAATAGCAGATTTAGCCTTGCACAACTAGGTACTCAATTCCAGGATGGACCACAAATTTTTCTTCTTCAGACAAGGATGTGCAATGTCGAGAGGCAAGGTATGCCCTATTGCCGATTTGGATATAGCTAATGAGAATGCACTGCAGTCTGTTGACTACAACGATAGAAATAAAATGACAAACCTCATTCATGTGATAGATGTCATATTCTTCTGTAAAGTAATTGTGGGTTTCCTGTCCTCTCTCTAACATATCCAGATCAATGGGGCCAAACATTCCGATCATCCGTGCGAGGATCATCACAACAGCATCATTTGGAAACAGCACCTGACATAGATGGATACATTTAAGAATTAATTAGTGATAAAACTATGTAATGAATCAAGCTTTTTAACTTGTTTAATTCACTCATGGAACATATTATGGCTTAGTTATACCACAAAGCTTTACTAAAGGAATGCAAAAGAGGATAGCTAAGACATACTTCCCCAGAGCATAGCTCAGCCAGGATGCATCCAAGAGACCATATATCAATCCTTTCATCATATGGAAGACCTAGAATGACTTCAGGTGCTCTATAGGAACGAGATTGCACGTAAAGGCACAAGTTATCTGACTTGAAGCAACTACTTCCAAGATCAATAACCTTTATCTCACATTTCTTGTAACTCTTTATAAGTATATTTTCAGGCTTTAGATCACAATGAATAATTCCCAAGCCATGCAAGTATTCCAGTGCCTCCAAACATTGACGGGTTATGACCTGTGAAACAACCAATTAAGAGCCCAAAATTATACATGTTTCTTCCTGTCTATTACAGTAACAGAAATTTGCACTATTTGGTTTCTGAAATACCTGATAATATATGAACCCAAATGGCTGTAAAAATTGTTTCGCAACTACAAAAGTTGAAAACTCATAATACTGACCTGCAATCTGCTCAATGTGAAGTAAGCTTCACCACCTGATTCTTGGTTAAATTTTTGAAATTCGTACAAGTTTGCCTTTAGGAGTTCACAAACTATGAACAGATGCTCCTGTCGTTTATTTAATACATGGTAAAGTCAAATGGCAATGATAGCTGTAACAACACTTCAGATCCATCTTTGAAGAGTGAAGCAAAGTTAAGCATGCTGACAAAACTGAACTTATAATCCATGTATAATGCATAAATCCCTACCTAAGAAACCTAGTTTCTATATATCCTTTAACAGCGAGGGCTCCTAGCTGTGATATTCGTCTTAGGAAAAGGGAATATTGTCAATGGCAACTACATGCCTCAATTAGCACTTATAAACCTTATCATCTATGCTGCAGGAAAATTTTGAGCTGTACTGCAAGACCCAGAGTGCTAGACACTTGCTTCCAAAGGAGCTGCTGATAACACTGATCATGCTAATCACCATAAATGAAGCTAAAAGAAAAAAGTGTGAAGATGGAACAGCAATTTTTGGAGAAGAAGCCTGCTCTAGATGATACACAAGAGATTTACAAATAAGAAGATCAGAGAAAAGACAAAAGTTCACACTTCTTCGATGTGTGTTTACTGAAATTGTCAGACAGGCAGTAGTACAGCATTATGGGTGTAAGCTTACTAATTAATGACACGAAGAGCATCCTTTTCAGCAACTATATGCAGTACATAAACAACTGCCAACTAATCAAGGCATACCTGGTGATAGAAGTAGTCATAAAGACGCAAAATGTGGCGTTCATCAGCTGGATCATTTTTGTTTACAAGTTTTAGAAGTTTGATTTCATCTAAACTTTGATCAAAAAAATCTTTGTCATTTTTTATTATCTTCAGGCAAACATCTACTCCTGTGTGAAGATCATGCGCCTGAACAACCTTGCTGAAAGCAGCTGAACCAAGGTATTCTGTAACATAATATCTGCTGGCAATGACAGTATTTAGCACAATAGGTAGATCCTTGCTCTCCTCAAATCCAGTTCTGTGGAATTCAACATAATTATAATTGATTAAGACAGTAACTTTATACAGACTAAAGAAGTAAGATCACAATAATATTATGTTTACATGACATAGCAATCCTAGAAGGATTGGCATTACAAGAGAACTTTTTTATTTATTAGAAAACAGTTTTACCAATTGCTGCAAATTTAAAATATTAATGTTATGTCAAAGTTATTCCTAGTAATCCTTAGCAAGCATGTTATGCCCTGATGCAACAAGAAAACAAAAACTTTATCATATCCCACAAACCTGTTCTTCCTGTGAATGATTCTTAGGTTGAATACTTCGTATTCATTGTCCCGAGTGCCATACATCAGAAGTTCATCATCAAGATCATCCTCTCCATTAGAGGCAGGCCTGGCTACCTCCTCTCCTCTGTATACTCCTTTATCATCTCCAACTTCATCGTCAAGTACATTTTGGATGATTTCAGAACGATCTTTAAACCCTCCATTGTGGTCACTAGTAGAAACATTTTCAGAAGAATACATGATTTTCTTGCTTTCATTGTGTTCAGGATCTATATTCCAATAAGCAGAAAGATCCCCAAGTTTGATCTGAAAATGATCAAAATCAGCTTCTTTGGAGCTTAGGTAAATATTATCAACAGAATCCCAGCTATAATTTCCACCAGCTCCCAAATGGCAGTTGCAAAGTGGGTTTGAACCTCCAACGCCTGCAACACCTCCTTCATTGTGTTCTTTTGCACAAGAGAAATACTCACCTGCTTGAGGCTTATTTTGCTCATCCAAAATATTGTTTGCAAGGCAAAGTTTGTCGAAGCAATCAGGGCTTGTCTCTATTTCAAATCCTTCATATCTTTTATATGTATTCAGTGGACTTTCATATTGTCTTTTAGTTTCTGCTGTCATTACAAACTTGTCCTCACTTTGCAAGCCATAGAAATCTGGCCCCTGAAAGGTAGGAGTCATGAAGCAGCCTTCATCTTTGTCGTCAGACCAAAATAGATCATTTTGCTTATCAAAGTCGGGATAATCACGTGCTGTGCCGAACTGAGAATACGTTTCAGATGAACTTTCTGAATCCTGAGATGCAGAACGCAGTCCATACGGATTGGTAAATTCTGCAGAAATAGGAAGGGGGTCAGAGTGCCAATTGCACCACTGACGATTTGATGAAGGTGCCACTTTGATGCACATTTATCGAAACTAAGATTCCTAAAAGAAATTGAGAAACCTTAGGAAGAACCTAGAGTACGTGCGTATCTAAAAGTGTCTCACATATGTTTCTCGCTAGTTGCCGAGAAATGATGACATTCCTAACGGTGGATTGAAGTAATGAGGAATACTGTGTACTCTGCAACCTTACATAATATGGAAACTTAAAATTTCAAAAGAATAAATATTTAGGTCTTATCACAAGCCTCTGCTTGAGTTAGATCCTCCACACAAAAGCAAAAGATCAAATTCCAAGTTTAGCGTCTAAAGATCGCAGACAATGTATCTTACAGTTCATCATATTAAACGAAACTTGCAAGTTATGAATATATAGCTGAAATAGATGTAAATATTTAGTTTTTGATCAGTACTGGAAAAAGATTTAGTACAATTATCATATTACCTGAAGAGCAAACATCACTTGTGGAAGAATCCACGCTCACGAACTCATCATCCGAGGTGGACCCAGAATTCGCTCTCGAGCGTTCATCACCAATGTCAGGTTCAACATCCTGCCGCCCGAGACTAGTTGGAATTCTCACCGGCGGCAACTCAAACAAGAACTTTTCGAAATCGAAAGAACCCAACTCAGTTTTCTCAATCATATCCTCCTTGAGAGCAGATTCTGCCTCTGTTAATCCGTTCTTCCGCAAAAAATTTATCACTGCTTCGACCTCCGATATTAGACCTCCAGCTTGGGACATGATCGCGAAAAGTCAAACTCCAAGTGGAACTTGAGAAAGTTGAAAGAGAGACGTCGCTTGCATGTGAATTAAGCAAATATGAAGGGTGAAAAGTGGAAAAAAAATAAGACATGCTTCAGAATTTGCATGCTCCTCTCTCTCTCGTCTCCTCCGTGTGCGCGTGTAACGGATATGACTGTAAAACTGAAGCTAAGTTTTGGAGAGAGGGGAGGTGTTGTGTCTTACCAACTTCAAATGAGATGTGGGTTTAAGGTGGGGTTTCAAGATATCACGTGGATCTTTTTGTCCGTACACGTGGAAGATTGTATTCCGTTGGATGCCTCGCAGTCTCTTTTGCCGTTGGTGGCGAGTCATTATGGTGGTTTAACGGGACCCTTTCTCTCCTTATCGTTTGCCTTTCAACACTTTTCTTCTTTTGAGCCCGTTGTTTCAAATCAATTCACGACTTTCATGATTTTGTCTTGTCTTTTTCTTTATGAAGGAAAGTATAGTTCTTAAAATACAACCGTTTCACTTCTACCCTTTTTTTTTAAAAAAATATTATATTATATTTTTAATCTAAAATTTTGATTAAATTGATAATATTAATTAAAACTATAAATGATATCAATCAAATATGCAACATTTCAATTTGTTATAAATATAATTGATTGTTTACATTACTATTAATGTTTTTAACATTAAACATAAAAATTAAATACTAATTACGTAATATCTAATTTTAATCTTTTTAATTTGTTATTTTATTTAAGTATTCACTTACTTTTTACTTTATTAGATTATATGTATCTATTAACGTAAAATAAGGTCTAATTACGTGGTACTCCACACGGACCACACCAACAATTTTAGTCTAGTTACGTGGTGCTCCACACGGACCACACCAACAATATTAGTCTAGTTACGTGGTGCTCCACACGGACCACACCAACAATATCAGTCAAATTACGTGGTGCTCCACACCAATAGTATTAACATAGAGTAAATTGTTTGTTACATTCACAACAACTGCATTTTATATGTTTGATTAATATAATTTCTTTTTTATATAAATAAAAATTATTTAATTATTAATATTAATATGATTATATTTTTGTTATTAACAAAGTAATTAAATATTAAATCAATGCTAGAGATATAATTTATGAATTAATTAAGTTATTTTATCTTAATCTGTTATTTAATATTTATTAACAAATATGAATAATAAACTAATTATCTTTTATCAAAATAAATGATTAAAATAAGAAAAAAATTTGCACAACTTTATTTTAAACTATAATTTATTTATTAATATATATTTTAATTGTTAAAACTAATGTTATTTTTTGAATTAAATATTTAATATTTCATAAATAACTACTTTAAGATATTTTAGATTTAAAATATATTTATTCATATGATAAATTTTAAAATATTTTATTTTAAAAATAATTTAATCATTAAATTGTATTAGTCATAATTTTTATTATTAATTAATACTAAAAGTTAGTAATAAAATCATATTTTCAAAAACAAAATATAAAACCTAAAACTAAATTTATGATTTTCTTAAGGTGAAAAAAAAATGATGCATTGTATTTGAAGCTATTGGAAACAACTTTTTTACTAAGTAGGGATAAAGCTGCATACTATTAGACCTTTTTAGACCCTGTGTTTCAATGAAACTCTCACTGGTTGTTGTTATTGTTGTTGTTTGTTAAGTTGTAAAAATAAAATGAAATTATGGTAAGTCCTTAACATACTTCTTAAAAGGATAGTGTAAAGAAACTACCAATTCAAGTTTCATATGAAATGTAAGAAGTTAGAAATTCTTAGCTTGAACTTTACAAACAACCTAAAGTTATTTTGAAGAGTAGATGGAGCTTCATAACTTCATTCATGACCGCCTTGAAGATATTTAGTATGTTGTTTGGCCTTCAATTAAACAAAGAAAAGAGTGGTATTTATCTATCTGTGAGGTTCTCTTGTCAGGCTCATTAGGTAGCTTCTATTTTAGGATTCCAATAAACTATCTTGGCATACCTCCATCATGTTAGTTTATGCCCTTGCAACCAATTAATTGGATGCAAATTAATGTATGACATTATTTTGAATTAATGAAAAGGATTTATTTATCTTTATGTATTAAATTTAATTAATATTTTACGTTTTAATACTAAAGATAAAATCCTTGGAATAAATACTGTATAATTGAAATTATGATGAGATCATAATTATGATATTTAATTTACACTTAAGTGTTATTCTTAAATGTTCCTAGTTGTAGTTTCATCAAGACTAGATATTGTTGAAACGGTAAAACTAGCACACATTATGTTTCTTTCTTATGAAAAAAGTAATTGATCTTATAAATTAAAGTATAGAGATACTTAAACCAATGTGTGGGCGATTATTAGAGAATAAGCCATTGAACTGACCCGATTATGAGAATTTCAAATAGAATATTACTTACGTATCTATGGATTATCTCATAATGATGATTGTATAATTGATTCTCAGACTTGAGATTGCCAAGATATCTAGTATGGGAATTACTACGATTTGATGCTATTTATGAATCGTCCTAGGATAGTTCAGTCGGTAGTAATTGGGTACAGTATGAACTATATATAGATAGTTGAGTAAGTTAAAATAGGATTCGTCACTCTAAAGTAATTAGAGAGAATATTCTACTGTTCTTGATTAGTAATGATTTATGGAATTCTCTG
>JAOTAX010000198.1:13915588-13926461 GCA_025629825.1 Erythroxylum guanchezii | reverse complement strand
AGAATTAAAGATAAATTAAAAGGAGTTTTAATTTATCTAATTCTAATTGTGAATTATAATTATAATTTATAATCATTATCAATTTATTAGGAACCTAATGGGTCCCACATCAAAGAGCAATTTGGGAAAGAAAAATCAATTTAATAAAGTTGGACTTAATTATAAAGTTTGATAAACTTTGGGATCAAATATGAGATATTTGATTTTATTAAAATTAAATTAATTAGAATTAGAATTAGAATTTTATTTTAATTATAATTAAAAAGATTTAATTTTAATAAAGACTGTCATAATTTTTCTATTTAAAGGGAAGAGCTTTTTAGAAACTAGCACTTTTTTCTTCTTCCTTTCAAAGCAGTTTGAGAATTGCTCTGTAGATACCATCAGAAGCTGGACAATTGGACATTTGGTGATTGTTCAATCAGAAAAGGTTTCGAAGATTTTTCAATGGAAAATGAACAAGGTACGATTTCTAAATCAATTTGTGTTTTATTCAAGTTTAATCAAGTATCGAGATCTGCTCAGAATCCGTAAAATTTTTTGTTTTCTGTTGCGCCCGTGATTCAATCACGGTTAGATTTCAAGACATCAATGCATATTGGGCAACTCAGATGGCCTTCCCTCAAGTAGTCATTAAAATCATAGACAAAGTATTTAGGAGATTTTTATGGTTTGGGTGTAAAGAAATGAAGATTAAATGATTTGAGGTATGTTTACCTAAGCGCTAGGGAGATTTAAACGTGCTTCCTCTTAAAACCATAAACATGGTGATGTTAACCAAAAGAATATGGAGACTTTATAAGGACAATCCTTATGGATGAAAGGTGACAATTTTTGGAATTTCAAGCTTCCAAGTTCTACCTCTTCAACAATGAGATTTACGGTTAAAATCAAAGGAGAGAGTGAGGATGGAGTTTCAAAACATGATTGGCAATATCAAAGTCTCTTCCTAAGCTAATAATTGGTCACAATTTGGTCTACTGAAGAATCTAGACTCTTTATTCCCTCTCCAGAAACTTAATTATAAAGAATTACATGGTGACGATGATTGCACACAAGAAGCTGATAATGGATGCATTACCTTCTTCAAACTTTACAAACTACTTAGACCACATCTCTTTGAATACCACTATTGAAGACAAGGTGATTTAGAAAAACTCAGGCTCTGGCAAATTTATCAACTCTTTATGCAAGGAAGTTCTATGGTATATGTTCCCTAGTCTAAAATAGTGTGGTGCAATCGTTTACTCTTGCATCCTTCACTCTATGGCTTGCAGTGAAAGGAAGACCCCCCATTATTGATAGAATAAATAAATTCATGGCAATTCCAAATTGGTGTGTTATATGTAAAGCTACACAATAAACATATAAAACAATGATATTTTAGGGTAAACAGAAACTGCAGTCTATTTTTCTCTCATACAGAGGCAATATATGTGGACACAATTATACTTTGGATATAATTATATTCTAAGAAAAACTATAACAAACTGTTATACTTACTCAATCAATCCCTAAAATATATCTCCTATGTTTATCCAGTCTAACAAGCTCCTATAGTTACTCTTGTATATACAACAAATCACATCCACACTCTCCCTCAAGTTGGAGCATAAATATCCGATATGCCCAACTTACTAATCACATTATGAAATGCCCTTTTTGAAACTGCCTTTGTAAGGGCATTAGCAAATTGATCTTTAGACTTGACATACAAAATTGAATAATCTTTTGATCTAACTTTTCCTTGGTGAAATGTTTGTCAATTCCAACATGTTTGGTATGATCATGTTGTCTAAGATTCTATGTAGTCTCAATAGCAACCTTATTATCATGATAAAAATTCATAGATTTTGTATGCGCAATCCCCAAATCTGATAGAAAAATGCTTAATCCATAATAATTCACATATTCCATGAGCCATACCTCAAAATTCAGCTTCTGCACTTGACCTTGCAACAACCTTTTGCTTTTTGCTTTTCCAAGTTATAAGATTTCCTTCCACAAAATTAAAATAACTAGATGTAGATTTTCTGGTTGTTTAATCACTTGCTCTACCTGCATCTGTGTATCCTTCAATGTTGGAAACACCACCATTCTTTGAGAAGAACAAACCTTTTCCTGGGGAGCCTTTCAAATACCTCTTAATATACTACATCCATGTGTTCTTCACTCGACTAATGCATAAATTGACTATCAATATTCACTGCATATGCTATATCTGGCCTAGCATGAGACAGATAAGAAAGTGTCCTATATCTGTTGGAATTTGATTTGGGGAAATTTCGAGCTTATGATACAGTTCCATAGGCATTTCAGCTAGTTTGCAAGCAAGCATTCCAATTTCAGTCAAAAGTTTAAGTATATATTTTTTGTGAAAGAGAAATTTGTTGATTTGTCCTTATTACCTCGATAACTAGGAAGTATTTAAGCTAACCTAGGTCATTCATTTCAAATTTAGTGGCTAATTGTTCTTGTAGAACTTCATTTCTTCACAATCATCTCTTGTCAATACCATATCATCAACTTTACCTCTTTTGTGTTTGATAAACAAGGTATGATCTATACCACTTTGTTTACAACTAAAAGCTTTCATTGTTATCAAAAATCTCCCAAACCAGGTTCTAGGTGATTGCTTGAGCCTATACAAAGATTTTTTCAACTTGCAAACTTTATTTCTATTTAATGAACCAAGCTTCACACTTGGTGGTAGCTCTATGTATAACTCTTCTTCTATAACCCTTTATTGCAATAGAGATGTGGATGCATAATTTATCTAGCTTGGCTATTAGTTCAAAGATCTCTTGGTAATCTACCCCATTCTTTTATGTTTAACCCTTTGTATCTAGCCTTGCTTTATATCAATCGATGCTCCCATCAGTCTTTAGTTTCAAGTATATACCCATCTACACCCAATTGTTTTCTTTCCTTATGATAATGAAATAAGATCCCAAGTACATTTCCTTTGCAAGGCTTCCATCTCTTCATTCATTGCCTTAGTCCACTTTAGATCATTCAAAGCTTCCTGCATATCAATAGGAATAGAAAAACTGGATAGTTGATTAACAGCTAGTGCATATGACTCAGACAATTTCTTAGTAGAAATATAATTATTAATAGGGTATTTGACATTGGCATTAAGATCAGGTTCATATTGTTTCTTTGGTATACCTTTGTTAAATCTTTGTTGGTATCTTGAAGGAGGAATAAGAAACTCATTACTAGAATTGTTAGATATTGGACTTAAGATTCCCTGAGAGTTATCATTTTGGATATTCTGGATTGACCCTTCAATTAGTGGTCTTAAAGTAGGCAAGTCTATATTACTAGGTCGTTCTTCATGGCTGTCATTGGTATCAACTTCTTCTAGTTCTAATCACTCATTTGCATTGCTTGGAATATCAACAAGTTCGTCTAATTCTAAACACTCATCTACATTTCTTGATATGCCTTGTAACATATTCCCTCCACCATCATTATTATTTCCTCCACTAACATTCTCCCCCTGAAGGGAAGATATTGAAACTCCCCCTAAATAATATGATTCTAACTCCTAAAAAGAGCCATCCAAGGTTATATGCAAATTTTGAGTTTGAGGATCATAACACCGATACCATTTTTGAAAATTTGGATATCTAATAAACACACATTTTTACACAAGAATCAAGTTTAGTTTTTAAGATTTTATGGATATGAATATACACTTTATAATCAAAAACTCTAGGTTCAAGTTTGGGGAGATGAGGAATTGAAAGTAATGATTGTTTTTTCTATTGAGGAGTTTGAAAATCTAAAACCCATCTTGGTGATCTATTAATGAGATAAACCATAGATTTTACTACCTCTCCCAAAAAAAATGTGGCATGTTCATCCCAAACAGAGAAGCACATAACACTTCTAATATTTGTCTATTCCTCCTTTCTGCTAAGTTGTTCTGTTGTAGAGTACAAGTGCATAAGATTTGATGCAAAATTCCAAGCTGATTCAAAATACTTCCAAAAGTGGCTGCTATAAATTCCATAACATTATTAGTTTGCCATACATGAATTGGATTTTGTTATTGAGTGCTCACCATATTGTGAAATTCTCGAAATGCTATACAAACATCACTTTTTTTAATAAGTAGTGATATCTAAGTATATGAGTGCATTTATTAATGAACATAACAAAGCATTTAGCTTTAAACAACAAAGGAATTTTTGCAGGTCCCTATACATCCAAATGTATAACTACAAATGGTTCAGAACTTTTTATTTAAACTAGGTAAATAAAGAACACGATGGCTTTTCACACGTTCACAAACATCACAATAAAAATCTAAATCACTTAAGTTTGGAAAAAGATGTGGCCGTAATTTTTTAAGATATCTAAAAGAAAGATGACCCAATCGTTGATGCCATAAGCAAATATTTGCTCAACCTTTTTCTTAACTATTAGTTTGATAAACATGACAGAATTTTTGTCCTCAATTCTCCATTAATTCCAAGCAATATAGTTTGCCTCGTTTAACACCATAACCAAGTGTCTTCCGGGTCAGAATATCCTTAAAAAACACATAATGAAGGCTAAAAGGTTATAGTACATTTTAGAGTTGAAGTAATCTGTCTAACAAAAAGGAGATTATACTTAAGGGATAGCATGACTAAGACTCAATTTAGTGTAAGGGAATTAAACAAGGTAACAGATCCTTGCCCATCAACAGAGCTTATATTACCATTAACTTGGAAACAATGGACTGAGGGAATGGACTAATGGAATGAAGTAATAATGGTGGAATCACATTTGCTAGTGTGTAGCTGTTAGAGTTATGTGTTGAGTCGCTTAACTATGGCATCACGATTTTGGCTAGTGTTGCTCAAACGATGCTAGAGTTGTTAGTTGGAATTGCATCTACTGTTAGATAGAGCTGTGTGAATGTTTGATTGGTGTTGCGTGGTATGTGTGAGCATTGTTAAAAAAGAAACAAAGGCAAAATAACTTTGAGTAAACAAAGAGCACATTCTTTAAAACTAAGAAAAAATTCGACATTAATGAAGGTAAATTCAACACTACTTTGATGCCATGTAAAACAATGATGTTTTAGGGTAAACAAAACTGCATTACATTTTCTCTCATATGGAGGCAATATATATATATATATATATATATATATATATATATATACAATTCCACTTCGTATATAATTATATTATAAGAAAAACTGTAACAGACTCCTATAATTACTCAATCAATCCCTAAAATATTTCTCTTATGTTTATACAATCTAATTTCTCCTCTGTTTATCCAGTTTAATAGGCTCCTATAATTACTCTTGTATATACAACAAATCACATACATAAAAACTTTTTTCAATGCTAATTCACTAGAGTTGCATAAGAAATGGTCTTGAGCAAGTATAACATGAGTGAACCCGCCATTTATTGGCACAATGTAGTATAATGAAGTTCAACAATGAAACATACTAGCAAAACAAATAGATGGGTTTATTGTCTTTCCTTTTCGTATCTTGTTACATCAATATGGGATGAAAGGAGAATGCCCATTTTCTTCAACCTCAGCCAAAGTAGAGAGATTCACCACTGAACTCATTAACAAAGTAAGATATCTAATTAGCTTATCCAAAAACAAGTTCAAAGATACTTTTTCTGTAGAAATCAGGTGGAATGTATGTTAAACCTCAACATGTAATCATGGTGATGTAGTATGTAAGAATGCACAATTGTCAATGACTTTGAACGTATGAGTGATTGGTGATCTAGTAGTAGCCTCACCTTGCTAGTCTCCAATGTATCTCTTTTGTACATTTTAATTACCCTTATGGCTTAATTCAATTTTTTCAAAAAAATAAAAAAATAAAAATAATAAACTCAATCAATCAATTTTTATTTAATATAAAAAACTAAAAATTAAAAACATAAATAAAATCAAATGGGCATTTAAAATAATATTGAGATACAAACAATATTGTTAATGACATTTTTAGTAAATAATGAATTCATTATCAAAAGAATTGGTAATGACTGAAGCACTCTCGAATGAGTTTAGTTTTATCTGCCAATAAATGCTAAAGAGTTGAATATTGAAATTTTAATGTAAAAGATAATCATTAAAATTTGAATGTATGTTAGTTTTGCAGATCATTAAGACATCTCTTTCTATTGAAAAACAATTATGCAATCCTTTAATCGGTGAATTCAACATAAATCTAAGTGATTTATGTATGATTATGCATATATTGTAATTTAATCCTTTTATAATCTACTTGATTATCTGTTAATTTACGTGATTATCCTTTAATAGAACAAGGTTACAAATGCATTGTTATTATTTGTAGTGTATCCATTGTTATTATCCATATTCTATTAACTTAACAATTGTGTTTGTGATGATTCAAGTCTTCAAAAAGATTGCATATCAAAATCATGATTTTGATTATCTTTATCATGTAGAGCAATTTTTGTTGTTCAATATGTCCATGTAATAGAAGCATTTGTTTTGTTATGATATGTTTATGTTCTTTTATCGAGTTAGATAAATAAGAAAACTATTTGTATAGGACATGGGAGAAACGTATACCATACATTGTTGAATAATCTCAAACAATGAATGTGTTTATTGTAATAACATAAATACCAGAAGGAGATAAAACAAACATAAATACAATTACTAGAGGAAACAACAACCAATGGTTTAACCTCTGTTGATACATACTTTTGAAAAATTTAGTGTTATAAACTCCTATGTTATTTTAAAAAAATAGTAACAAAAAAGTAGTCAACCTATAAAACACCCCCTATAGATGGTTGTTACTATTGGTACAATGGCTAATGAGGGAGCATTACAGTTGCCTCTACAATCACATGGAAGGGACAGGACCTGGATAGAGATTATTGAGAGATCTTGGATGATTTGGTAGATAAGATCACAGAAGATAGACATCAACTCTAAACGATAAAGACCAGGTGGAAGGATCATTTGAAGATAGTCGAGATTTTCTTGGATATGGATATATCATTCCTAGATAGATGTAATCTCTTATCTTGTTAGTTGTGATGTAGATAAATCTTACTAAATAGAGTCCTATTTAGATGGGTATGCCATCATATTGGATAATGTGATGTAATCTGATTAGGATAAGATGTGATTTAGTTACTTGAGTTTAGTTAGGGTTCTAACTAAGCTTTGAAGCCAGAGGTGTCTATAAATAGCTCATTTGAGCTTTGTTCCTCACATCATCAGATTGAGAGAGCATTCCTTTGTATACTTTGATGGAAGTAATAAAGGTTAGCATTTATTGTATTTTTTTTCGTGCTCCTATTGTTTTCTTTGTTAATTTAGTGCTTTCTCAATAGTCTTCAAAAGTTTGAGAGTTAAAAACTTGAGGTTCATGAGGCATTCAAAAACAAGTTAGTTTGTCAACGATCATGTAGGGAAGCTAGAATCTTGCATGAATGGACATAAGTGAGATTGTCATACAAAAGAGTAGGCACAAATTGTGGTATAAGTTTAGTGCTTAGAAGATGTTTGTAATAACTGGAATTAGAGCCACACTTCAATATGGTGGGAGGCAGCAATTTGATAGAGCGTGTCAACAAAGTGGAGGCACTCATAGGGCCAATTCCTTAAAGAGAGGAAGAGGTCATATCCTAAAATATTTATTTTAAGATTTTGGAGGGGTAAAGCCAACAAGTGCAACATCAAATAACAGATTTGATGAGGGCAGAAGAGGAGACAAGGTTCGAGATGATGATCCTAAGGTATGCTTTTGCAACACAAGATGTTGGACTTGATGAGAGCATCATGGTGAAGGTGCATGAACCCAATATTTTCAAGGGTTTGTAGAACGTGAGGGACCTTGAGAAATTTTTATGGGATATAGAGCAGTAAGTTGCAACTATTAAGGTACCCAATGCTGAAAAGGTCAATATGATGATCATATACTTGGATGCAGATGCCAAGCTTTGTTAGAGAATGAGGACCTCTACACAAATCAAAGTGAGTAGGAGAAGATGAAGAAGGAGTTAAAGGATTAGTTCCTTTTGATGAATACTTCTTGGCTTGCGAAGGATGTCTTGAAGAAGCCAAAACAAGATGAATTGGTAAGAAAGTATGTTAAGCAGTTTAGCTCTCTATTATTGGACATTGATAATATGTTAGATGAGGACAATATTTTCAACTTTTTATCCGGGTTACAACCATAGGCCAAATGGAGTTGCAGACGCAAAATGTGAAGGATGTGGTTGGTGCAATCGTGACTGTTAATGCCTTGGTGGATTTCCAATGACAAAGGAAACTAAGGCGACTCTTCTTCTTCTTTTTCTTCTTCAAGGGCAAATGCTTAGCCCATTAAGAGAAGAGTGAGGGGGAAAAGAAGAAAGACTCCAAGAAATGAGATTTCAAAGGGAATGACAAGCAAAATGGTGGCTTCAAGAGTGGGGAGACATCCTCTAAGAAAGGAAAACTTGCTTGTTATCTATATAATAGTGCACATTTTGTGAGAGAATGTCTGAGGAAGGAGAAGCTAAATGCCTTGATTGTAGAAGAAGAGGAAGAAGATTCAGGAGCGGTAATGAATTTGATCACCTTATTGAATATGGTTAAAGGTAAATCCAATCGTTGTAACAAGCTAATTATGTTGGAATACAAGTCAATGGGAAGGAGGTAATCACATTGTTGGATGTAGGTGCAACACTCTTTTATCGAGGTAAGTTGGGGCTTAAGGTGTCAAAGATCCTGACAAAGATGAAAACCCTTATAGGTAAGGCACAAGGGATGGTAGGAGTTCCTTACAATGTCTCAATGAGCATAGGGATTTAGTATGCCAATTTCAATTGCATGGTCATACCACTTAAAGATTTCAAGATGATACTAAGGATCAATTTCTTCAAAGTAGCAAAGGCTGTGTTGTATCCAAGTTTGGAAGGTATGATAATCATGCATGAAAAAAATTCGTTCTATGTTAATTATTTTAGATCCGGTGGTGGAACGACGGATGATATAACTATGGTAGCATATATGTTGGCCATGAGCATTGAGAAAGGGTTAAAGAAAGGAATAGAGACCTATCTCACAATTGTATGGGAGATTGATGACAACCACATGGTCCCTGATGCAGCTGCAAGTTTATGGGGGGAGTTTTAGTATGTGATACCAAAAGAGTTGCCTAAGACTCTTCCCCCTCATTGAGAGATCAACTATAAGATCAAGTTGGCTTGTAGATTTGTCCTACCTGCACGCGCCCCATATAGGTTGTCCCTGTTGGAGTTGAAGAAGCTTCGAAAATAACTTGGTGAATTGTTGGAGGCAAGGTTCATCCAACCTTCCAAAGCCCTATACTGTGCCTTAGTGCTATTTCAAAAGAAGTAAGATGGAATACTTCGGATGTGCGTAGACTATCGAGCCTTGAATAAGGTAATAATAAAAAACAAGTATCTTATTCCCTGAGTTCAAGATTTGATGGACAATTATTGAGGGTTGTGGTTTTCGCGAAGCTAGATCTTCAAAGTGGGCATTGGCAAGTGCAGATAGTTGAGGCAATGGGCAAAAGACAACATGTGTGACTTGGTATAGATCATACGAATTCTTATTCATGCTGTTTAGATTAACTAATGCCCATGCAACATTTTGTAACCTAATGAATGTGGTTTATAACTTCCTTGATGAGTTTATTGTAGTGCATTTCGACGAAATTATGATGCACAACACAAATATGACCGAACATATGGAGCACTCGAGGAAAGTGTTATGTGAAGATGGAGAAGTATGAGTTTGCACAGTCTGAGATCAGATTCTTGGGTCACTTGGTGAGCAAAGATCAGGTTAGGATGGATCCAAAGAAAGAGAAAGTGATAGTTGAGTGGTAGATTTCCATAATAGTACAAGAGTTGTGGAGTTTTCTTAATTTGGCTAATTACTATAGGAGGTTTATAGTGGGATACTCGAAAAAAGAGACACTATTTACGGACTTGCTAAAGAAAAATCACGAATGGTATTAGTAAGATATATGGCAGGAGGCATTTGAGATACTTAAAGCGGCCATCTCAACCGAACCTGTATTAAAACTATATGAGTTTAATCTTCCATTTGAGGTATATATGAATACATTGAACAAAGCTATTTATGGAGTCCTAGTACATAAAGTCATCCAATAGAATTTGAGAGCTAAAAACTCAACAATAAGGAGCAACGGTACTCGTCATATGAGAAGTAGATGCTTACAGTGGTGCATTGCCTTGAGACATGATGAGTATATTTGTTGAGAACCAGGTTCGTTGTTCATACAAACAATGTTGCCAACACATTTTGAGGACCCAAAAGAAGTTGTGCACAAAGCAAGCCTAATGGTAAATATGACTTCATGTGGGTGGGAACATAAATTGGGGAGGCACAATAACATGGCAGATGCCTTAGGTTGGAAGGAGGTGTTTGTGACCTTATATACCATTACAAGTGTAGAGCCTAATATGTTGAAACAAATCAAAGCTACAGCTTCCTTAGACGACACATGCTGTAAGTTAATCTCACGGTTAAGAAAGGTGTTATTCGTAGGTTTTGACTCGATGACGATGAGCTATTGATGACTAAGAGTAATCAAGTGTACAGGCTGAGTTTTGGTGGCTTACCCCGACAACTACTAGAGGAGATGCATGACTCACAGTGGTTTGGTGACCCTGGAGTTCAGAGGGTGATGATGCTCCTAACTCATTCCTACTAATGTGTTGGCCCCCGAATTCGTTTCTTAAGCATGAATTGAAATTTTATTTTGAGGTTTAAATTGAATTATGATTGTGGGGAACTATTGTTTAAATAAATGGAATAAAATGTATTAATTGGAGAAATTGAGTTTAAGTTAGAATATAGTGTGGTGTAGGTA
>JAOTAX010000198.1:13870196-13896863 GCA_025629825.1 Erythroxylum guanchezii | reverse complement strand
CCCTAGCTCAATCACAAAGGTGTCCACCCTCCATTCCTACACCAAAATGATCAATTCTTACCTTAAACCAATATCAATCACAAAAGAACAACCATGAAGATCAAACTAAACAAAAACACACAAAACAAGTCCTAAAACACAATAATATTAACCTATCATGCAAGAAACATATACCAAAAACTTAGAAAAACAGATACTAATGCACAACTATCAACTTCCCCACACTTAAATCCTTGCTTGTCCTCAAGAAAAATCAAACACAACTAGTCAATTTTATCACTTCATTTTCATAAAGATCAAAGCATGCGATCCCTCAAAGTTTATCCAACTCAAGTATCAAGCTATTACACATATCATGACTACTTTTCATTAGTGTACATAAGCAAACTCAATTTATGGTACCATAACTCAAAGATAAGTATAAACATATAATGAATCTTTCTCACGGTTTCCCTCATTTCTCTCAATTGTTTGATGGTTAGTGTTTCGCTCAAGCTCCCTGTAGGAAACTACACTACGATATGCTTGCTAATACACCAATTCTCATCTACAATGATTACATGCATAAATAGATCAAAAGGGCTTGTTTCGGGTTGTAATGTGGTAAGGGTTAAGGTGAGTCAAAAGAGGTAAAGGGTTTAACACAAGCATGCATAAAGTAATAAGTGAACAAAGGGATACAAAACATATTCTAAGATATACAAATGTAAATATAATACTACTTCACACTTATTGATGCTACCAAAACGTTCTTCCCTTTTCTTTTCTTTTTCTCTTTTCTTTTCTTTTCTTCTTTTTCTCTTTTTTTATATATAATTGAAGAAACAACAAACAAAATAGCAACTAGATACCATGTGATCGAAGAGTAGAAGTAAAACTCAACTCATCTCGGAAAGAAAAAATTTGTATAAAAAATCCCAAGCTAGCACATCACTTAATACTTTATTAAGCTTGTGAATGGGTAGGGGTTTTGAAATATGAGTTGTTTTTAAGAAATAAAAAGGTTAAGGCTCAACGGGGCTAACAAGGGATAATAACAAGGGAAGGTCATTTAAGCCAAGGGTTATCACAAAAAGGGCCTTAATCATTTCTATTAAGCATGCATCCAGTAGACTCAAACCAATTCAAAGTAAGTTCCGAAGGTAGTAACCTAAAGGGGCATCACACACTCAAAGAAATAAGATGACTATAAATGGAGTCATATAACCTCAATCCTCATATTGGCTCAAATGAAAATTCAATATGCATCTCTACACTGTCTCATTGCCCAAGTGTCACATTTTGAGTAAGCTTATGCAACCAATTAATTTTTCATCACTCAACATTATTCACTCTCTACTCAAGTAGCCTAATCCAAGTTCAAGCATGCATTCAATCTTATTCCAACTAGCATGATAGAATCTCATGAAAAAACACATTAAAAATGATTCAAGTGTAGTTCCATTGTTTAACACAGCATAACATCAAACAACAACCTAATATACCTAAAACATGCATCCTAAACAGTAAATAAAACAAATTTAAACGATGCAATTGACAAGGCAAATGTCACCTCCCCACACTTGGACAACACATTGTCCTCAATGTGACAAGGCAACCATGAAATGAAATCAAAACATTGAACACAACATCAACCAAGCAAACAAATAACACAACTAATAAAGTAAATAAAACAATATAAAAAGTGATGGGTAAGAAGGCTTATGGGGATTGAGGTGATGAAGGCTTATGGGGATTGAGGTGATGAAGGCGTAGGAGAGGCGACTTCAATGTTCTTTGTCTAGATGAACTTGAGGAACTTCTTCTTCATGTACCGTTGCTCCTTGTGTACTTGTCGCATTTGGTTTCCGAGCTCATTGATCTCCAGCATCATTTGTTGTTGATTTGGGATCATCTAGTCAAGAATTTGCTGAAACCGATCAAAATTTGCTACTACTATTGGTTCCTCTTCATCTGCCTCTTCTTAGGGCTCCGGTGGCACCTGAGCGGTGGATTGTTGCGACATGGTTGCATTCTTGCCCTTCTTATTCTTAACAACAGTATGAGTCTGAGGATTTCGGAGCCCCATAAAATAGAGCTCTAAAATTTCAGAGCTTCTTAAATATGATACATTAAAGACATTACAGTTAGTAGTATGCACAGTATCCACATCAAGATGATAAAATGAAGGCAAAGCAGTGACAATATAAGTCATACCAAAATATGAGGTTTTCTTATTATCGCAACTCACAATAGACCTAAAAATGCGATACGAGGTATTTATTTTAACTTTGAGATCCATGCTCTAAAGAAAGAAAAGTTCTTTAGTAAAACACTTATTGCTTTCAGTTTTATTAAAGACAATTAAGCACATAAATTTGTGAAGCAATAAGTACTCTGTGCTACGAGTTAAGGTGTTTGGTGCATTCCTAGAATCAAATGTGTTTTCACTCGTAAGGCTTTTCCAATAGTCATCCACATAGAAGTCATCATGATCATCTAAAATTTTAGTGTTTGACAAGTCAAAAAGTGCACAAATGAATGTATAATCAAGCTTATAAACATAACCACCTATTCTAAACCAAAATGAATCTGTTTTAGGATTATAACGCACAGTGGTAAAAAATTCAATAGTCATTATGGGGTGTATTGGTACATCACAATGAATTAACCTACCCCAACCAAAATTCGCAACTAATTGTTTAATATTACGCCTCAAACCTAGAGTTTCTAACAATTCAAAATCAAAGTATCTCGGAGGCAGTAATTCTCTATCTTTAAAGTCCCCGAAAATTTGCCATTATATTGGTTTTACCTTCACTAGAGACTTGTTGACCCAATTGGTCGATGGGTTTTCGAGTGACAAGCTTCTTTGGAGCCATTGAAGAAGAAAAATCTGCAAAAATAGGCAAAAAAGTTTCTGTTGAAGGATCCCACGATCATGATCGTGGGTTAAGGCTTCAGAAAGTTTCTGGAGAGGCTTCCTATGCTCATAGAAAATGGGTTCATTTCCATGATCGTGGGTTAAGGCTCCAGAAAGTTTCTGGAAAGCCTTCCCATGTTCGTGGGAATCAACCTAATTCCCACGATCATGGATTATCTATTTTTTTTCGACTTCTTATTCTTCTTCTAAGCTTAACATGCATTCCCAACATTCAATCAACCTACCAGCCTATCAAAATTAACTATCCAACAAGAAATTTGAAAAGAACACAAGTTCAAACTTAAACAAAATTCAAACGAAACACAATCAAAACCAAACAAATCAAACACATAAGTACACAAAAGCAAGCAAAAGAAAGGTAAACATGCTAAGTTAAAGTCATTAGCTTGACCATTTTACATGCTTTCATGAAGAAGTGGAAGAAAGAAAAGAGATGACTTCCCTTTCTTATGAGTATGACCCCCCATAGTATGACTTGCATCTTTGACCTTGAATGCTTCACCTTTGTCATTTTCTAACTCCAAAGCTCCATGGGGAAACACCTGAATAACCTTGAAGGGTCCACTCCATCTTGACTTGAGCTTTTCGGGAAATAATCAAAGTGTTGAATTAAACAAAAGCACCAAGTCCCCACTCTTGGACTCCTTCTTCTTGATGTGAGCATCATGCCACTTCTTTGTCCTTTCCTTGTACAACTTGGCATTTTCATAAGCGTTAAACCTCAGTTCTTCTAATTTGCCAAGTTGTAACAATCTTTTCTCACCCGCAAGCTTCCAATCCATGTTCAACTTCCTAACGACCCAATAGGCCCGATGCTCCAACTCCAAAGGTAAGTGGCACGCCTTGCCATACCCAAGTCTATATGGAGTAGTTCCTATGGGTGTCTTGAAAGCTGTCTTGTAAGCCCATAGGGTGTCATCTAGCTTCAACACTTAATCCTTTCTTAAGGTGCTCACTACCTTTGCCAAAATCTTCTTCAGCTCTCTGTTCACCACCTCCACTTGACCACTAGTTTAGGGATAGCAAGGAGTCGCCACTCTATAATGAACATTGTATCTTTTCAGAAGAGCCTCAAATGGTTTGTTGCAAAAATAGCTCCCTCCATCACTTATAATCGCTCTAGACACCCTAAATCTTGTAAAGATCTTCTTGACGAACTTTTGAATCCCTTTGTTGTCATTAGTTGGAGTAGCTATAGCCTTAACCCACTTGGAAACATAGTCAACTCCAACTAATATGTAAGTGTTACCTGAAGAGGATGGGAATGGTCCCATGAAGTCCAAACCCCACACATCGAATATCTCTACCTCCATGATGTTTGAAAGCGGCACTCATCCTTCTTCGATATGTTGCCTACTCTTTGACACCTATCACACTTTAGCATAAAGTCTTGAGCATCCTTGAACAAGGTCGACCAATAGAATCCACACTCCAAGATCCAACTTGTAGTCTTATTAGCTTCATAATGCCCTTCATAAGGTGAACTATGACTTTGCATCAGAATCTCAGGCATTTCATCTTCAGGGATACACTTACGAATCACACTGTCAGTACATATCTTATACAGTACATGTTCATCCTAAATATAACGAAACATTGAAATACAAATTGCTTTCTTTGTTGACAAGAAAGATCGGAAGGAAGAATACTACTTGAGAGTTAGTTTGCAATATCTATAAACTAAGGACGAAAAGGATTATCTCCCATCATTAAAGGCTCATCAGGAAAGCTCTCCTCGATTTCCTCTTCTTCTTTATGGTGCCCTCCTTCAAGTCTCGAGAGGTGGTTAGCTACAACATTTTTTGCTCCCTTTTTGTCTTTAATCTTAATGTCGAATTCTTGGAGCAAAAGTACCTATCGGATAAGCCTAACCTTGGCATCCTTCTTCACAAAAAGATATTGGAATGCTATATGATCTGTAAAAACAATGACATGTAAGCCTAAAAGATAAGAACAAAATTTCTCACATGTAAATACCACAACAAATAACTCCTTTCCGTAGTTGTGTAATTCAGTTGTGCTCCCATCAAGGTTTTGCTTGCATAATCGATGGCGTGCAATCTCTTTTCCTTTAGCTGACTAAGGACATAACCAATGGCATGATTGCTTACATCACTCATAATCTCAAAAGGAAGAGACTAAACCGGCTACGTCAGAATAGGTACTGATATAAGTGCCTTCTTCAACCTGTTAAAAGTGTCCAAACAAGCATCATCAAAAACAAAAGGCACATCTTTAACTAATAAATGAGTTAAACGTCTAATGATAAGAGAAAAATCCTCGATGAAACATCTGTAGAACCCTGCATGACCAAGGAAGGCTCGGATGTCCTTGATGTTAATGGGAGGTGGTAACTTTTCAATTACTTCGGTTTTAGCTTGATCCACCTCAATCCCCTTGCATAAGATCTTATGGCCCAATACAATTCCCTCTTGGACCAAGAAGTGACACTTTTTTTTAGTTCAAGACTAAATGAGACTCCTCACATCTTTGAAGCACTATGTCTAAATTAAACAAACAATGGTCAAAAGAATCTCCAAAGATAGAGAAATCATCCATAAATACTTCCATGAAGTTCTCATTCATGTCCACGAATATGGCTATCATGCACCTTTGGAATGTGGCAGGTGTATTGCATAAACCGAATGGCATCCTCCGATAAGAAAAAGTCCTATAAGGACAAGTGAAAGTGGTCATCTCTTGATTTTGTGGGTATATAATCACTTGATTGTACCTTGAGTATCTATCAAGAAAACAGTAAAATGCATGGCCAACCATCCTCTCAATCACTTGATCCACAAAAGATAAAGGGAAGTGATCTTTCTTGGTGGCCAAATTGAGCTTCCGATAATCAATACATACTCTCCAACCTGTAATGGTCCTAGTGAAAATCTTTTCACCTTTTTCATTTTCCATCATTGTCATGCCTCCCTTCTTAGGCACACATTATACCAGACTCACCTACTCACTATCTAAAATGGGATAAATAATCCCTGCATCCAACAGCTTTACTACCTCCTTTTTCAAAACCTCATGCATGTTTGGATTTAACCTTCTCTGTCGCTCTCTCACAGTTTTACACCCTTCTTCTAGGTTAATCCTATACATCACCACATTGGGGCTAATTCCCCCTAATATCAGAAATTTGCCACCCCATAGCTCTTATCCTCTTTCTAATGGTCTCCACCACTTTCTCTTCTTGGTCAAAATCTAATTTGTTGGAGATAATAATGGGTAAGGTATGGTTTTTACCTAAAAAGGTGTATCTCAAATGGGGGGGGGGGGAGAGGGTTAGGGTTTAAGCTTTAAAATAGGGGGCTTAATGAAAGAAGGTGGTGTAGGTGTATCTATTCTCTCCAACTTCTCTAACTTAACGTCCTCACATAAATCCTCTTCTCTCAGACTCTCATCCTTGCGTACTTCAGTAACTTCATTAACTTCCTCTTCAACCTCCTTCATACATTCATCCACAACATCAATCTTCATACATACATTACCATCCATCTGTTTCTTCAAAGATTTAGATATATTAAACTCAACCTGCTTATCACTAATCCTCAAAACAAGTTTTCCCTCATGCGCATCAACTAATGCCCTACTAGTATTCGTAAAGAGCCTACCCAAAATCAATGGACAATTTTTATCAACTTTAAAATCCAATACCACAAAATCAACAGGAATAATAAATTTACCTACTTTTACTAACACATCTTCTACAACTCCATATGGCCTATTGATGGATTGATCTACAAGTTGAATCAGCATGGATGTAGGCTTGACCTCTTCTAGTCCTAATTTCCCGAAAATAGACAAAGGCATCAAGTTAATGCTTGCACCTAAATCACATAGACATTTAGAAAATTCAAAGTCACCAACAACACATGGAATCATAAAACTCCTTATATCTTGTAGTTTTGCCTCCATCCTTTTTTGACTTTCCTCCTGGCTAAAAAACATTCTCTTTTGGTTCTCTTCTTGATTTGCCATTATAGACCCCAAAATATCCATCAACTTGTCCATTTTGTTCTCCAAAGATCCAAGTCAGTCTTGTTGAAATCCTGGAGGTCCTTGTGGTCTTGCTTGGCCACCTACATTGCTAATACTCCAAGAAAAATTTGGGTGGCTTTTCCACCCTAGATTATAAGTATTCGAGTACGAATTATTACCTCGCTATGGTTGGCCAAGTAACTTACCTATTCAGTGCTATTGACTCCTAACAAAAAGCATTCTACTGTGCAATGGTTGTCCTGCCCGTATAACTCACACTGTAATAGCATAGCTTTGGCTGTAGATTAAGATGCTCCTTGTATGATGTTCAACTGCTTGGTGAGGGCTATGATATGTGCTTGCAAAGCGGTAATAGATTCAATTGGGATCATACCTTTTTACTCCGCTTGCCCCTGTCTACTCCTCTCGCTTGACCACATACAACTGTTTCTCGCTAACTCTTCCAAAAGGTCATGCATTGCATCGATAGTTTTCTTCATCAAAGATCCTCCCTCAGTTGCCTCTATGGTCCCTTTTGTGCTTTAATTTACACCATTGTAGAATGTTTGCATGAGGAATTACCTCGAAAGGTTATGGTGGGGACAACTTCTCTATAGTTCTTTAAACCTCTCCTAAGCTTTATATAAAGACTTCCCATCGCTTTGTTGAAAATTTGTGATTTCCTTAATGATCCTTATTGTCTTGGTCAATGAAAAGTATTTGGTGAGAAATGCCTAGGCTAGCTGTTCCCAAGTAGTAATGTACCCTGAGCTGAGTGAATTGTACCAGGCCTTTGCCCGATCTCTCAAAGTGAAAGAAAATAGTTGTAACCTCACGACATCGTCAAACATCCCATTACATCGAAAAGTGTTGCATATCTCTAAAAAATTGGTGAGATGGGCGTTAGGATCTTCATTAAACAACCCATAGAACTGCACACTATTATAAAGAATGTTGAGGAGTGCCGGCTTGATCTCGAAATTGTTAGCTTGAATCGCTGGCCTCGCAACTCCTTGAGGACTGAATCTTGGTCTCATAAAGTCCATCAATGTCCTTTCGACCCTCCTTGTTCTCCTTCTTCCACCATATTTCTTTGTATAATATCTTAGCGCTTCGCTCTTCTCAACTATCATTCATGCCTTGTGATATCTACTAACTCTTTGTCATGAAACTCAATATTCCTTCGTGTGTTCCTTGTATTCATGCACCTGCAAAGACACAAGGAAAAGTATCAAAAACTCTTAAAACAACGTAACCCAAACTAAACAAGATGCTAAACAATCAATCCCCGGCAACGACACCAAAACCTTGATAAATGTAAAACACACTACTAATCTTATGCTCAAAATTGCAAGTATATGGGTCGTACTTGTAGTTGAAAGCAGATATCGATCCCCCGAGGATTGTGCTTAGGCACCACTTAATTTAGTTTGTTTTTTGTTTAAGAAATCATTTAAATCAAAATTAAAAAAAGTAAAATAAAGACAAACTAAAAGTAATAGGGAATAATGCAACCCAAACCAAAATCGTAAACTAAGACTTGGAAAAAATCAAGATTAAACATTAGGATTTGTCATTATCCCTATTTGCTCCCCTCTGATTAATAGATTCAATTTATGCTTGGCCCAAGATTTCTTAAAATTCTAGCTACCCTCTCTCAAGTGTAACTAAATGTCACTAGTTAAATAAATTAGAAATAACTTTGGGATCTCTCGATGTGTAAAACCTTTCCTGAACAGTCTACTAGATATGAAGCTATCCTATAGGTAGTGTATTAATCTATTGAAATCTCTTCCTAATAAACCAATAACTTATTATTTATAGGTCTATTAATTGTCAACTCTCGTTGTACAATTAACATAGATTACCAAGCTCACTCTCTTGATTTATTACAAGGTTTAAGCACAATAAATAACACAAACATATAAATCATTAAATCAATAACCAAAGGTTCATAAATAGTTCAACAACAAACCCTAAAAATTGTTTTAGCCATTCATAATATCTATAACATCCTCAACATTCAAATAATCCATGATAAACATGCTAGAAGAGAAAGAAGTTGAAATAAAAATGGACGGGGTAGCTCCTCCTCTTTTTTGCCCAATCTGGAAAATTTGGATAACAAGGTGCTCTTTGCCCAATCAAGAATGAAACCTTGAATCTCCCCCTATCTCTAGGCTCTCAATCTGTCTTTTAGCTCTAGGAAGTAAGTTCCACGACCCTTTGGCTGCTCTCGGGATTCTCTGTCTTATAAAGTCATAAAAACCTAAAAAATATGAAACTCGCTTGTCTTTTCGACTTCCAGTTCTCACGATCGTGGGAAGCTCATAACTTAATAAAAACTTTCTCCATAGATTTCCCACGATTGTGGAAAACATGCCCTTTTCGACAGTCGTGGGTTTTTGTTTTTCAGCAGCTCCACTTCTCTTCTCTTCTCTTGGTCCCTAGCTCAATCACAAAGGTGTCCACCTCTGCACCAAAATGATCAATTCCTACCCTAAACCAATATCAAACACAAAGGAACAACATAAAAATCAAAATAAGCAAAAACACACAAAATAAGTCCTAAAACATAATAATACTAACCTATCATACAAGAAACACATACCAAATACTTAGAAAAATACATACTAATGCACAACTATCAAATATCGAAAAGAAACAGAAAGTTTGTGTTTACATGTCACTTTTGTGGTGTAAAGGGTCATATAAGGCCAAATTGTTACAAGCTGCAATAAATGCTATTCCATAATGCTCAAAATAGAAAATTCAAACGTTCTTGGAAGAACTTTAAGCAGGAGAAGCCATTAAAGGAGATTTGGGTAAGAAAGAACCAACCGCAAGCACTTGTGGCTCTTAAATCAATGCGTGGAACATCTCACAATAGATAGTATTTTGATAGTTGGTGTTCACATCATATGACAGGTGAAAGAAACTACTTGATGGATTATCAAAGTTGTATGGATGGCTAGGTTACTTTTGGAGATGGAAAGAAGGCCACAATTATTAGAAAAGGGACTCTTTGTATGGATAGACTGACACACTTTAAAAATGTGCTTCACATTGATGGGTTAAAAGCCAAGTTGGTCAGTATTAGTCAGAAATGATGGATTATTGGTTAAATTCACCAGTGATGAATGCATGATGTTAACTGAACAAGGAGAATGTTTAGTGAGTGGCAAAAGATTGGCAAATAATTGCTACATGTTGAAGGTTGTTATTTCTTGTAATTCAGACGCACATGATAATCTAACTTTATGACACAAAATGATTAATAAAGTGGTAGAAGAAAATCTTCAAAACCATCCTTACGAACTAGCACGAAAACACAAAGAAGCAAAAACCAAAATTTGCTTAAATTCACAATTAGTTATTGCTGGTAAAAAAATTGTTCAAACAAAAGACCAATTGGTTTCTTCAGAAGAAAAAACCAACTAGACAATTGGTGACAAAGATAATGTGACAAGGAATAAGGCTAGGTTTGAATTACTTCAAGGGGCACATGAACTGTGTGCTTTATATTTTTGAAGAATATTGTTGTTTTTTATTAAAAAACAAAAAAGAAGGAGAAGGAGTTAACGTATAGTCTTTTTGAGTTTTTGATCTATGGGTTTTCTAAGGTTTAGGTGATTGGTGTGTATCTAACATTTCCTTACTTGTTGAATAGTATATTTGATGTGAAAATAAGGCTCTACTTGATGATTTAAGAGTTTTGCTTTTAGATTTTGATTTATGAAGTTATGATAAGAAAATTTTGATGCTTGGTTAAAGATCTATAGGAAGATTCCAGTTTTTTATGATTTGGTTTTTAAAGTTTTGTCTTGATTTCTCTCTACATCGTGGGTTGTATGAGTTTGGGCAATATGCTTTCATATGGTTTATGTGAATGGGAGATTGATTAAGTTTGATTCTGATGTGAGTAATGACATGATGGCTAATGTTTTAACTAGTGGTAAATTGTCATATTGGCCTTATGCTACTGCATTGTGTGCTTATGATTCTTCCGCTGCACCTATTGCTGATTTTTATGTTTCTTTATTCGCTGAGATTGATCACATTGATGACATTCTTCTTTTTGGTTGGGATTATTGCTTCTATTATTGTTTCTTTGGATATTTGAAAGTTATTCGGAAATTATTTGGAAGTTATTCATAAATTGATGTTCGATTAAGGGGAGTGTCCAATTCTCTTATTAAGGGAGAGTTCGTATATGTGACAAATAATGCCAAAAAAGGGGAGATTGTTAAGATATATGTTATGATATCTTATAAATTAATTTTGAACACTATTTATAATTGGACATAGTTGGATATATTTGGAAGTTTACCTTGGTTGTAAAATTCATTCTAGACTTTGAGACATGCATGAAAGGCTCTATAAAAAAGATCTTAGTGATCTCATTCGCTTAATGAATCAGTATCCTGCGGACGGACTGACTACCGTTGAGACTTTTGAAGGTAAAATTACAGGAAGGGTAAAATCTTAGTAAAGATAGGATTTATTATTTGGGATAAAATCACCATATCTTAATAAAGATAATGTGCAGATTTTTTGGTGATTTTGTAGCTATCTTTGAAAGCCTAATTTGGTGAGAGTCGTTATCTAAGGTAATTAAATTTGTGTAAATTTGATTGACTATTTTGGAGCTGCATTTTTGCTAGGTTTAATGTGAATTTCTGACCAAATGTATGCTATTTTTGTGAGGAAAAGTTAATAGAAAAATAACTAATTTATGTAGCTACGTTTCTTTATTTTTGTGTGAGCAATTACATGCTCTATTGAGCTATTCTTGGCAGCTGCATTTATGCACATATGGGCGAATAATTGGACTGCAACTCCATTTTTTTTGTGAGGGAAAATCAACAATTATTTGTGTCAAGTGTGTTGCTATGTTTTGTGATATTTCGGTAATGAAACATATATCTGATTGATGATTTGCGTAGCTGCATTTTCTCCACTGTGTGTGTGAATTTTCTAGATAGTTGTGTTATTGTTTTTGATTGAAAAATATGTCCAGTATATAGCTTCGTGAGCAGCTGTATGTTGTGACGTTTCGGTGATGAAACACTATTTTGTTTGATGTCTTATTGGAGCTGTTGTGCATGGATTGCTTGTTGATTATTTTCAGAGATTCACAATAAATATTGTTCTACTACTTCCCACACTTTTGGTTGATGAAGTTGCATTTTTAGGGGAGTTGTTTTCGTATCTCAAGTGTCTTTGTTTATGTCCTTATTGTTTAAATCACTTGAGTTGTTTAATTCTTATCTTTATTGTTAAACATTGTTGTAAAAATTCTCTATTGAAGTTAGCACGAGGTGGTTGTGCTATTGGGAGTGATTTACTTTCACGAGTTGTAAGGACCGGGGATAGTGTCAAGGGTTGAGTGAGTCGACCTTGTAATGCCTTGAGTAAAACTATTGTTGTTACTTGGTAAAAGTTATTAAGATGGGTGAAGGCCTCGCAGATATAGACAAGGTGTGCCGATCTGCGTTACCAAATCTCGAATGTTGATTTGTTTATTTCACGTTTAATTTTTCTGTTTTCATTTGTGCTAGAAAATTTACAGTTGCTTTATATCAAGCAATCACAGATACAATTCAAAGTAACTGCGACTGAACCATAATTTTTGCAAAATTACATCATTTCAGATTTTCAATAGCCATCTAAAGAAAATAACAGTAAAATTGGGGCAAGAAGCAAAAATCTGATGGATTGAATATCATCAGAAAGTTGGAAATATTACATAACATATCTCAGAAGCTAATTTTAAAAGTTCTAGTTGGGGAAATACATTTCCTATATAATTTCCAGGGCTTAAGTAAATAGAACCATGAGCTTTAAGTATACTAGGACAAAAAGATCAACCATAAAGAACCATCGACTTCCTTCTTTTTACACAAGTTTAAAAGCTTGTAATACCTGAAATATAGATGGAAAACTAACTAATAGATGCCTAATGATAAGAATTAGCTTTCCTGAATGCTTCATAATGGATAGACGAAGTAGATTCTAGTTGACATTGTAGAAGAAGTGACACAATCATCCAAACTTTCTTCCAAGAAACTGAAGCTAAACGACTTGCGTCCTTCCTATATCTCGATGGGGTGTTAATAGAAATATTTTCTTTTTCTATATTTTCCACTATAGTTAAAAAGTTTGATTGTCCACATAAAAATGGTGGCACTCGACAATAAACCCGAATACTACCTACTTAAAGGAAGCAAAGTGTTGAAGTTTAAGAAAATAATAGAAATATGTTGCATAATAAGTTTTTGGGAGGTAGGCAACCTAATTGTAAAGTTTGCGATTTTCCTTGAGAACCTTATGGTAACAAAAAGCTGCATGAGCTAGTCCTTTAATGTGCAGTCCTGTATAGAAAGTAGTAGATGTAGTTTTTAAAAGACCCACAGTAATTTTGTTCCTTCCCTTCCCATTTCATACACTCAAAATCCATTAAAAAAAAGGAAAAAGGAGATGTGCACAGCAATAAAAAAAATAATTTATATCATAAAACTTACCAATATTGTTGAATTCCTCATTAAATTTCATTTTCATAAACTACATACAAGCCTTTGTTGCATGAATTGAATGTTTTAATTCCTGTAAAAGAAGGATAATTGGAATAAACAATCATGTCGCTAATAGAAAAACATGAGAAATAGAGGAAATTAACAAACCTGAACATCCTTTTGTTATTAATCAAAGATTATCTATTGTTTCAAGGTTTGATTTTATAGTTCCTCTCCCTTTTTTTGTGTGAGAAGATTCCTGTTTCTTGATCACTTTATTGTCCATTTTTTTCACTCTACATAAATCAAAAATTGATGAAATTAGTATGTATAAAAATTAAGGTGATACCATCAGATTTGTAGCTTTTGATATATAATTATGCTACCCACAGTTCTAGATTAAGAACTACTTTTTTTATTTGTGAATGCAGTTTTGAAGAAAAACTTATAGCCCTGTGAAGTAGTGTTGTCTTTAGGTGTTACCTTCAGCTAAAATTACATCATTAACACAAAATGATTTGGATGTTGTTTAAACTTATTCTCTTCTGAATAGAAAAGCTAAATTTTAGCATACTATATTATAGTTGCTTAAAATCCGATGTTCAAACTCCTCAACAAGCTTGTTTAGAATCGATTATACCAACTATTGCAAATCTTTAGCCACCACTACTCCAACCATGTAACAACCCCTATACGAAACCTACAACCATCCACACATAAGGCAACCAATTCCCTATACATACATTCACGACATAAATTTTGGTTCATTGCTATACATATACACATTACAAAATTCCCTAATGCTTAACATTATCATTTAACAGTAGTAAAACATCTTTACATTTACATGGTACTCTAAAAGAAAACATACAATTCCCTTTAACCATTACATGTACAATCATCTTTAACTAAAATCTAAAGTACTTTTTCTTGTATCTGTTGGCCTTGGTCCCTGCCGATGTTCCCTGTACCTCACTCCTATTACGTGGACCTACACAGATTAACACCGTGCTAAGATTGAAAGCTTAGTGGGTAAACATCTAATTTGGATGACCACTCATAGTAGTCATCTGTCAAACACACACATTTAGAAACATCACAACTCATATACCATAAATTCACATTCATAAACCAAACATTGATATTCAATGCTAATGTAAACAATGATGGCATACTTAAGTAAAGTACATAATGCAAATATGCTTCAACATATTATCCATATACTGAAAATGCACATTTATAAGCCAAATATTGATATTCAACGCTCATTGATACAAATTATTAATATAATTTCACATCATTACAATTAATCATTACAACCAATACAAATTCTCACCAATAATAATTATTCATGTTATCATGTTGTATTTCTTATTTATGACTGTTAAGTTTCTTTAATGTGTTAAGCCTTCACATTTTTATGGATGTGGATAATGGGTGCTATGGATATCTGAAAATATCAAACTGTGGATACCCGAAGGTATCGAACTATGAATACCCAAAGGTGTCAAACTGTGGATATCCAAAGGTATCGAATTGTCGACACCGTTGGTGTCATATTGTATCAACTGCACTATAACCCTATAGGCACACCTATCTATCCATAACCAAGACAATAGAGTAGACATTGTAACATTTTTTTAACCATTTGCAAATTTCACAATTCATATATTAACAAATCATATGATATACATTTCAAGTCATAAAATGTAACATCCCGTTACCCATGATAAGGCTCGAATAGTGTATATATGAGTTTAATGAGAAGTTAGAAAGTGCATTTGATGTTCATGCATAATTTTTTTTTAGAAATAAAAAATTATGCATGAACATCAAATGCACTTTCTAATTTGGCATACACATACACTTGAATATTGAATTTTTGCACATTAAAATGATTGTACATGTATTTATTGACATTTTCTGGGTATAATTGAGTTATAAATGTGATTTTGTTGAGAATTTTGGTTTGATTGTATTGAAAATTGATTTTTGAGAGTATGTATTGCTTTAGAATTTTTGGTGAAATTTGGGAAATTTCTAAAATTTTTGGGCCATTTTGGATTAGGAAAAATGCCAAATGGCAAGACAATTGTTAAATGGTAGTAGAATTAACTGTCAAAAGACAGTGAAAATTTTGATAAATGATTTTGGGATTTATTGACAAGTGTTAAGGAAATTTGGAGACAAATGGAGTAGGAATTGGAATTGATTAGACTAGTTAAATAAGAGAACCTAGTTTAAAGCCTTAGAAATTGGACAAGTGGCAAGTGACAAGTGTCACTTGCCAAGCCAAGTCTTAAAGCCCACGATTCTTTTAATTTGAAAGACTATGTTGTTTTGTCTCTTACGATTGCCTTATGCTTTCTTCTTCTTCTTCATTTTCGTTTTCTTCACTCACTCTCAGCTCATCAACGTTGAAGACCACTCTCACCTCTATTTGCTACCATCATTTTGATATCTTCTTATTTGTCACTAAAGACCTATCCCTACCACCTTTAGAAAGATGAAGATCGTATGATGCTTGGGAGTTAGGGTTAAGTGATATTTTCAAGATTTAGAAGCTAAATCAAGTAAGTTATGCCTTAACTATCATGGGTATGATTAAATGAAGCTAGAATGATAAGTAAATTAAGATTGATGACTTAATTATGCAATTTTTATGTATATGTCGTGGGTGATGAAAGTTTATATAAATGTCTTGCTTTTGTATATGTATGATGATTAATGATTCATAAATTGATGTAGAGTAGAATGAATCCTAGAATAAGGTAGAATGAAGTGCAGAAATTGATGATGAATGGATACACGTTTATGTTCTGTTTTTGGCTTAATGATCAAATACAGATCATGATTGTTTGTGAATGATATTGATTTGAAATGGAGTTGAGAATGAAGAGGAAATGAAGTAGAAAAGATGATCTAGGTACAAGATGTGTTAGATGTAAAATGTAGGAAGTTATAAAAATATGGAAAATTGGAAGAGTGTGTGTTGGAAAATGTTAGCTATAACATTTCCACTGATTAAGCTTATGTATTTTAGCCATAACTTATTCTGTAGTTATCCAAATGAGATGATTTTTGATTTGAATTAAATTAGAGACATATGGCTACATTTTTCATGAGACATCGAATTCAAATTTTGTCTTTAAGAGTTTCAAAATTAGACTAGAGTTTGATTACTAAGTGCAGCAGAAAAATGAAAAAGTGCAGCAAAAAAATGAAGAAGTGCAGAAAATGATGAACATGCGTGAATGATGTTCTATTTTTGATGTCTGTGTTTATTCATAGATTTTGATTTGTTTATGATCAAGTTTAGCTGAAATTGAAGTGAGAATGAAGGCGAAAAATGAAATAGAAAATGTACAAAAAGTGTGATAAAGGATTGTGATTATTGAAGTTAAATGAAGATTAGTGAAGTAGACAAAATTGCAGAAAAATGTGATATAGAAAAGTATGGAAATAGGTTCTATTTTTGGGTTGTAATCAATCATAAAATTTTTAATTGTGTATAGAGAACATTGAATTGAAAGTTGAGGTATAACAGAATGATCAACTTGAAATGATAGAATTTTGGCAATGTAGTGTGTTGGAGTATGTTATATGGAGTGTTTTTACTGATAATGCATTTATATTTGGGCCATACCTTGATATGTGAATATTCAAATTAGATGGATTTTGATCTAGATGAAACTAGAGATATACAGCTACAATTCTTAAGAAGAAATTGAATTTGAATTCTGTCACTAAGGGTCTTGAAATTTAACTTGAAGCTCAGTTTTAGCTTAGGTTGCAGCACTACCCGTGACATAAATCATGCCCTATTGTTACTGTATTGATGTAGGCTGAATCAGATAAAGTTGTCTTCACAAAAGTTGTAGCTTATTCTCTAAGCTTTTAATTGGTATAAAGTTTGCAGTTTTTGGATATTTTAATTAAGAGATATGAATTGTACAACTTTGACTGCATGATCATGCACTAGTCAAAATTTCGAAAGTACTTAGTCTGAAGTATTTTGAGTATAAATTTCAGAATACTGAAACAAATTGTATGATCTTCATGTCATAAGACAATTAAGACATAGTAGAACAATTTTCTAGAAGGAAGTATAACCAAATTACTCCATCTTCCTTGTCAGAATGGTCATGCAAAGTGGACCTAAAAATCTATTTTTAGAAAAATCTGGAATGATCAAATGAGTTATGAAATTAGATTCAAATTGTTTATTGAGGTGCAAACCCTAAGTACAAATTATACTTATGTGAGTGTTGATATATGAATGATTATTTGACGAGAATAATGGAAAGAAACCCAGGATTATCATTGAACATGCATTGTATATAATCCATACGTTATACATGTGTGCATAAATGAGTACGTGTATAATTGTGCAAATTTGTGATATGTGTAAATGTATATTGCATGATATAGAGGAGCATTTGAAACGTCAACATCCAGACGTTGTCAGGACTTCGAGGCAATAGCTTCTAGAGCGATCTATGAGTAACCTAGACGGTCTCAATTATTTGTTTGTTATAAATTATGTTCTGAGTTATCTTTGAATGTGGACTTGATTGTGCTGATTCTGGACACTGAAGGTCCGAGGCTTCTGATGCATGAATGTGATATTTGAAGTGCTCCTTGTATGTGAATGTGAAGAAATAAGTGTTACTTAATATGATTGTTGAATGTCGAACCAAAGTCCGATGATAAATGTGAATGAGACTGTGAAAGTGATTGATTGAAACAATGATTAATTAAATATGTGTGATGCATTTCATTGCATGAATGCATGATCAGATAATGAGAATTGTGACTTGAGTAGTTACTGAAAATGAGATTAAAGCTTGAAATGTGATTAAGAGCCGAAGGCTTGCTATGTATAATGAGCCTTGTATCCCCAACGGATAAGGGACAGTATCAATGAGCCCGATATCCACAAGGGATACGGGGATAGTCTAGGCACTCAATCACAACAACGTAATAATCAAAAGTGAGTCTCATAAGCACTGTATATAGATTTAATATGTGTGTTTGATTCACTGAAATATATTGTGGACATGTATTTGAATGAGAGTGGATATGTGAAGTAAATGATACGTGATGCTATATGCTAAATGAAACGATGTGAAATATGTGTTTACATATGTTGATGTATTGTATGAATTGAGTGAACCATCGAGGATGGTTACCTCGCTGAGTTCGCAAAACTCACCAAAATTGCAATGTTGATTTTTTAGGACTGAGAGAGGACATCAGCGACAGAGAGACTTTACAAGAAGCATAATTCTTGTACTTTTGGGAAGAAGAATTGGCTCAAAAGTCGATCAGCTGAGACTGAAGGATTAAATAGAAATTTTTGTATAATTCCTCTCTCTTGTAGTGTGTTTTGTATTAGGTTTTGGATGATGTACATATTTGGATGGTTTGTAAAGTTACAATGTACATATTCAGTTTTTATGAAATAAAAGGAGGAATTCGGTTGGTTCTTAAATGTTGTATCTTTTCTTTATGATACCTTATAAAAGATTATAAATCATGATGCCATGACTAAATGATTGTAGTGATTGCACTAACATTCCATTATTATAGTTTATGTACTGGAATGTCCTCAGGGTGTTCTGGTATGCACTTTATAGCAGTGGGTTGTTACATAAAATCTATATTTGCGTTCATACGTGCAATTTATAGTTTACCACCATTAGAAGGGTATCGAAATCACACTTGTATAATTATACTATACATATATGAGTAATGAATATGTATACAAATCATTTATGTACATATAAATTTTCTTTGGAATGCATTATGCTTAATCTTATATTCCAATGTTCAGTTTCCCAATTCTCATGTGGTAAGTCCTATTTCATTTATTTCTAGGTGTTTGAAAATTTTCATACACATTCGTAAAGGTTCGGATAAGATGCGGTAGAAATCAGAAACAAAAATAATGTCATGGTCTTGACGAACATTTTCTCTATTCATACCACCATTTGTTCCTTAATATTCATATATAAAATGTCGGAATTGGGTTTCTAGGTCTTCTAGACATTTCTCCCTCTGTGTTTCTCGTTTCTAGAGAACTAACAATCAGGTCATTTGGACTCCTAACTTATGAGATATAGACCAAATATCACAAGCTGCTCCAAAACAGGGGCAACATCAGGTCATCACTTTCAATCTCAATTTACAACGTCATAAGTCCAGAACTAAGTTAGAGTTCCTTCTAGAGATGATTATCTCTATGTCTTAGGTTTCATATGCAACTAAAATCACACAATTTGGAGGTCTGTAGGTTGAGTTATGACTCAAATAATGCGACTAACTCAAACAAACCCTAGACAGAATTCCACTACACAATACTCTCTTGTCATATACAACCAAGTTCGTGTAAAGTAACACCAAAATACACCAAAAATCATCCTAGTAATCATTCCATATCTAGATGAATCTTAATCATTCAAATATATACACAAAGAGGAATTAAACTATATAAAGAGGAATTAAACTAAGTGTGGTCCCAAACCTTAAAATTGACAAAGTAGTTCTTCTAATACTTTTCCTTCCCTTCCTCTTTGGCTTTGCTTGAATCACCAAGTGAAAAATGATGGGATGAAGAAGGTGAAATGGAGAGGAGAAAAATATGAAGTTAAGCCATCAAAGTGTCATCTATCTCCCCTCTCCATATGCCTTTTCATGAAATGAATTTTCTAGTTTTAGACACATGTCACAATCCCATTGGACCATATGTCACAATCCTATTAAACCATGTGTTACAATCCCATTGGACCACGTATTACAATTCCATGAGACCACGTGTTAAAATTATGTTGGACCAGGTGTAACAATTCTATTGGACCATGTGTCATAATTCTATTGGATCAAGTGTTACAATTCTATTGGACACACATACTTTAATCTGTCTCATGTGTTAACTTTAGAAAAATTGCATATTGGTGCTTCTTCTTCCTTTAATTCCCACATTGGTCTATAATTTTATCAATTTATTTCATTTCCTTATGTCTTAAGTTTCTAATGGTATAAATTTCATACAATTTGGTTAATTATATCGAGAGTTATATCCCCCAAAACTACAGGTTGTTTGAAAACAAGAACAATAGCCAAAACTCATCTTCAAAATAGAATTCAAAACTCTTAGAGACAGAATCAAATTTGGGTTCCTTCATGAAAGTTTTATAACTATGTCTCTAGGTTAATCTCCAATTGAAATTATCCAATTTGGAGGTCTACAGGCCAAATTACAGAAGTCTATTTAATGAAACCTATCCATTCAGTGAGGTATATATCCTAAATCAACTAACTTCGCTCTTATCATGCAAGAGCAACACAAAAATACATCCAATTTAAAACTTGCTTACGGAATACTTTTGTTAATTCCCCTCACATAACACTCATAATCTAAGCAAACATATCAAAAATTTCTGTACATATTTCACGTCTAAGTATGTATGTCCATGCTGAAGCGAACAAATTATCCATTTACCCTTGTCTTTTACTTTAAGTACCATTATATCTCTTACTATACTTAGATGTACTTAATTCATTATGTTCATTTCTTAATACACCCTAGACATGCTATAATACTTCCAAGGTATATGTTGGGGCATTACAAACCATCTTTGTTAACCACCCGGTTACTTCGTATCTCCCCGATGCTACAATTAAGTTTAACACAAGATCAATAATTCTTAAATGAAATTCATGAATCAGAATCAGAATCAAGAAACGAAAGCAAAAAAACAGAGTACCAGCTTCTTCAACTTTTCCAGATTCCAAATCGAGATGTTTGTGTCTACTAATGCTGTCGTCGTGTTGTTGCAGCACGTCCTCCAGCACTGCTGCCATCAAAAACAATAATGCTCCCTCCTCCACCCTCTCCATTCACCCCCAAAAAAATGACAATGCTGGAGATGAGAAAGGAGCTAAAGATAGAAAGAGAAAGAGTGATGATGTTTTGTGTAGTACGTCCTTGGTGAGCTCGGATTGAGAGCATACGACAAATTTAGGGCACTAGCGAGAATGAAGATAAAGATGAGGATGTCGAGCAGCGATGAAAATTGGAAGAGTAACCGGCAGCTTTTACAAGGTGAGGAATTAGGGCAAAGAGTGGGGAAAATCGTTATCGCAAATCCGAAAGAGGGAGAGGATGAAACACAATCGAATAATGCTCTATTGAAAAAGATGGAACTTGGACACTAAAAATCCGAATCCAAACAAGAAATTCAGAATAGGAGACAAAAATGAGATTCAGTGAAGGAAATATACAAAGTGAGTTTCTTACAAGGTCAGAGATTAGGCAGAGAGTGGTGAAAATCATCTTGGCTCATAAGTCAAGAAAATTGGAAGACTCAGAATTTGAGAATTTTTGTAAGTAGAATGACGACAATTTTTAAGCTGGACAGTGTTAGATAGTTTGGTGGAGGGGGCTTTGCAATTTTGCACTTCTAGATCTAAAAGGAGGATGCACTTTGTGATCACAAGTCGTAAGACCATTTATTACGTATATCTCAATCAAAGGCTAATTAGTCTCTGTAATCTCTACATTGAAGTGCGTAGAATGGACAGCCGATCCGGTGGCAAACTCTCACGCTGGAAATCAATTTTACCAAACTATCCTCTACTTTGAAAATCTGTGAGAAATTCCTATATAAAATTCTAACAAACTTCCCTCCATTGACGTTTTCTCTATTTAAAATATTGATAAATTACACATATGACAATTTTTTTACGTGCACATCTATGTACATAACAGTGGTTGAGACTTATTAATTAATATAAAATATATAAGTTAAACATATTAAATTATTATATTTACATATTATTACTAACATTAAATTAAACAGTAATAATCAAATATATTTATTAAAATTAATAATATATTTATTGGTTTAATATGATGGTAAACTAAGACTTTTACTAATAAAATTTTGTTTTATATATAATAAATAATATGATTAATATGTGATAATGATTAATAATCTTGTAATAGTATTTATTTAATTTTAAGTAAATTATTTATACTAATTTTATTTATAAATAAATTTATTTTACACAAACATAAATCATAATAGCTATTCAGTACACATAGGTCCCATATGATAAAAAAAATTAATCGAGATTGATATTGATTCTATCAAACTAATAAAATATAAAAATTAGTCAACATTGACATTAAATCTGAAATGAAAGTTACAAATCATTACCAATGAGTACAATGATTGACTTGAAAAGAAAAATTAGCTAATAATTACTGAGTAGTAATAAATATATATTTAAGAAATATGAATTATAAAAATAATATTATTATGTAATAAAATAAAATTTTAATATGATATATAATTTACTATTGTAATAATTAATAAATATGTTATTAATTATTAAAAATATGACAAGATAAAATTTATTAATTATTTGAAAAATGAGCTTACATATTGCATATTATTACATTATTTAATATTAAAGGGTATCATCAAATTATTATTAATTATTTATAAAATATAAATTAAAAAACATCGTATTTATTAACATTATTACTTAATAAATCAATAATTTAACATGTTATAAATTATTAATAAAGTATAATAAATTAATACATTATTAATTAATTATAAAATCAATTTAAATAATATTTATAATTTTTTATAAAGTAATGAGATGTAAAAATGATAAATCATTAAAAATAAGTTATAATTTTATTTTTAATAAAGATCAATAAAATTAGTTATTAAGTATTTATAATAATATAAATAAAAACAAACCGATATTCTTATTTATTAAAAATTATTATACACCAGTTAAAAATTTAATGAAAGACTTAAGTTATTTTTATATTAAACTAGTAAATATACTATCAACAATTAATAAGTATAATATCTTTATTTTACAAAATGAATTAAAATTATTATGTTTTCTTATATATATAAGTGATGATATATAAATATGAAGAATAAATAAAAATATATCAATCTATTTGACATATACTTCTCGTATAGGTCAATCAACCCCTTATGAACTGGTTGTTTACATGGATAAAATTTGTCACATACGAGCTCCTTCAATTTTTTAATGAAGAAAATTAATGCTGATAACATTAATTTTCTTCATAAAAGTTTAAAACAATTCATAATGCTGGAGGAATCTATTTAATTTAAAATATATCTTAAAGATCATATTTATTTATTATAATTTTTGCCAAATTTTGATCAATTTTTGTTGTTATAGTTGAAAAGGTATTCAATAGTTTAATTCCTTAAGCCAATTACCAGATATATTTTTGTCCATATCATGTAAGTTAATTGTATACTTTGCTGAGATCAGACGGAACCGAGTAGTCATGTATTCTTCTTTTCGTTAAACAAATGATCGCGCTATGGTTTTTCAAGCATAAGATAGAAGAATTTGAAGCATTTGACGTGCAAATTTTTGGTTTGGTGAGGAATAATCTATCTAGTTAAGTATTTTCAGGATATTAGGAATGCTTTTTGAGTCTTTTGTTTTATGGTTTTTTATTATGATTGTCAAAAGATAAAAATAAAAGACTAAAACATGAAACAAATTTATGAAACCCGTTGCCTTGCCGCAACTAAATTCTAAAACATAAAACTTAATATTTTTCTCGTTTACCTTTGCCAAATACTTTAGTGACGCAAATGCATGACTTCTCGAGTAGCTCTTATGGTCTTTCTATATACTGCACAATTACTTTAAGTAATCTGAGGACTCAGGTTATTGTCGATTCAATTAGTGCCGTTCCTACCAAAGCCACCCTTCTATACATTCTTTGGATTTTCTATATGTTTTGTGTGATTTCTTTCCCCCTTTTTCTCTTTCAAAGTTACGAATTTACATCCCTCATGAGTCATGACTAATTAATATGCTCTGCGATTTACTTGTTCATGATTCTGTGCTCTCTTTTGCTTTGTTTTTTTTTTCCCCTTCTTTTATTCGGAACTTCACTTTTCTCAACCTCTAATTGCTCTTGCACAACTATTTTACAAGGCATTCCTCCTCCTCACCTTTCTGTGCCGACGGATTACACACATGACAAACTTTTCTTACGTGAATATCGACGCCACAAGAGATGATTGATAATTAATAAATCACATAAAACTTATATGCCAAATAAATTGATTTATCATATTTATATATTATTAATATTTTTTGAAAGATTATACATGATTAATATAATAATATTAAATTAATTTATTTGAATAATAGTTAATAACTAAATATATTTATTGATTAATAATATATTTTCTTAGTTTAATATGATAGTTAATTAAGACTTTTATTAAATTTTTATTTATTATATAATGATACTAATGAATTACATACACCCACGAGCGGTATTATGGTTATTATTCTTTAAATAACTACCAAAGGTAGTTAAGGTTTTGAATTTAAAAACCAAAAAACGAAAAGATAAGTAATATCTTTTAACAAAAAATTTTATATAAGGAGATTTGCAGTAAAGCTTTCTTTAACCGGTAGAACTACAATAATAATCCAAGTACATAATTTTTGTTTTTTGTATGCATATGTAAAGATTCTGTTTAATATGATCTATGTGATTATGTTCTATCTTAATTATTTTAACATTGGTATTAGAATAGGTATTTTTTATATATGCATGCTAACATCAAGATGTTGAAATCTACGTTACAACTTGGCTATTGATTATTTGTGAATAATTATATGCATATATACGAATATCATGAATTTGGATATACTATGTTTCTTGTTATATCATAATAGGCTCATGACTTATTTGAGTATATCATACAGGATTTTTTTTTTCGTTACTTCTCTCTTTATAAGTTTTTTTTTGCAACACCAAGATAACAAATCTCAACCGAATAAAGTTTGAGTGGTCCTTCAAGAGAGAAGCGATTCCACTACCATTAGAAGCCAGAAAAGATTTTTTTTTTAAAAGGAAGAGAAAATGAACCGTAGAAAAGAGGAGGAAGAAGACCTCTCTTCTTGAAAACAAACAAGAGGCACGTGGTCTCTCAAAAGTTACATATTTTGTTAAACGAATAAGTATAACAAGATAAAGGCTTAGGCCCCGTTTGTTTTCATTTTTTGTTGCCGTTTTTAGTTGTGATTTTTATTAAAAACAAAACCGTCTATTAAAACATGTTTGGTTAGATATGTTGTGTTGCGGTGTTTTAAAAAATAAAAAAACCGCAATCAATTTACGAAAATAAGAAAAATATGTTTCCGTGATATTTCGCAACAGGTTTTCTTCAACTCTAAACCAGTTTTTTCTTCTTATTGCGCCGCATCTTCATCTTCTTTACTGCGCCGTATCTTCATCTTCAAGGCTTGCCGTGATTTTTTTGGTTGACTCCAGGTTTGTGCAGTTCCGACTTGCAATAGTTGACAACAAATTTTCTAGGTTACATCCTACCAAAAAACAAAAGCTGGTGTGTGATTATCATAAACACTTATTTCATATTGAAATAGAAGGACGCAGTGCAGCTAAGAAGAATCAAGTATGTGAACGCAAGATATTTCCAGAAACTCTCCAGGATAATAGCAGATTGGAAAAAAAAACATAATAAGACGATATTTTGTGCCCTTGATGTATAGATTCAACTGTACCTGAAACCTGACAGGACGAGGCCTAAATCACTCAACCCTTCTTGAGTTCGTTATAGGAAATGAAAAAGAAGACTGCAAGTATAGATGGATTGATATTTCCAGCATTCATCTTCTCTTAAGGTACTAATGGACCCGCAATAATACTCATAAATTGAAGAAAAGGAATTATAAATGTGAAAGGACACTAGTTTCCTCTGAAGACCGAAGCTATCTAGGAGAGAACTGGAGTTGAAGAAACAACCTTTCAGGCACTTGAAGGCACATGAAGCAACAGATTTGGATGATAAAATGGCACATAGAAGTACATAAGTTTTGTACCAGTCACTGAAAGACTCTGCGGTGCTGTGGCCTTACCCCGTCAACAACCCCATCACCACCACACCAACCACCATTAGAGCTCTCTCTCTTTCTCCTTCCACTTTCTTGCCTTCCGACGTTTTATTTGAATGAAAAGCCTAGATTCATCTTTATAATAAAAAAAATGATCATGCATTAAATGCTTTACATGCCTTTCCTGCAAGCCTTCAGCCTTCACGTGTTGAAACATTAAATGCTTTACATGCCTTTCCTGCAAAAGCCTTCAGCCTTCACGTGTATTCAATCAGCCTTCACGTATAT
>JAOTAX010000198.1:13850934-13862146 GCA_025629825.1 Erythroxylum guanchezii | reverse complement strand
GTGGTGAGTGGTAGTGACACTTGTCACTGCCACTTGTCACCTTCCTATAGTCCCAAGTGGACTCACTTTAAAAACTATTCTATTTGTCTCCAATTTTCTTCCAATTTTCAATGACACTTGTCAATAATTCCAAAAGCCATTTAACAAAATTTCCTTTGCCATTTGACAGTAAATTCTACTACCATTTATTAATTGTCTTGCCACTTGATATTTTTCCTAGTCCAGAAATTACCCCGAATTTTTCAGAAAAATTCCCAATATTTCTTCAAACTTTCTAAATCAATAAGTATACTTTCCAATTCAATTTTCAATGCAAACAAATCACAATTCTGAATAACAATCACATTTATTAACAATTATACCCGAAATCTCAATGAATGCATATATAATTATTGTTATATGCAAAGATTCACTATTCATGTGCATGTGCACCTTATGTAATGCATGAGCATGAGACGTGTTATCCCAATTTCTCTGATTGATCTTACATGTACAAATTTTTAGGGTTCTAACCCTTTGTATGGAAACGAGATGTTACAGAGTGAGAGTGAAGAAGACTCCATTATTGAGAAACTCCAATATTGCTACATGTTTTACTTTAAAAGATCATGACAACTTATCATATTTTGTTAGGTGTGGAGGTCATTCCAAATGTCGTCATTGATGAAAATATGAAACTTAGTCGTCAGAGTCGGCTCTAGAAGTGAAAGGTTAATAGTGAATAGATCCACACGACTTTAAGTTGCTTAGATGGAGAGTATTCCATTGACTAACCAAACGACTTGTCATTCGTTTCCGGAGGAAGTAAAAGATAGTTAAAATAAGAGATTTTAATTATTTTTAAAATTATATTATAAATTGGATTTTTTATTACAAATAATAATAATAGGTAGAGTGAAGCGCCCATTTTAGGCGACGTACATGAATGTGTGGATGAGATGAGCTAAAACAGAGTTGGAACAACACAAGTGGCACAGGTGATTTTATTTGCTATTTTAGTACTACTGATTCCACATTTGAATAAGAAATACAATGTCATATGAGAGAAATACCATTCTATCCCTCCCCCATAACTTCATCCTCTAACTTGCTATTCACAATAGACTTAAGACCTTTAATTGACTCCATCACCTTAATAATTAAATCTCACAATAATCATTCTCTTTGTTTATTCAACTAGTCATTTGTTATTAAGCTTATGAAAATGCAATACCTTATAATATATACACACATTCATATGATTTAATCTTCTTTCTCCTTTCTATTTAAAATAATACTTAATATTTACGACTACTCAATTTAGTCCACAAAAATTAAAAGAACTTCATAAAAAAAACACTCCCATAAATTACAAAATCACTTCTAACCAACTCAAACAATCATAACCTTACAACCTAATTACCCTAAAATTAAAACTTGTAATCTCACAATTTAGCAACCTCTCCACCTTTCTTTTTTTATTATTTTCTTTCATGAAAAAGGAAAGTAGACACTAATTAATTGAATTTTTAATGACAAAAGTTTTCGTCATAATAAGTACGTAGGCTTTTAATAACAAAACTTACTGATAAAAGAAATTTTGACAATATTAATACATTAATAGTAACAATTTAATTGTGAAGGTACTAAATTGACACAATTTTCATTGTATTAGTGACACAAAAATAAATCATCACAGTTAATCCAAACACTAATATCAATCAATTGTTTTGTCACAACAAACCTAATATCTGTGACGAAATAATACTTAGGCACAAAAAATTGTCACTAAATTACAAATAGTAATGACCATAGCTATAGTTTGGTGATTGTGACAATATTAAATAGACACTAATTAATTGAATATTTATTGACAAAAGTTTTCGTCATAATAAGTAAAATATTGTGTGATGATAAACCGTTTCATCATAACAAGAAAAAAAAATATTAGTGAACAAACTAAGCTTTGTTACAACAAATAGAAAATATTAGTTATCAGCATAAGATTTGTCATAATTACAATTAATTCCCGCCAAAATTATTTTGGCGCCAAATTTCATAGGCTTTTAGTGACAAAACTTAGTAATAAAATAAATTTTAATACTATTAATATATTAATAGTGATAATTTAACTGTGAAAGATACTAAATTTTTACAATTACCATTATATTAGTGAAAAAAATATAATCATCACAGATAATCCAAACAATAGTGTCAACCAATTATCTTGGCACTAAAAACATATCATATTTATGATGACAAAAATAGTTAGTCACAAAAAATTGTCACTAAATTACGAATAGTTGTAACCGTAGTTATAGTTCGGTTATTGTGACAATATAAAGTAGACACTAATTAATTGAATAGTTAATGACAAAATTTTGTGTGACGATTAACCATTTCGTAACAAAAAGAAAAAAATATTAGTGACCAAACTATGTTTTCTCACAACAAATAGAAAATATTAGTTACTAACATATGTTTTGTCACAATTGTAATTTATTCCCGCCAAAATTATTTTTGCGCCAAATTGCATAGGCTTTTAATGACAAAACTTAGTGATAAAAGAAAAGTTGTCACTATTAATATATTAATTGTGACAACTTAATTGTGAAAGATATTAAATTGACACAATTACTATTGTATTAGTGACAAAAAAAATAAATCATCACAGTTAATCCAAACAATAGTGTCAATCAATTGTCTTGTCACAAAAAACCTCGTAATTGTGACGAAACAATAGTTAGTCACAAAAAAATTGTCACTAAATGTCTTAACTCTTGTAGTGCCTTGATCTCTATCCATTAATGATGAATCATTCAATTCCAAAGCCTTTCATAACACACTAGTCTAGTCTAGCTTACCTATGTCAAGTCCATTAGTCATGGTATATTTATTTGAGCACACATTAAGTCTTTAGAGCTCTCATATTTGTCCCTCATACAAGTGATTCAGTTAACCTTCAACCCAAAGTCCATCTCAAGCTATCTTTTGGTCTCACACCCAAATCTTGCAGTTCGTCAAAGATTTCAACCAATGTTCACCAATATATGCTAACCTATTAGTAATGCCCATTTTCCGTACCTACTTGCAAGTCTTTATCTTGTTCCATCATCTTGAGTGCAAACATTATCCATAAATCGCCAACACTTTCATGATTTCACATTTTATAAGGGTCTAATATGTTTATATCGATTATAGTAACTGTTGCCAAAAATTATCTCCTCTTTCTCTTTCTTTGTTCTTACTTTCACTCTCAAATCTTTGCTTCCACCATCACCACCACCTATAGTCACCACTACTACCATCTTCATAGTCACTATTACCACCATACACATCACCACTGCATATAGCCTCCATCATCACCATACCCACCATCACCATATCCATAAACAAGTCTATCACCTCTACTTCTAAAATACTTACTATCATCATGTCCATAGTTATAACCACCACTATTATTACCATGCCCATCATCATATTGGTCTTTATTTAAACTAAATCAATCATTACCACTATTGTTGTTGCCATATTCACCACGCCCATAGCCAAGACCATATACGTAATCACTTAAATAAAAACCCCATCACATTTACCACAACCACCAAATTTTATTATAGGCATGCCCATATCCACCACCATATCCATATCCACCTAAACCAAACATTATTTTCTATTTAATCAACTTACAAATATGTTAGCCTTGTTTAATAGAGCCAAAGACATCAAAATTGCAAATAAAGATATCAAACTTCCAAATACAATAAGCATTATGCTTCCTATATTGATCTCCTAGGTTAATTAGGAAAAATTAAAGTTGCATTTGAAGTTTTAAGAACTACGCTGCCCATGTAGGCTAGTCCAAGAATATAGAGCTCATTGATGGCAGCTTGTAAGATACATGAAAAAGTGGAAATTACAAAAATGCTAGCCAACTAGTTCGTCATCTTAGAACCTCTGAATGTGGAGAACTATACCCTATTTAGTATTGTTTATGCTAAATAAAGTAATTGACATAGGGTGGAGGAAGTGAGGAGGTTAATAAGAACTCAATGAATGAATCAATGCTATATAGTTAGATATATTTGAGTGGGAACTTAAAAAGTTTTTTAGCTTAGAAATTTTGATCTTATTAATTACTTTGTAAGGATGTGTAAAAATCTAAATTGTTTTGTTGTAAAATCTTCAACCACATTGCTGATATATAAAAAGGAAATTTTTGTGTTGCTCCTATATCAAAAATAAATTTACAAATCCCATCCAAAGAAGTTTTTATTTTTATTTTTATTATAAATCTCAACCACACATCTTCTTTTAATAATAATAAAAATACAATAGAAAAACTATTAGAACCAAAAGACCCCCTTCTTTTCTTCTTAAATAAGTGATAACTTACATTGACACTTAATTAGCTATGGCATCTTTCATATATATCAATATAAGTGTGAAAATATTGTTCACATTTCAATATAAGAGTAGATCATCTAAGTTTAAAATTTTAAAACTTATTTGCTATATTACACATAGCAAATTACCTAATTTAGAAAAAGTAATCCCAAAATTTTTTAAATATTTTATACATTAAATTTTCAAACAAAGATGAAAGAATTTGAAACATTTGATATGTGAGCTTTTATTTAGTGATGAATAATCTATCTAATTAAGGGTATTCAAAAGATTAGGAATGTCAACATATTTCAAATTGAGGGTGAAGATAAAAGAATGTGTCTTATTTATTATAATACTGATGATGAAGATGAGATGTATATAGAAGCTCATTTATTAGAGCCTTTTATCAAAATTAAGGATGTTAAATAGGTCAAATTGAGTTTATTATAATTCTTTTATACATGAACTCATTATTAAAAAAAAAGGTTTGAGGTTAATTGAACTATAAGCTTTTTTGGGTTCAAGTTGAATCAGGTTAAAGTGGCCCCTTTAAGCCTGAAACTTAAAAAATTTTAAAATTTAATGTCAAATCCATCCTGAAACTTGGTCAAATTAAATTTTTTTCTTTAACTTCATATCGAATTAGACTTGAACCCTTTCAACACCTGTAATCAAAGTTTAATTCTAATTTTTATTGTTCTTATTAATGAAAAGGTATAATGGTATTGAATATTTTGATTCCCTAATAAACTTCATAAATATAATTTTATTTTATAATTGGTTATACAATGTAATAATGCAATATAAATTAAAAGTGGTATATTTTACTAAAATGGGATATAAACATCAAGATTATTTATTCTTTTTTAAATAATTTTTTAATGATGGAGAATTTACAATTATTATCCTTCGAGTATATGTAAAATAAATTTTATTCGTATGTAATAGTTTGTTAATCATATGATCCAAATAAACTATCTAATAAGTCAAACGTCTCAAAATTAAATAATAAATTTGACCTAACTAATTAATAGAAAATTCAAACACAATAAGAGCCTTGTATTGCTATTATCAAATCCCTAAAAATTTAGAAACTGATAACTTAAAGACCTAAAACATTAGAGATAGTTGAATATTCCCCAACTTATTAATAGTTTTTTTATCAAATAATTGATGAGTTACATTCAAATATTATAAATTAAGCTTGTTATGTGTGAAAGACTCCAACAATAAATTGAGTTAATATTATCATTTCTTCAAGTATTGAATTGTCAAATAATTTATGTACGAGTTTAGCTTAAAATCTATTCAATAAACATTTTTAACACACTCATTCAGAATTCTTTTTTATTAAATAATAGCAATAACTAATGTTACAATGATATTTAATTAATGGATAGATCTTTTACCACACCAATATAAGGAGTTAAATTTGTCTTACTGGTTCACATGTTTATATACAATTAAATATCCGAGGACAATATTCTAAAGTTTATTTGTTACATAGCAGTTAACTTGAGTTGGAAAGAGAGAAATATATAAGGTAGAATTAAAAATATTTAAAGTTATAAACAACATTACGATGCTTATGATTGATTCTTTACATTTGCATTAAAAATTTTAATTAACTAATTTGGAAAATCTCGAGAATAAGAGAGGAAGATGATGGGTCTTCTCTTTATGGTAGGAGACCAATTAATCAACACCCACACCTCCTTATGCATGAGCTTAACTAAAATAAAATAAAATCAAAAGAAATTAATTATTCATGGATCTTTACATGCCTCATCTTTATATCTTACGATAATCACATAGATTATTCATTGATTAGCATATAATTAAATTTTCTATTTAATACCCTTTTTTTGTACCTTATTGTTGCATATCAACAATAATAATCAATGGAGGTGGACAAAGGAGAATCTCTTCAAATGGTCCCCTTTGACCAAGACACTAAGAGATTCACACATAGGAAAAAGAGGAAGATAGAAAAGTAGAAAAGTAGAAAAGTTTATTTTTAAATTTGAATTTGAATTAGTCATAGTAGTTTCTATTTTTCAATTAAGATTTTATAGTCTTTTATCAGAAGTTATTAGGAGATGTTAGGACTTTCCAAAGGAAACTATTGAAGCTTTTCAAAGTTGTACATAAAGTAAGCAGAATTTTAATTTTTATAATTCCTTCTTTAAGAGATCGAAGGGTTCTCACTATCCTAGTTTATTAACCTAGCAAAATAGGTCATAAAGGAAGAAAAACCCATAAAATAACCCACTTTATATTATTTTCAAAGGCCTTATAACTAGATATATGTTTAGGGCCTACAACAATTTTGGTAGAAAAGAAACTAGTTTTATGAGAACAATACTCCTTATAATAACAGTTAAAAGCCTTTATGGCTATGCACCAGGAGGATCGAGCCAGCGACAGAGCAAAAAGAGAACTGAAAAAGGTAGCTAGCGAGGCTAGGCAAATATGATGACAACTAAGTTAGAAGAACTTTCTCAAGTTACAAATCATAAGGGGAAACCTTCATAATCACCGAGGTTTACGACCTGGAATGACAAATTAAGAAGGGGGAATTTGGTTCCTAAGTTTCTAAAAACTGATTTAACCCTATTTTAATGGCTTTACTGATCCCTTGGGATGGCTGAGTTGATGTGAACACTTCTTTTGCCATAAACAAACTTTAAAAGAAGAAAAAGTAGGACTAGCTTCCTTCCAACTTGAAGGTTATGCCTAAATGTGGTTTATCAAGCTAGAAAGGGAATGACCTCCCATAAGATGGGAGAACTTCAAAATCTATTGTAATTTGTGATTTAGCCCTCCCATTTATAGTAACAAACTAGGAGAACTTCTAAACTCTGATAAACCAGGACTATCGATGAATACCAAAGGAGATTTGAGCAATTAGAAGCCTAGGCTAGTACTTTGTCTTAAGAACAAGAAGACAAAAATTTCATTAGGAGTTTAAAGGTGGCCATTGTTGTAGAAATAAAGATGTATAATCCTCAAGACCTTTATAGTGCAATGAGTTTGGCCAAGCTATATGAAAGAAGAAGTAATCCACAAAGGGATGAATTTATACAAAAGGTTGAAATAAGGGGATATCAACGAACTTTTTTTTATTAAAAGATTGAACCATGCAAAGATGGAAGAAAGGTGTGTCATGGGATTGTGTTTTATTGTGATGAGTAGTACAAACTAGGACGTCAATGAAAATAGTTGCTTGGGTTGGAAGGTATTGATGAAGAAGAGAAGATTAGAGAAGTGGAAGAAGGACCAGCAGTGTCATTGCATGTTATAACAAGAATGCACAAATTTCAGACCTTGCAAGTGTAAGGCTTACTCAATGGCAAGCCTTTACTAATTTTAATTGACTCGAGGAGCACTCATAGCTTTGTTAACATGGTATTGGTAGAACAACTAAAAATTCCCATTGAGCCTAAAGTTGGATTACAAGTTACAGACGCTAACAAAGAGAAGTTATGTACCCTGGCATAGGTCGTTTACTGTCCATTCAGCTTTTATGTTTAATTTTATTTATGTTACCTCTTTGTGGATATGGTGCTCTTTCTGGAGTTAATTGAATGAGAATACTTGGCCCTATTTTTGGGATTTTCTTAAGGTCGAATCAAGAACTAGAGTTGAATGGCATAAAGGACTCCTCTACCAACACAATTGCTTCCTTATCCACTTCTTCCTTTGAATAGGGTAAGGAGATAGAACTGTAAAGAGCCTTTAATTAATTCCAACTCATATTTAATACGCCACAAGGCTTGCCCCCATCCATAATTTGTAACCTTTGTATAACTCTAAATCAAAATGTGTGTCATATAATTGTCCACCCTACCATTATCCACATATCCAAAAAAAATGAAATAGAAATTTATGAGATGCTCATATAAGGAATTGTCCAACCTAGTCAATCCCATTTCTTGTTCCATGTTCTCTTAATGAAGAAGGTTGATAATTTATGATTATTTTGTGTTGACTATCAAGCACTAAAGTCTCATTCAATGAAGAAAAAAATTTCCTATACTAATGATCGATGAATTATTAGAAGAGTTAAATGGGACTTGTTACTTCTTAAAGTTGTACTTGCAGTCGAGGTATCATCAAGTCAGAATAAGAGAGACAGATATTGAAAATATGGCTTTTCACACTCATCATGGCCACTTCAAATTCTTAGTCATGCCTTTTGGTCTCTCCCATACCCCTTTTATTTTTCAAGCCTAGCTTTTCATACTCATCATGGTCACTTCGAATTCATGGTCATGCGCTTTGGTTTGTCCAATACCTCAACTATTTTTCAAGCCCTCATAAATTATGTATTCAAACAATTATAAATGGTAATATGCGAAGGCAAGCTCACCTAAAAATTTTAGCTAGGCCCAAAGCCCAATTTCAAGCCAATTGCGCCTATATCATATGGTCCAAGCTGGAGCTCATCGAGCTTGGATAGCCTAAAACCTGATAAAGCCCAGCCTGACTTGATTATTTATTTTAAAATTTTAAAAATGGCGCTTTTTCTATAATTTTGAGCTTGGGTTACCTTTTAAAAATTTTTAAATTTAGAAGACAATGTCATTTTACTCAAATAATGTTGTTTTCTTAAAGAAATTTTAGGCTTCAAGCTGGGCAATCTAAGCCCAGCTTGAAGCCCAAAATTTTCAAAAACAAGTCAAGCTTGGCATGAAGCTCGATAAAATCAAGTCAGACCTGCTGATTTTGTGTTGGGTTAGGTTGGTCCCAACCTTATTTGCCAAGCCTACAAATAGTACCTAAAGAAGTGTGTATTGATTTTCTTTAACAACATTTTAATCTACTATCATATGTAGGCAAAACACATTTAACACCTTCGACTTGTCTTCACATTATTGAAAATCAACATTATTTATATCTAAAATAGTTGAAATGCTCATTTGGACATACCCAAATTTCCTATCTGGGGCATTAGATTTCCTCATAGGGAGTTGCATCTGACCTATATAAAATTGCAATCATAATTCAATGGTTGTAACCAAGTACTATTCAAGGTTTACAAGGATTTTTGGGACTTACAGGCTATTATAGGTAATTTGTTAACAACTACAAAACCATTGTAGCCCCTTTAATAACCATATTAAAGAAAATTTCTTTTTTCCTAGAATCCTAAGTCCTCAAAGGCCTATAAAGCTTTAAAACTTGCAGTTACCTCAACCCTGGTATTAGCTCTTCCTGACTTTAGCAAGGTTTTTATAATTGAAGGTGATGCTTCTAACTCGACATAAAAGTCGTTCTTAATAAGAAGGTCGTCCAATCACATTCTTCAGCCTCCCTTTTCCTAAATGAAGTGAATGCTTGCTCACTTATGAAGAAGAGTTGGTTGAGTTAGCAAAAGCAATCCGCCATTGGAGGCCATACTTATGGGGTCAAATTTTTTTAAATAAAACAGATTATTATAGCCTTAAATTTTTTTTGAAGTAGAAAACCAACATATCCCTCAACATCATTGGATTAGCAAGTTGATCGGTTTTGATTTTTTTAGTGGAATATAGAGAGGGTCGAGAGAATGTTGTAGTAGATGCTCTCTTATACTAGCAAGATGATGTAGGTATATTATATGTAATTTCCATGCTACAATTAAAATTCCTTAATCTTGTTAGAACACAAATTTCCAGCTCACCAGATTTACAACAGCTCTTTGATAGCTTTGTTGCTAAGGAAAAACAATTGAACTTATAAAATTAAATCAGAGTTTTTACTCCAAGATCTTCTTCATTTCCTCAAGCTATTATTTTCGCTATTCATTCTCAACTTCATGAAGGGTATCAAGAAACTCATCATCGCATATCTGTTGACTTCTACTGGTTTGGAATGAAATGCCAAGTCTTGGATATGGTTAGAACTTGTGAGATTTGTTAGAAGAATACACTACAAGGGAGAGAGGGGTATACCGACGAAAAATCTCAGACGGAATATAATCCGTTTGAGATTACTGACGGTGTAGTCGGTAATTTTGAGGTTAGTTGTCGTTTCAAAACGTAGTCGTTCTGTGTCGGGGGAAACGTTAAAATTTTGTCCAAAACGACATCTTTTTGGGAACAAGATTAAAAGCCCCCAAAACCTTCCCCCTCCCATTTCCGCGCGCCATTTCTCCTCCCTGCTTCTCCGTGGTCTGTCGTCGACGTCTCCCTTCCTTCGCCGCCAACTGCTTGCGCCACCGCCGTCTCCCAGCCATCGTCGCCGGCGTCGTCTGCGTCAACAGTAGGTACCGATTGTGGTAAGAGTTGTTCTGGAAACTTTTCCTCTCCTTCCATGAGCTTCGGTGGTTAATGTTTAGATTGTGTATGGTTAGAGTTGAGTTAATTTTGGATTGTAAAAGTGAAATAGTGGTTATTAATAATAGTTTTATTTGAATGTTGGAGATTAATGGAGGAAATTTGGGATTTTGTGTTGAATGAGGTATGAAGACATTTTTGCACACCAAGTGTTTGACAAAATGCATATAAGTGTTTGTCTTGAATTGGTCTTCAACTTTAATTATTCTAGGATATTTTGCAACAAGTTTAGAATATATGTGTTGACATATTATAGTTGTTCAAACGAAAATTGTTATAGTAGTGTTATGATTGTTATACTTTTATAATATTGAAATTATAGTTTCAATTTTTTTAAAAAATAAAATAAGCTTATAATGTTAATTTGACTATGTATTCATAATGAATATGTACAAGATAAGTTATTGTTTGTTTATTTTGTGTACTTTTAATTGTATTGTTATTATATGTTATATTGTTATAATTAAATGGAAACTAATTAATATCAATTTAATTGAAATATGAATAATACATTTATTTTGTGT
>JAOTAX010000198.1:13835631-13850834 GCA_025629825.1 Erythroxylum guanchezii | reverse complement strand
AATTTTGGATTGCTCTAATCGGATTTCAATTTAACAACCACATTTTTAGAGAATTGACAAACAACTAGACATTAACAAAGATTTATAGGTAATGTCGGTGACCTAATAGAAACCCCCTTTTGAATAAGGCTTAATGTATTTAAAACATTTGGTTAATATATCTCAGACACTACCAACGGCATTATTTACCGTCGGTAATTTGCAAAACATCACCAACGGAGCCGTCGGTGCAATTCATATATTTTCACCGACGGAGTCGTCAGCAACATTACACCGACGGCTCCGTCGGTGAACGTTCAGTGAACGTCACCGACGAAACCGTCGGTAAAACTCCACCGACGGAGCCGTCGGTGAACGTCTGGTGAACATCATCGACGAAACTGTCGGTGATATTTGCCGACGGAGCCATCGGTAAATTTTTACCGACCGCGCTCTCACCGACGCCTGCCTCCGTCGAACCGAAATGTCGGTAAATTTGATTACCGACGGAATTTCAACATTTGTCGTTGGTGATTTCTGTCAGTGACAGACACTTTTCTTGTAGTGATAAGTCAAAAATAGCTACAAATTGTAGGTCTCTTGCAACCTTTTTCTAGTTCTTATTCAAATATGGCGAGATATCTATATAGACTTCGTTAATGGCCTCCCATCTTTACATGGCAAAATAGTATTACTAGCAGTGGTAGACCATTTTTCCAAATGTCATTTCCTTTCACTTTCTCATCCATATACAACAATCTACGCTGCTTATCCCTTTTTTATCAGGTTTTTAAATTACATGGCATGTTGGAATCGATCGTTGATGATCAGGATACTTTCACCAGCTCATTTTGGATGGAATTATTTTCATTTAGTGGTTTTAAACTCTCTTTCAGTTCAACTTACCATCCCAAAAAAATGGTCAGACAGAAGCTATCAACTGCTGTTTGGAGATGTATCTTCAAGGCTTCACTAGTGACCATCCCTTATGCTAGCTTAGTTGGGTTACATGTACATAATAATGGTATAATACCAGCTTCTATACGTCTTTAAAACTCACACCCTTTGAGATACTATATTGTCATCCTCCGTCAAGATTATTATCTTACTGCCCTAGTCTTTCCAAAATTGAAGACAACATCTATTGGCAGGTTTAAAGGACCACATATTGTAAGTCCAACAAGTGATGAAGTTAAATTACGACACCCATCACCAGGACATTCAATTTAAAGTTTGGTGATTTGGTAATCTTCAAATTGCAACCTTATCGACAGCTCTCTCTGGCTTCCAAACATAATAAGAAACTATTTTGTCATTTTTATGGACCATTTTTTATTGAAAATTGAACAAGTTGCTTATCGCCTCACCCTCTCCTGAAGTTAAAATTCATCATGTCATCCATGTTTCTTGTTTGAAGAAACTTTTCGGTCTAAGCAACACAGCACCAACCTTACCAACATTTTATAGAGGTATTGTACCACCTACACCCAAAGCGGTATTGGATTTTAGAATTTTAGTTGGCAAACAAATTCTAGTCCATTGGGATGGTCTTTCACTAATCGAAGCTTCTTGCGAACTAGTTTAAGCCATTTTTTAATGTCACCACTCTTTCGCAGCTAAGGTCGAGCGCTTTTTGAAGGGGGAGAGTAATGTTGCAGATCAACAATAACAAACATTACAACTCGAGAAAAGGGAGTTTGTTCGGATAGTTCCTTTTGACCAAGTCTACAAGAGATTCACACATAAAAAATAGATAAGCTTATTTTAAAATTTGAATTAGAATTACAAGGGTTTCCATTTTTTGGTTAAGACTTTATAGCTTTTATCAGAAGTTGTTAGGAGATACTAAAGCTGTCAAGAGGAATTTATTTAAGTTTTTTGAAGTTGGAAATAAAGTAAGAATAATTTTACTCTTATAATTCCTTTTTTAAGAAATTGAAGGGTTTTCTTTGTCCTATAATCAGAAATCGGTTCGGGACCTATAATGCATATCTTGCCATAACGGAGGCACCAATTCACAGTTATTTAGTATGGAAGCAATCGTAACAGGGCCACTAGAGAAGCCCAGCTGGTTTAGTGTCTACTGATGTTTGTATGAGCTGGAATCATGCCTTAATTCTTGGCAAATAACGTATCTTCCCAAAATTCTCTTGTGTTTGGTCTGATGTCATCCATTTTCAACTGGTTCTTCTTCCCCTGTAGTACATTTTCACTGAATTGTAGGCAAGTGAACGTGGCCAACTTTCCAAGAGTTATTGCGTTCCTTGCAAATAATAACATTACAAACACATTCACATTTTATGGCAAAGAAAAGTTTTGAACTTATATCTAAAGTTGGGAAGGAATTAGGTTCTCCATTAGTGCCACAAAAGGAGGACAGCTATTTGGTGTAAAATCCAAGCCGACACCAAGAAGTCCACTTAGGAAATGCAACCATAATTTTTCTCTGTTCACTCTTTTTTACTTTCAACATGTCCATAATTTGTCTCTTTACGCGGAAAAGAAGAGATTTTTCCACAGTTCAAGGATATGACTTCCCTTTGTTTTGACGCGGCCACATTCACACGCATCTCCTACTAGTAAATACACATACCCACCACCAAAAGAAAAGAAAATGGGGACCTTTGATTAGAAATAGTTGCAACTTTAGTGGTTGTAACCATTTATAAAGTGATGTCCTGATGGGGGCAATAGACACACCACAGGGCATATGCGTACCAAATATGCCAGGAAAGAAAGATACAAAGTGGTAAGATGCTTCCACAATTATAATGTGGGGAGGGTGCAAATATGGTGGGTGGATTTTGCTTCAAGTCTTTTTCAAACCTAAATTATTTAGGGCTTTAGTGATTTCTTTGGTGGGGTATTTGGTCAGATCAAATACTATATTGGTACCTTTTTTTGGTCCCTCCTGTTGTTTCACTCCCTTTAAATAATCAAATTGGTGTCTTTGTCGATCAGTACATGAATAGAGCACCCACTTTTGGAAGACAATTACCTTTAGCATCTGGCTCGGCTGTTTCTATCAGCACACGTAAGCCTTCTCAAATATAGACAAAGAACCGAAAAAGGTTGATTAAGATCAGTGTTTAGAATTTGAGGGATCAGTAATTCTTTAAGAAATGAAAATATGGAAATCATGGAGTAAAAATGTATCGTATGTTAGAGAAGAGAGCCGTAAAGGTGGAAGCGAACTACCCATGCACAGTGGAAACAAGAGGAAGAGAAAAATGAAAGAGTGAATTCATAAATCATAACTCAATAACTCATCACCCTTTAAGCGACAGGCATGTTGTGTGACGATCCTGATTAGGCAGAATTCAATCTCATACTGATGAATAACATCGCTGGAGGCCCCTCTTCTTTTCAAGTAGTGTACGACTAATGCTTAAACCTCAGGAGTCGCAACCGGTCACCACTAAATGATACCCAACTTTCTTTATTATTCTCAATGATCTTAGTCCCTCAGTGGACAGACCTACACAGTAGCTAACTAATGAGCAATTTCGTTTGAGATTTGACTTCTATTATTGAGGTTTATAACGTTAACATTCCCACTATAAATATCTCGTTCTGGCACTCAATAAAGCAGCGAAATTATTGGTGGTAGTGGTACTCAAAGCTTTGGTGAATATAATGCCACGAACTTAACATAACTAACTAATTAAATGTATTTTTTAAGGAGAGAACCTACAGCAACTACTTAAAATCTTGGAAAATTGTAACGCAATCTTTTTCTGTTAAAATTGTATTTGAGGTTAGATTTAATTTATTTTGAATTATCTAATTAAATAATATATATTTATAAATCAAAATTAATTTATAGCAACATATCCTAACTATGTATTCAAATATTAAGAATTTAGTTTTGACTAATCTTTTTCTGACATGATCTTTTTGTTTAACTTAACTTTTTTTCATATAATGTTTTAATCATAAGGGTATAAAATTAATTTATATTCTATGAATAGAAGCATATTATTTCTCCATTATTAGTAACTTATTACTTTAATAATATTTTCAAATTGTCATTTTATAGTAACTTATTGTCTTAATAATATTTTCAATTTGTCATTTTATCTTGACCAATAATTTATCAAATTAATACTAATCGAGAATATTAGAACATTTTCCTAACTATTTTAAAGTGACAAATTATATATGAGTTTTTCAAGTACCTCCATATAATTTATATTGTATCTATTGACTACCAAACAAGTTACCGTTAGGACAGGTTATAAATAGTATTAACATATAACAATCCATATATGAGTTACTTAGATTTCAAGTAAAATGATCACTCCTATTTGTTTTCATTTATTGTTTTCCTATATTTGTTTTCAAATTTAGTAAAATGAAACTTTTGTTTGAAGTTTTGGTTTCTGTTTTTAGTTTTCAAAATTTATGAAAACTACAAAAAGTTATTCTTTTTGTTTTTTGTTTTTGTTTTTTTCATAATCTGATTTACTATACACTAAAAATGTATTATTTAATTATTTAATATATTAATTATTAAAAATTATGAATAATTTAATTTAATATTATAATTTATTTATTTATTTATTTATATTTATTTAATTTATTTAATAATTTATTTAATTTTACAATAAAATTAAATAGACATAATTTTTATTATTAATAAATATAATCAAATTTAAAATATCTTCAAAATATATAATTTCAAATAAAATTTTGAAAAAAATTTATCTTTAAGTTTTATATAATATGTAATTATTGTTAGTAATAAAAATATAATTATATTCACATTAACAATTCAAACATATTTTTATTTTTATTTACAAAGACTTTTGGGTTATTAATGTCAGTATAATTATATTTTTGTTATTGATGGGAGAACAGAAATTAAAAAATATATTTGATTGTTAATATTAATATAATTATATTTTTATTACTGATAGAAGAACATAAACTAAAATACGAAAACTAAAAATTGCAACAAAAAAAGGGAAGTAAAACCAAATGGCCCCTTTTATAATTATTATAATAAGCATTTCCATGGATATACAAATAATGCTTTATACAAACTTCTCATATTTGTCAAGTTTAGTAAAATTATTCTATAATAAATACTTATATATTTGTTTAAGTATATTTGTAATTTAGTCCATAAGACATCATTTCTTTCGTAATAAAAAAAATTGTGCACTAATTTTTCTACTTTATTATTATCTAGTCTTAATGGAGTAATAACTAAGAATATTTTAAAAATAATACATGAAGGCAATATGAATCTCATAATTATAATCTCACTGTAATTTTATTTATAAAAATATTTATTTTATGAACTTTATCTTATGTAATAGTTAATTAAATATATATATAAAAGATAAATGATGTCATTATTTAACTACACCATAAATATATAACCAATGAATTTATTGTAGGGCATAATCCAATACTCATATAAATTAAATCATCCCCAAATCTGCTCGATCAAACTTCATTCTTGGTGATCCGTCGATGCATGTCAAAGGAAAAGGCATACATATTCTACATTTAACATCTTTGAAGTAACGTATGTGGTAACACTGTGAAGTTGTTCACGTCACATTTCTTCTCTTCTTGTTACTTTTGTTTCATATATTCTTATTATACTGACAAAACGACTTTTAATCATAACTAAGTGAAAAAGTTCATAGTAATTAAATGGATATTTGTATACCTAGTAATTTGCTTTTAGGATCTAGTGGGACTACTCATTACACATACGTGGAGAGTGGTGAAGTTGCTAACAAGAAATTAAAAGCTCAAAGACCTGAGCGGCACTTCTGTTGAGTCCAAATATGTGAGTCAAATTAAGTCACCTACGAGCCTATCGGGATAATTTGATATTTTGGATATAGATGACCCCTCTAACAATAATAAAGATAGTGGTGGATGTTCAAACATTAATAAAGATAGTGGTGGATGTTCACTATCTTCGTTAAAGGATAGCGATAATGACAATTGGAAATATTGTCCTAGATGATGATGATGATGATGTAATCTTTTAATTCAATTACATTGGAACAACACTACACCTTTAATATATAAGAGATGACTATCATAAGAAAGGTAAGCACTCTTTACCATATTGATACTTATAATCACATTAACCTCTATTCTCTGTTGATATGAATGTCCAAATAAACACATTGAGGGAAACTCTGACATTCTGACTATTTCTTGTAGATCAGTGCACAAAAGAAGCCGGAGTACGTACCTCTAAATTTTGGATGTAACAATTGTAGGCACATTTAATTTACAGTGGTATCATTTGATATTGTTTGTGGGAAGCGCACAAAGCTTCACCTCACCCATCCGAATTATTCTTTACCTGACCTGAGTGTTTTGGCAAAAGAAAATGAACTCTTAAGGAAGCAACCAATATATGATTGGAGGAAATACCATGCTCGCTACTGAAGGAAGCAATCCAGTTATTGATCCTATTAGAACCACTAACATATCAAACTAAACCTCCATCACTGAATTGTTGCAACAGCAAGTCAATTTACTAATGCAAGAAAGGCAACATGTGCACACTTCTCAGCCATTAATACCTGATATTCTATTGGAACAGCTACTAAACATATTCAAAATGTCAACATTGGATACTTACAATGGGATACAAGACCCTATTGATCATATCCACAACTATGAATTGCACACATCCTGATAGATATATACTATTAACCATGCAAAAGTAATAGTATAATCTTTGGATGTTTTTCTTTGAACAATTATTTAATTGTATTCAATTGGAAATTTGCATAATATGAATATGTGTTAGTACATTTTGTATATATCTAACTGGATCAAGTTGAGAATGGTTGTTTTATACTAACTATTAAAACATATTCTTGAGGACATTAAAAATAAGATTTATGTTCTTAATCTTGATTTAGTTAATATGAGCAAATATACATTATCTTGTGCTTTAATTCATCAAAGAGTGAGTTTCAATTATTGGGACAATAATACTCGTTGAATTGAGCAAAGGCAATTTGTATTTGTGAAATATTAATTAATGATGGAATCCATATCTCGATATAGAGAATGATGATGCACTTTAAGTAAACTTATAAGGTTTCATTGTGTAAACCCTGCAGGTGGATTTTTTAATCCTACACATGAAATAAGTTGAGCGACAATCTTAAAGATTAAAATTGTTATTTAAATAAATTGTCAATAATTTATTTTATTTGACAAGCATCTGTAATCTTAACATGGGGAACATAATTTATTATGTTGTGGAAAGTTAAAATTAATAAGGAATTCAATCATAAATTTTTAGTGGAATAATTTATGATTAATTATAATAAGAATATACTAGTCCTGTATAGATTCTTATTATAATTTTAGTCTTATTAATTTTTTCCTACAGTCCCCGTCGTGCCTTAATTGTTTGGACCACACGTGTGTTATTTGTAATTTAAATAAGCAACATATTATTTTAAATGAAATAGAAAATCTGTTGGTTTGAATTACAAACCGCATGATTGATAAACAGTGTAATCGTAGCGGTTACTTCTTATGTGGAAAGGAGAGAGTTCTATATATATATGTGCCTTTCTTCCTATCGTAGAGGTATCTATTGGAAAACAAAAAGAGCAAACACAAACTCTCTGAAAACACACATGATCTATGCTTTCTGCCCACCCAGAAACAAGGGTTACAGAAACTATTAATGTTACACGGCAGAAGACTATAAGGATAAGAGGATTTGCGTAAAGAAATCTTTGAGAAAGAAGATCAGTTAGCGATTCCGTGCTTTAACAGGTTTGTCTTGTCTCAATTGTTATGATTGGTTTGCCTGTATATATATTTCTGATCCTAGGTTGCTTCCGCTGTAGATACTGTTGATTCCATCACATCTAACACAATTAAGTGTAAAACTTTTTCTTCAAGTTCTGACAGAAGCAATTGTTAGTTTATGCTTTACAGTCAATCAATTCGTTGTAGTTTATAAAAACATAATTAATAAAGATGTTCTTTATCTTTATGTATTAATTACATTTGATGTTTTAATACTAAAGATAAAATCCATGAAATACTTCATGTATAATTGAAATTATAATAAGATTATAATTGTAAGATTCAATTTACATTTTGTATTATTCCTAAATGTTCCTGGTTATAGTTTCATCAAGACGGGATATTACTGAAACGGTAAAACTAGCACATATTATGTTTCTTTCTTATGAAGAAAGTAATTGATCTCATAAATTAAAGTATGGAGATACTTAACTAATGTGTGGGTGATTATTAGAAAATAGGTCACTGAACTGACCCGACTATGAGAATCTCAAATGGAATATTATATGTCTGTAGATTTCCTCATAATGATGTTTGTATAATTGATCATTAGATTTGAGATTACCGAGGTAACTCGTGTATGAATTACTGTATTTTGATATTATTTATGAATTTTCTAAGATAATTTAGTCAGTAGTACTTAGATGCAGTATGAACCATATATCGGTCTTGGATACAGTATAAACCATATGGAGATAGTTAAGTGAGTCAATAAAGAATTCATCATTCTAAAGTAATTAGAGAAAATCTTCCACTGTTCTTGATTAGTAATGATTTATAGAATTCTCTGACCAGAGTGAATTGACATTTGAACAGGCATTTTTAAATATAAACTTTAAATCAATTGCTAATTAGCGAGAACGAACATGATTGGACTAAAAGATTAGATATGATATCCATACTCTATCCAATTGGAATATTAGATGACGAAAGGATTAAATTATACATTATAACCATGTATGGACAAGTTAAGTCAAACCACTTTAACATTCTAGATATTTTATTAGTCATGACATGTTGCTAGACGTCAATCTTGATCTATGATTATAAATTGTTTAATTGGAGAATTAAAGATAAATTAATAGGAGTTTTAATTTATATAATTCTAATTATGAATTAAAATTATAATTTATAATCATTGCTAATATATTAGGAATCTAATAAGTCACACATCAAAAAGTAATTTTTGAAAGAAAAATCAATTTAATTAAGTTAGACTAATTATAAAGTTTGAGAAACTTTAGGGATCAAATATAATATATTTTATTTTAATTATAATTAAAGAATTTAATTTTAATACAAATTAAAAATCCTAATGATTTTTCTATTAATAGGAAGAATGTTCAAAAGCTAAGACTTCTGTACTTCCTCTCAAAAGAGTATTGAGAAATTGCTCTGTAGATACCATCAGAGGTTGTACGTTTGAACAACTTATGGTTGACAAATCGGGAAAAGTTTCAAAGGATTTTCAATGGGAATACAAATAAGGTACTATTTCTTATGATTCGTATTTTGTTTTATTCAAATTAATCAATTATCGGGATCTACTCAGAATCTATAAAAAGTTTTGGTTTTCGCTGCGCCCGCGATTTGATCACGGTTGTATTCCAACAACAACAACATCATGGTATCAAAGTTTACAATTATCCATAATAGCTTCTTTCCGTTAGCTTACTAACGTATTTATATCTCACTTCGTGACTATAGATTTGACATGCATGATCTCCATAATGCAAAGGAGCAATGAAAGCCTCAGTGATTATTTACAACGATTTAGTTTAGAGGTTACCCAGATTCCTAATTTGGATATCATAGTAGCAGTCGCAACCTTTGCAAATAGCCTTAGACCTAGCCAACCATTATGGATTTTGAAGTGAAAGAAAAGACCCCATAATTTTAAAGAAGTCCACGTAAAGGCACAAAAATACCTAGGCCTGAAGGATGCAGATCTTAATATCATATGCATGCTAATAGGGCATAGAAGGAGGAAGACAAGAAGAAAGCATGGGGTCTCCACTCTATCGATGAAGTTAAAAGAAAAAAGTCGAGAGAGAACTATAGGAGGAAAATTACAGAGTAAAGATGGGGAAAATATAGAGAAGTGAAGGTAAAAGATATTTTATTGATACTGTTATAACTTCAATCACATACATGTACATATATATACATATTTACAACTGAGTTAGTTCCTATATACATGGAGTCACTACTTTAGCTAACGTGATTTGTGAAACTGAAAATATTTGAGTATATCATAGCTTCGTTTCTTCCAATAGAATAGGTCTTTCATACCCCCGCAAGATTGAGCTCTGATACCATATAGAGAAGTGAAGGCAAAAGATATTTTATTGATATTGCTCTATCTTCAATTAGATACATGTACATATATATACAGACTTATAATTGAGTTAGTTCGTATATACATGGAGCCACTACTTTAGTTAACGTGATTTGTGAAACTGAAAATATTTGAGTATATCATGGCTTCGTTTGTTCCTGTAAAATAGGTCTTTCAGAAGAAACTACCAAAATTCGGTACATCTATAGATAAGGTAATCAAATACATATTTAGTAGAGATTTAGCAAGAAGGCCAAGGAAGATTTTTCACAACCACATCTAAAAGAAATAAGGACTTGTACTATTGATTGCATGAAGATGTCAGACATGATACTAAAGATTGTAGAGACCTCCATTAGGTGATTAAAAACTTAGGCAACCAGGGAGTATCAAGAGATTCCTAATGAAAGAAAAAGAAAGTCAAGATAAGAGAAGGGGTAGGAAAAATAGGGACACACCTTAAATATCATAAATGAGGGAACCAAAAAAAGATAATCAACCACCATAAAGGATGGTAAATGTCATTGTAAGAGGGGTGTGTAAGGACATCAAGGTACAAATTAAGAGAACCACTGGAGGACATGATGAAAATAATGAAAACTAAGATAAGAGACCAGAAAAGAGATGAAAATAGATGAGATTAATTTCCAAAGCCATGAAAGATGGGACCTAACACACCCACATGAATATCTAATCATTGTGATGTTATCAATGGTGAAAATGGTAAAAAAGATTATGTGAAATAAATAAAGTTGTCAATGAATAAATTGATGCCTATTATCATGCGCTTTTGGGTTTTAGTGATGATTAAATACATTGAAAAGCGAAGTTCACTTCCTATAAATATCAAACCAAAATAAAGATAAGTGACTATTATGACACATTTTTACATCATAAAAAGGCCCTCAATGTAATCATAGGAAGGCTCATGCTTTGCATTACAAAAGCAATACTCTCCCCCACTTCAGCTTCTAATGAAGTTACCAAATACATAATAGAGCATGAGAGGTTAAAGTAAACCAAATAATGACAAAACAATGTTATGTCACTTCCCTCAAAGGGAATAATATTGTCAATAAAATGAAGAGTTAGATATTAGGGATCTAATAAAGGAGACGAGAGCGGGACTATAAGAAAAAATAGAAATCAAAGTAACTAACACTTTTAATGAATCAAGATATTTAAAGCTTAGTGCAATATGATTGACTCATAATTGAAAGAAAAATTATAAGATTTTTTATAATTTGTATGGAGATAAACTAACAAATTAGGAATTAGGTAGGAGATAATTACTTATAATATGCATATGTTATTTAAGTCCATTAAATAAAAGAAGAGAAGTTTTATTAACAAAAGAAAGTCATTAAATTGGAATTCTCAAAACTACTGAAAATAGGCTTTATAAGATAAGTTGGCTATCTAAAGTGGTAAATGAAATTATGGGAAAGAAAGTCAATAGAAAATAAAGAATATGTGTCAATTTCACAAACTTGAATAAAGCATGCCTTAATGAAAATTACCTGTTATCTTAAACTGATCAGTTAATTGATGCAAACTTTGGGTATAAAATATTTTCATAAAGGTATCCTCAGGATATAATCAAATAAAAATGAATTAAGCAAATGAAGAGAAGGCATCATTTATTAATCACAAAGAGATATACTACTATAATATGATGCTTTTAGACCTTGAAAACATAGAGGCGACATACTAGAGACTAATGAACTCAATCTTTTAAAGGCGGCTATATAAAAATATGGAAACCTATGTTGATAACGTTATCATTGAAAGAAAATATCATATAGAAGATTAAAAGAATGCATTAATACACTAAAAAGGTATAAAATAAAGTTTTATCTCAAAAAAAATATATATTCAAAATACAAGTGGGTAAGTTTTTAGGCCTTATAGTTGTATGGAAAAGGATTAAAGTCAACCATTAAAAAATACATGCTATAGTGGAAATAACAAAACCAATAACATTCAAAGAATTTTAAAAACTGAAAGGCACACATTTCAAACTTATCATAGTTCCTATTAAGGTTGATTAATCAATGCCTTCTATTTTTAAGATTTTATACAATCCAAAAAGAGTTTGAATGGACAAAGGAATGTAGGGTAGCCTTTGAATAACTTAAAGAGTATTTAAAAAAGCCCCTCGTTGATATCTACCCTAGTATAGGGAGAAGATCTTTTATCTATATATAGCAATCTCTAACAATGCAATGAGTCTCATACTAATCAAAAAAGAAAACCATTTGCAAAAGCTTGTATACTATATCAATAAAATTCTACATAGGGTGAAATAAAGATACTTATGGCTCGAAAAGGAGGTCTACATTCTTCTTATTTTAGCTTGAAAGTGTGCTTCAGTCACATAATCAATGTGTGATCATACTTACCATTGAGATAATTTTTTCACAGATAAAATGTCTTAAGGAGATTAGTAAAGTGAATAATCGAGCTTGGGGAATTCAATAGTAGATACATTCTTAAGAATTCATTATAGTCCCAAGTCATTATAGATTTTAAAGTAGAGATGGCCGTTAAACACCCCACCAATTAGGGGAAAGAAAAATGTGAAAATAAATAAAGCCTAGACTATATATGTACATAGGGCATTAGGAAAAAAAATGTTTTAGGAAGCAAGAATTTTTATAATGGGGCCATTCATTTTGACTATCCAGTGCACCATCAGTTACACCTTCAACACATCAAATAGTAAGGTTTAATGTGAAGCATTCTTAGCTAGAATCAAGATCATAAGAGAACTTCATCTAAAAAAACATCAAAACAAAATTAGACTCACTCATGGCTGTAAATTAGGTCAATAACTTCTATGAGGTAAGAGAGGATAAGCTATTAAAGGATACCAAAAAAATATAGGTTAATAACAACATAAACAAAAAGACTTAGAGATAATACATGGCAACATGACTTAAAAGTCGATCAGTTTCAAAAATTTAGAGCAACTAATGAAAATATTCCTTAAGGAATATTCTTTGGAAAATATATGTGATCAATTTATAAAGCAGAACACCATGTACATAATAATGAGCAACAAGATGAAAATTGGATAAACCTAATTATAAAGAACATTTAGAATAACAAATTATCAAATGAACAACATTATGTAAGGAAAGATTATCACAAAATCAATTAACTACTGTGTAATTGAAGGACAAATATACAAAAGGTCATATATACTCCCATCCTCCTTATATGTCCCAAGATTGCAATAGGGTTGTATTATCAATGAGATTCATTTAAGGGTAAGTAGAGCTCATTATGGGGATCAACCTGGCTCAAAGAATTATTAGATATGGATACTTTGGCCTAACTATAAAAGGAGATATAATCAAGTTCATAAAAAATATGATAAATGTTAACAAATTTGAATTTTTTACTATAAGTCAATAGTAGAATATTTAACCATAATGCATGCAATACTGATTTCTCAACAGGGAATGAACATTGAAAATCACTTATGATAAGATAACACAAGTTTTTTTTGGGAATAATAGACTACTATATAAAGTGGATCAAAGTGAAGTCGTACCAAATATCACGAAGAAGTTGTTAGAAATTTTTTAGGAAATTTGTCATCAATATATATGGCATTCCGTTGGTGATAATCATGAATAATGGATCACAATTAATCATAAACATTTTAAGAAATTTTGTAAAGACCTAAAGATTAACCATTTATTTTCTTTTGTAGTTTATTCCCAAGTAATTAAATTGGCCAATGTCACTAACCAAACACTCTTGGATTAAGAAAAAAGATTGAAGAAGGAAAGGGAACTTAGGCTGAAGAATTTTATATCATATTATGAGCATACTAAACCTCCCAAGATCTATGACAGGAGAAACACCTTTTATTCTTGCTTTTAAGATTGAAGTTCTAATCCTTATAAAGTTGGTTGCACATACCCACACCAAGAATTCATACAAATGATCAAAAAAATAATAAAGAAATTTAATAATAGAGCTCTATATGATAGAAGAACAAAGAGAAAAACCATCCCTTGGAAGCAAAGCATATCAATGAAACATTAGGTTAATGAGCTCAAATAAGACCAAATTTCAAATACTGAATGGAGACCTTAATCTATTCAAATATAAACTCCTAGGTGCAATTAGAATCAAAAGAAAGGTTGACACCTAATTAATTATGCCTTATAAAATTAAACTAATGGTAAGGTTAAAAACCTACAAGCTAAAAAGAATCAATGGAGGAATCCCACGAGTATGGAATGGTATATATATAAGAAAATACTTTTATTAAAAATATATTTGATTAATTTTATTATTCTTTTATTTTATCAATAAAGATATCTAATGAAACGTATTTCTATATTAATAAAAAATATGTAGACCAACAGAGCCTAATTTTGAGTGAGAAAAAAAAACTTATTGGCTCAATAGAAAAACCCATAGACTAATAAGGCTCAAATTCAGGTGAGGAAAAGAGCACCTTAGTTCAATAAAAACAAAAAAATTAATAGGAATCAAATTTGGGTGAGAGAAAAAGCCTTTTAGATTAATAAAAAACTTGCAAACTAATTGGCTCCAGGTTTGAATGAGGAAAAAGAACTTCTTAGTTCAATCAAAAAAACTTGCAAATCGATAAGACTTAGGTCTAAGTGAGGACATTAAGTCCCTAATTTAATCAAAATATAAAAGTCTCAATGATTTTAGCAAAGAACATAAGAGTCGATTGTAAATGATAGAAGTCTTTAAAAAATTATGGTAAATAAGACATGCCTAAGCATCAAAACATCCAAAATAGAATAAGTGGTGAAAGAGCCCACAAAATATCCATACTGTTGAATTCCGTTTCCGAAACCCAACTCTCTTGCTTATTCATTCGTCTGTTGGACCCCGTTTGATTCCAGAATCCAACGCTTGCTCTGATAATCATGAAACGTGAGCATGTATATTATCTTGAAAGGTTCTTTCATTAAACCCTCATTAGCCATCATTTTTTTTAATTCTCATAACATCCCAAAAATTTACTCACAAATTGTTTCATGGTGTGCTCATGCAAAACAGTCACTATGCTTGAACT
>JAOTAX010000198.1:13809952-13835531 GCA_025629825.1 Erythroxylum guanchezii | reverse complement strand
AATCATCTCATTTGGATAACTATAGATCAAATTATGGCTAAAACACCAGAGCATGCTCAATGAACTTACATTTTCCAACTTTTAACTTCTAATATCTCACATTTAATCCATCTTGCATCTAAACCATCTTTTCTATTTCTTTTCAATTTCAAGGATTTTCCTTTACTTTACACTTAGCCAATTGCCAAAAATTCTCATTTAATAGTCTTAGCTTACAGAAAGGTTCGGGGTCCAACAGTGAGAGAGTTTCAGTGGTGTAAGAAGAAGAAAGAAGAAGAAATGAGTAGAACTAAAATCACTCCTGCAGAAACTTAACACCATGGATGCTAGGTGTCTCCATATTACTATGACATGTACCTAAGCATGTTCTCCATTTGTCCTACATATTTATTGCCAAATGTCACCATTAAGCTAGGCCATTTGTCACCCACTCATTGCTGCCATTTGTCACTTAATTTTCATGCCAAATGTCACTAAGTCATAGCCTTAGTCATCATAATTTTGTATGTGTCAATTTGTCTTATCACTAGACATTTTTCCTAGAACAAATATAAATTTTAATTTTTCAATTTTTCAATTGTAACAATAAATTCCAAGTTTACTAATTATAGTCCACCAAACTAAAATTCAAGACAAATAATACACAATTCATATGATGATCATTTTAAACTTTTCATACCCTGGAATATGTTAATTGAGTGCATATATTATCTTTGCAATGTGAACTAATTCATAATTCATGTGTGTATGCTAATGATATGCATGTGAATGAAATGCAATTCATGAATTCTCAATGGTATGGCCATGTGCAATATTCTAAGGTTCTAATCGTTAGTATGGAAAACAAGCTATTACAATCTTCATGAAATTAGGGTTTTTATTGGCTGTGAAGAATATGGGACCAATATAGATCCATGTTAGATCTATATTGGATCTATGTTAGTAAAAATTTTAGGGTTTTCTTAAGATAAAAAGGAGAGAGACACAAAGAATGAAAGAGATGATGATTGGATGACGAGAGGATGCCAATGTAGAGATAGTACACTAAAAGAAGCATTTTAGGACAAGAATGAAGCAATCTTGGACACAAGGTCAAGATTGCATCAAGATTCAATTAAGAAGCAACAAGATTTGAGATCTATGAGAATGTTATATTTTATCTTGTTTTCTTTCTTTTTTTTTATTGATGGTTTTCTTTGTCTTTTTATAAACTAAATTGGCATATATTCAGGTGGGATGAACCCTAAAGCTTATTATTTTGAATTGTTTCTTTGATTTAATGAAAGATCCAAGTTTTTTTTTTTGTAGAATTATTCATGAGTCCTTATTATGTTGAATTGAAATAGCAACCATAGAGGATTCAACTTCCAATTTCATACATCAGGATTGAGAATTGAGAAATCATTATATCATATAAATCATGAAATATTATTGCTTAAAATCCTAAGATTGAGACCATATAAATCTTCTAAGTTATAAACAAATTTATCATAAAAATTTATAAAACAAATTAATGTTTTTTTAGATATTTTTATTTTAGGAAAGGTTATAGGGGGATTCTATATCTAGATCTTCATTATCAACTAGTTATCTTATTCCCACTTATTGCTTTAGTTTATTATTCTTTACTTGTTATTTAGTCTTTATTAATTTTTGTTTTCAAAATCTGTCGTCCATTTTACCATATTGAAAAATTGAAAGATGGTTGGTAATAGTAATTATAGTCTTTATGAGATCCACACACACACACACACACTAAACTATATTATAAGAACAATAGATGCCTTTGCCTTATCAGTTTTCTTTTAGCATTATTTTGCGCTTGGAATATATATCACATTAATGAAATGTCCTCAATTTAAATATAAGCCATCAATTAAAAAATACAATACAATAGGAGAACCAAAGATATTATTATCACGTAAAAAATTTAATATATGAACCTAAGAGTCGTGACATTTACATAATCATTATCGTAAAAGTTTATAATTTTTGTTCCATTCAACCTTTTAAAAGTACTTGATAATTTTACATGTCAAACCTATGTTAAATGTTTCATTCAATTTCATAACTAAAGCTTTAAACAATAACATTAGAGTTCTCCTCATATGTAAAGTGGTTTGAGTCCGAAAATACTTCTTCAAGTTTTTGCTTCTTTTGATTGGGATTTCCTCAAAACAAGTAAATGGAAACACATGCAGTGAAGAAGTATTTTCGGAAACAAGTAAAAAGAATCAACTCTTTTAAATTGTGGTTCCATCTCAAACTATTTCAATACACATAAGATACTGTTGCCTACAATGAATAAATAGATGGGGGTATTAATATGGGATTTCTTAGAATTCTGATATGGATATGAAAGTTTTGGATTTGGTATTAAAACTTGTCTTCCTAAGAAATTTCATTACTTCTGTTAATGCTAATTTTTTCATTCATTTATAACTCAAAAATAACATCATATTGAGATTTAAGAAATTTAATATTACATCATTCTAAGTACAATAAATAAATAATTAAAGAACAATAATAGAAAAAATTATATGATAAATAAAAAACACCATTTTCCTAAAGATGATAACTAAAACAAACAAATATGACTGAAATGAATAAAATATAACCACAAAGCATTTTGACATAAAATTATATTACATAAATAAAAAGATATAATATAATTTTAAATGCATATAATTCAATTTCATATAACAAATCACTTATTTTTCAAATAAAAAAGCATAATAAAATCATGTTCGATGATACAAAAGTTATTTTACTAAAAATATACAAACTAAGACAAAAGATTCTCACATAGCTGCTCACGTTTTATGTATAATTCTCCTTAAACTTGTAGATTCAAATATAATCACTCTATCGGGAAATAACGTGAATTATCAAATATATTTCCTTGAAATACACTATGAATTCGGTTCATCAGTTAAACAACTTGCACTGGCTCAAACCATAGTAGATTTACTTGTACGTCTGACAGCTTAACTGCAAAATGAGTAAACCAGTTGATTTGAGTTTACTTGATCGGTGCAACGGAAAGAAAAGATATGGACAATTGGGCCACCATTTCTATCTGTTTACCACATGCATTCCTTCATAAATTTCTTTAGACACTATTCTTCAAAAAAACAAAGCATTTCTTTAGACACTATTTTCCAAAAAACATGATCAATTTCAGATATGATAATTTGCAGTCCAATAGAAGCTTGAATGATGTTAGAATTGCAATAAAATGAACGGTAGTAGATACATTATTACAAGGGTGACTGCACCATCAAAAACTGTATCAAAGCGAAAATCAAAAGTGCAAACTAAAAAGTTTACAAATATGATTTTACAAATATGATGAACCCTCAATACGATTTGATTACCTCATGTCAAGGTTCAGGCATGGAAAATTCTGAAACAAGATACCATCTACAAATATAAGCCTCTTCTTTATTTATAGAGTTGATTAACCTCCTTCACTAGTTTCTCCATGAATTGGCACTTCTTGTCAAATCCCCATCCAGGGTTGCTCTGCATTGAAGAATTTCTAAGAGTCCCTTTTGAGTTCTATGTTCATGCACTTAAAGAATCAAGAAAAGAAGACAGCACAATAGAACACTAAACAAAGCATAGAATTGTCGAGAGTTATGGGAATTTTAAGGATAAAAATTAAACATACATCTTCGATCCATGAGAAGAAGATTAATTACTTGAAAATTAGGTAGCAAGAGGGCAACAAACCATGTCAACAAACATAAATAACAAAAAGAGAGAAAATAAAATGTGAATAATAAAACTTTTCATAGACATTTACAACAAATAGTTTTCACTGCCTTCTTGAACAAGAAAATGGAGACTTTGATCACACCTTGCAATATCTTTACCAAGTTTGATAAGACAACTTACCATGTGACTATCTCACAGTGACAAACTCAAGTTCTGCGATGATTCATTTAGTCACACCTTGCAATATCTTTACCAAGTTTGATAAGACAACTTATTACGTGATTATCTCAGTGACAAACTCAAGTTCTGCAATGACTCGTTTAGTCACACCTTGCAATATCTTTACCAAGTTTGATAAGACAAATTATAACGTGATTATCTCACAGGAACAAACTCAAGTTCTGCAATGATTCAGGCCTAAGGAGAAATAATCCCAACCTCAACGGTAAATTCTTCCATCATTTTTCGATGATCTCCCTAACTCACACAATGAGCAATCAAAAGATATTAATGATCCCAAACCATGATGCACAGCAACAAGCCGAGTTATTGGCACACAGTGAACATACAAACATCTCTGACCAGGACATAACTCTCATCATAGTATTGCAAAAAAATAAAAAATAAAAGGAGCCTATCTCAGTGATAATCAGACAAGAAAGCAGCATTAGCGCCAGGAGTTGGTATAAAATAGCGTCAGCTTTCACAATATGCAAACATGTGGCAATAATAGTTCAGGTAATAATTAATATAAGAATACTGATAAATTAAAACATGTGACAGATTGCCTATTACATACCTAGTGTTTACAATTTATAAGTTAATCCTTAACCTTTTATTTATATGAAGCTCAACATTGAACCATTTAAATTTTTTCCTATTACATGAATAAGCCTTTATCCTTATCGTACATTAATTCTGACTTTCCTGTACAAGTTCAAATTACTAAAAGATCTATACATCAAACAAAGGGATCCTTTATAATTTCCACCTTTTTGATTTAATATATTACTTAACTTCCAAAAAAAATTATTAAAAAGACCAATAGTCAAGGATTCAATTTAAGTTTAGAACTCAACACTTAAATTATAATTCCCATATAAAAAGGAACGATATACAATAACATACCGATTTGTTGATTATTAATATACAGAATGTAACTAAATCTCATTTATATCAAAAAGACATAATGAAAATGATAAGTTATGTAATGATGGTTGTTCTAACCTTCAAATTTATCTAGTTCTCTCAAAGACTTTTAAGCAATATGGAAAGTTAAAAGATAAATGCTGAATGTGCTTTCATTGAGAAATAAAACTTGTGTTATATATCTCTGTTCATAATCATATTAGTCCACCAATTTATATTGTTACATAAAGCTGAAGCAGCATTCCATTCAAACAAAGTTTGTTCTGTTTGAAACTTCACATATTTAATAAAGCTTGTAATAAGCTTAAGAAGCTTCATAAACAAAGTTCAAGCTCACTACTAGTTCCATAATGGTGAACATAGTGCCATAGGGAAAGGCTGCAAACTGATTTAGCTACAGCTTTTGGAGATGGTCTAAGTACAAACATAACAAAGTGCTACAGGGAAAGGCTGCAAACTGATTTAGCTACAGCTTTTGGAGATGGTCGAAGTACAAACATTCTCGTTGTAACATTACACCTAAACTATATAAACTTGATCTTGATTTGCTCTGAACTTGGTACAAATATGGTCTAAGTATAAACATCCTCGTTATAACATTACACCCAAACTATATAAACTTGATCTTGATTTGCTCTGAACTTGGTACAAAATCTATACAAACTGGTAAGCAACTAAAGTGTAAAGCCAATTACCTGATCATCCACACCAATCATACAGTCAACACTCAAGGAAATCAGGTGGCCTCAGAACCAAAGAGCTTGTTCCATGAAGCTATTAAAGCACTCTAGGTCTGACAGCTCAAAACTTGGTTTCTTAAGATAAATTGGTTGGGTATTTTAAGAAAAATATCAAATCCAGAAACCATTGCAATGTTTTGTAGAAAGTCATTCAATCATCCAACTATAGTCGCTAAGGAAAGAATTCAAGCAAAGTAGGTTATAAAATAGCAAGAATGTTTAAATTTACAAAATCTGAACATAGATACGGTATACAAGCTCTACATATTAAATGGGACATTTGCAACAAGTCCATTTTAAGCAGTACCTTTCTGTGGTTGAATCTTATATATTTCAGATAGTTATCAAGAAGTTATGTCTGTTCATTAAAACTAAGTCCATTTTAAACACCACCTTTTTTGTGGTTGAATCTTATATATTTCAGATACTTATAAAGAAGTTATGTCTGTTCACTAAAACTAAAAACATTAGTCCTTCATTCTATTACAGGTTTTGTATGTGTATTGTTAGAAAACTAAGATGAAATGAAACATAAACTGGAATTAAAATTAGAAAATTAACCTGCAGAGATAGAACTGCGTGATCAGTAAATTTCTTTACGGAAGAAGGTGCACTAGCAGGAATAGTTTTAGCTACTCTTTCCAACTCTTCTTGTTGTGACTTTGCAGTTATCCTATCAGGTCCACTGTAGTAATCCACAATTTCCTTCAGTAATGGCGCATTCCTCATTACTTCTTCAACAGCCTCCTGATTATAAAAAGGGCCAAGCAGATATGAAATAAAACTATTTAATAAAGCATATAGGCATTAACACAAAAAGACATTTGAAATACTGAGAACCTACTAATGGAAAAAACACCAAGCAATTTAAAATAAAAATTGTTAAAGAAACATTTAGGTACAAATAAATAGACATTTCATGTACCTAGAAATTCCATTTTTAAGTCGTAAAGGTAACTGACTTACCTCCCATTCTCCTTGACTTTGAATCCCTTCATAACGCATCATGAATGGTTTAACTTTCTCCAGCACAGCGCGAATAGGCATTATCTCTTTCTTCTCATCAATATCTGGGTTTTGATCAAATTCCCCCATTAAATACTCTGGCTCAAATTCAATCTGCAGTTAAAAAGAGAGATTTTATTCAGAAACTGCACTCATTGAAGTTCCGAAAGTATCGTATACAGTGTTGTCCTCAGCGATATAAATAAATCCCAAGTAACATGAAAACTTTACTGATTACGGATGAAACTAGACAATTCATCAGGGAAAACCAATAGAATACCCATCGCATACATAACAGCTCTTTAAGCCAGGTTGCCCAGAGAGAAACATAAGATCACCAAACACAAGAAAAACGAATTTCAATTGAAAAAACAAATAAAAACTATTAATAGAAGAGCTTACAGCTTTTGAACTTCAACCAACTGATATTTGTAAATATCCCAAGCACCGTAAAGTCGCAACATAAAAAGAAAGCGAATTGCTTAACCGTAATTGAGCCACAAAAAGCTCCACCAACGACAAAAACAACTTTTAACACAAAAGAACGGGGGGAAAAAAAAAGAGTAAAAACCTTAAAATTGGTATCAAGGGCATCCAAGAGAGCGTCATCCATAGGCGAAGGCAGAATTCTATTACTCATCTCTTCAAACCCTTCAATCAACTTGTTCATATTCTCAACTCCAAGCTTGTCAGCAAACCTCTCCCCATCCTTATTATCTCCCAAGACAAGACCCCCATAATCATCATTATCATCATCATCAACTTCATAATCCTCTTCTCTCTCCCTCCTCCACCCCCTCCCTCTTCCTCTCCCTCTCCCTCTCCCACGTCCCCTAACACCACCGCCGTCCTCCCCACTACGCGACAATATACTCATCGCCCGCTCCAACGCCTCTTCTCGGCTCATCTTCGGATCCGACCCTCCACCTCCTTCCGCGGCCGCCGACCTCCTTGGTCTGCCCTTCCTGATATGCCGATTTTCCTCGACAGATTTAAGCTCTGCAGCGGCTTCCTTGACGGCGTTCCCACGTCCTGTGCCATGTAGTTTCGACAATACACTGGGCGTAAGCTTGGAATCGGGAGGCTGACTGAATTGCGTCGACGCCGTTGGGACTGACTCCGTTGGTCGACTAAGCAGCGCGCTGGTTGATCCTCTGCCACGTCCGACTACGGGTTTTATAGAAGAAATGAAGGAAGAGAAAGCGGCATCGATTGTGTCGGACGGAAGAGGTGTACCGCCGCCATGACCACGTCCTCTCGGCGGTAACTCATGCCTAGATTCGTCTGAATCAGCCTTTTCTAACGAGAGCCGATCGAATTGTCCGGGGCTGAAGGGATATGCTGTATTAACGTCCCTATTGCCGCCGCCGCGACCGGAGGATGTGGAGAAAGAAGAGGAAAAGAAAGGGCAATAGTGTTTGGAGATGAAGGAATTAGAGCCTGGGATCTTTCTGGGGATTGTGGAGCCCCTCATTTCAGCTGCTAAACAAAAGTAAAGAAAGAGTATCGATTAGTATCAGTTGTTTTGATCTCTCTAAGCGTGTAGGGTTTTTGGGGTGTGGTCGGGGAAGAGAGAAGCAAGAACTGCTGCGCTGTCGTTTCAATGGTGATGGCTGTGTTTTGCTTTTCCTTAATTAATTTGTAGTTTAACGATATTATTTCCAAATAATCCATATAAATGAAAATAAAATAAATAATAAATAAACCAAAAAATAAAAAACCAAAAAATAAAAAAAAAAACAGAATAAAATAAATATTAATGTCATAAATATAAATAAAGATATAATAAAAATAATATTAAACTAAGTGACGTATTAAATATATTATAAAAATAAACTCATATTTTTTACGATAATAAAATATACTATTATTAATAAATTTATTTTAGTGTTATTAATAACTCTATTATAATCAAATTGAACAATATATTCAAAGTAAGTAAAATAGCAAATTAAATAAATTGAGCAAAAAAATAAAGAAAATAAGTAAAGTGGAAAACATATAACTTAAACAACTTCGAAAGAAATTAAAGTGACGAACAAAAAATACGAAGGAATCAAGAGAAAAAATTTAAAAGGAGAATATATAATTAACAGGCTTTGACTATTTAACCTTTCCTCTATCTTTTTCTTGAAATTGGGTTCGACTTTCCTTATTTTGCATATGGTATTAGGTAGGATTATTCTCGCCTAACGCCATCTTGTTTCTTTTGCCGTATTAGAGAAATCCCATGCAAGGCACTAAATTCCCAAGCGACTTTTAGGCCTTGTTTAGTTAAGGGGTTAGAGATGGAAGGGAATGAAATGTAGCACACTTTCATTGTTTGGTTGAGGATTTCATAATGGAATGGAATAAAAGCGGGGGGTTTCATATTACGTTTTATTCCATCCTAAACAGTAAAAATAAGAGATCTTCGATTCAGGAGGTTTAGGATGGAACGTAAACTAATAAACATATAATCCTTAATGTACCTTCAATAATTTTTCTTACCAATTATTTCTTCTAACCCTACCTAAACTCATTTATACTATACACAAGCTTATCACATATATCTATTTACGATCTAGTTATCATTTCCAGACTTCTATTTCCGTTCTCCATGTTCTACCACTTCTTCTTCTCGTGTTGTTTATTGGCGAGGAAGCAGAAGAGGAGCTAGAAGACTTGGTCATTGGTAACTCTTCCTCTTAGTCAAAACTTTCTTTTTATCCTATTTCTGTTTATTGCTGAATTTTTTTTATCAATATATGTTTACTACTTTTATTATTAGATGCGTTTTGTTTTGGGTGAGGAGATTATACTCTTATCTATTTTTGTTTACTTTACATATGGGTTCACACATATGGGTTTACCCATTGTTCACTTTACACCGAAGTGAACATTATTTGTTATGGGTTGAGCTGCTAAAAATATCGATTATTTAATTTGAAAGGGACATACATATAGGTCAATGATGTTGTATACTTTTGCGATCCACTCATTTTGCCATATGTCACTCATTTTATATGTTGTGTTGTCTGAATTTGGGGTGTTTTTCAATTGCCGCTATCTTCTTTGTTTTTGTTTTCCTATTACTTTGCTTGAAATTTCAGTGGGGGAATGATTCAAATGAAGCTTCCCTTTTTTGTCGCTTCTTATTGCTTTTATAACACCATATATAAATGGACATATCTATGTCATATTTGTTATAGTTTGATTTTCACAATCTAAAAACTACTCCTAATTTCATTTTTTATACATGAACGGTGAAGGTAATCGAATGAATAATCAAAAAAGAAAATTGATTCGTATACATCAATTAGCGCTTGTTCATGTTGCTTATCTCATGATCTATTGGTGGGTGTTACGTAAGAGATGTGCGAACGACAAGTTTCAAATGCTTACACCATTAAATAGATTGCAATCAAGGGAGAGTATCATGCGAAGAATTTTATTTCATTCCAATATGAGAAATATAATTAGAATGCAGCCTAAACCATTTGTTGAACTATATGATTTATTAGCTAGAAAAGGTGTGCTTCAACCTACTGTACATGCAACTGTTGAAGAATAAGTAACAAAGTTTCTATACATATTAGGGCATAATGCTACCAATCCGGAGATTGCGTTCTTTTGGAGTCTATCTGGGGAAACTGTAAGCCGTCATTTTCGTAGCATTTTGAAAGCAGTTATACAACTAGAGGATATGTTTCTAAGATAACCTGACGTATTAGAAACCCCCATCTGAAATATTGAACAACAGTAGATTCTACCCATTTTTTAAACATATATAATATTTGAGAATAATATACTTTAATGTTAGGATTGTGATGGTGAATTGATTGAACATATATCCGTGTGAAAGTACTTGCTCGAGATGCTCCTAGATTTCTTGGGAGAAAGGATTATCTAACACAAAATGTGATGTGTGCTGGTTTTTTGATATGAAGTTTACGTATGTATTAGCTGGGTGGGAAGGAACAGTATCCGATTCACAGATTATGAAAAGTATACTAACCAGGTAATTCTCACTTAAAAATCCCCAAGGTAAAAATAGGGCTCAAACTTTATTAACTAATAGATGTCATAAATTACATTTTGACATGGTTTTATTCATGATAGGAAAATACTATCTTGTTGATGCTAGATTCATGTTGAGAAGTGGACTTATTACACCGTATAGAGGGAAACGATATCACTTGAAAGAATATTCAAGGAACCCTCCACGAAATGCTCGTGAATTATTAAATCATTGACATTCATCATTGCATAACATTATCGAAAGGGCATTTGGTGTGTTGAGAAAATGGTTCCCGATTGTAGCATCCACCACAGAACCATCATATGGCATTCAGAATAAAAAAATTGTTATGGCTTTTGTCATTCTACGCAATTTCTTGGTTAGTGTAGGTCCAGATGATCCATTTCCTAATGAAGAGTACGATGAAGGGGAAAATGATAACCAAGATGGGTATGAAAATGATGACGAAGATGATGCACAAAGTGGAGAAATTATAAGAGATACCATGACTACTCATATGTGGGTTGATTATACTTTAGGATAAAAATTGCCGCATCATAATTAATTTATGTTTTCCATGATTTTATATTGCTTTAAAAATATATATTGGCTACTTGTATCTAAATATGACGTTATTTATTAGTGCTGTTAATGTTTTCACATCCAATTGTGTCTTTGTAATGCTTATTCATTATTCTGGCCTTTTATATTATTTGGAAAATTTTGAAGCTTCAATATTGTGTATGCTTTTGCTATAAATTTCAGATTTTGTAGTTAAATTTATAACATGCAAAATGCCATCCTGAGAAGAGTCGTGCTTTTGGAATCAAGCTATGGATGATGCTTTGGTTGACACATACTTGTACCAGCATCAATAAGGCAATCGTGTTGGTGGGACTTTCACGACGCATGCACTTGATACAATTGAAGCTGAACTAAAGAAAAAATTTCCAGATAAAGGAATCGATAAGGAAAAAATAAAAAATCGAAAAAAGATTATTAAGAACAAGTAGAGTAAGTGTTTTGATTTATTTTCAAATGGAGGTAATGGATTTGCACAGAGTCCATTAACAAATATGTGGACTGCTGAGCCAGAAGTGTGGGAGACCTTGATCTAGGTGAACTTGTTTATTATTTTGTTGGAAGAAAATATGATATATGCTGTGATTTGGATGATTTATTAAGTTTTTTTTTTGTAACAGGCTAAACTAGAAGCCGCTGAGTGAATTTTCCAACACTATGGATGAAAATGATGACATTTGGACTCATAATTACTTAAGTTTTGAAGACAATGTAACGATAGATGGTAATTGCATTGAATCTCCAATGGGAATGCCAACTCATCCACAAAATGCAAACCCAGGAACATCACAGAAAAGGAAAAACAGGGCAGATGATGGTGAAGATGTAATCAAAGATGGCCTTCAGATAGTTGCAGAAGCTATTATAAAATCTACTTTACTGTTAGTTAAACCACTTCCCATTTCAGAAGAAGAGCTTTATAATCATTTTGTAGAGTTGGAACTGGAAGGATCAAAAGTGTATGAAAGTTATCTTTTCCTTGTTCGTAGGCCTGATGAGGTTAGGGAATTACTTGGTGCACTAATAAATATTCGGAAGAACATGTTGGATTTTATGATGTCTTCTTAATAGAAGGCAAGTGTAGTATGTGTTGATGACTTGGTATCAGGTCCTTTTCCCTCTGCTTGTGTACATTTTGTCAGATATATTTGTATATTTTGTGGATGAATTTATCACGAAGTCATGTAATTGAGGGAACTATGAGAAATTTACTTAATGAAAGTGTTTCTGGTTATTTTGCTTCTCTTTTACAACAATCTAGCAATTATAGTTCCTTGGGAAATTTACTTACAACAATCAAATGTTTTCTCAAGCACGATTGTGCAACTCCTTGCTGTTTCCTGCAACTCCCTGCCGTTTCCTCTCTGTTAAGCACGATTGTACAACTCCTGTTGATTCCTCTCTGTCAGGATTACCCGGTGACTATAAAGGGCATTACATGCAATCAGTCAGAATAAGTTCTTTTATAATATGACCCATAGTAACAATCGATACCCAAACAAACTTATTAGAAACATCTTTGATTCTAGCCAATGACAGTACTTCCAAACGTTCCAACTTCTTCAGTACTGGCAATATAGTCGGGCCATCAATCCTTGGGCAATCATCAGGTACAGTTCCTTCAGAACTGACCTTAGTGAGTTTGCCAAAGTGTTAATGCTAGCAGATGTAAGAAGAAACCATCGGCACAAGTTTATAGATTATAAAGCAGGGGCAGAGGAGATAAGTGATTAAAGCCCAACATCTGAAAGTCGGGAATCAGTCAAGGATAACGTATTGAGAACAAGAAAGCTAAAAGGTGAACGACAAAGTCACCCCCGTGACTAGCCACCATACATAGGGGTTACTAATTAAGTCACCTAATTAGTCACCCCCGTGAAATGCTAGTCATGCATGGTGGTGACTTGGAGCAATCAGATTGATGACAAGTAGTTAGCAGATAAAATGAAGCTTCCTAGCATGTTTTGCAAAATGATGGTTGACCTATATTTTGTTGCATATAGCTCATGGAGTGAAACTTGTTAATCATTTAATCTCCTCACTTATTCATTTCTTGTTAAGATTTGAAGGTGCTCCATTTCCTAATAAGAGAAATTGCTAATTAAGGTGGTGACTTATCACCACCATGAGGTGGTGAAGAAGAAAATTAATAACAGTAAGGAATTTAATAATTAATAAGAATAAAAAATAATAATAATAATAATAAATAAAAATAAAATTAATAATAGTAAGGAATTTAATAATTAATAATAATTAATGAAAGTAATAAAATTAATATTAATAAGAATAATAGTAAGTAGAAAATTCATAATAATAATAATTAATAAGAATAAGAATAATAAAATTAATAATAATAAGAAGAAAATTAATAATAAGGAATATAATAATAATAATAATAATAATAATAATAATAATAATAAATAAATAAATAAATAAGGGATTTAATAATTATAATAATTATTAAAAATTAAATAATAATAATAATAATAGATAACTATAAGTAGAAAATTAATAATAATAATAATTATTATTAATAATAAGAATTCTGTCACGATCATCTCTAGCACGATCGTGCACCCCTATGACTAAGGCTCTGTCATGATCGTGCACCCCTATTCGTTTTTTTCTTTTCAACTCTCTCACAATATAACTAACAAATTATATTTTCACATTTTATACTTTTTGTTTCTCTTTATATTTTAATTAAAAATTTTATTTTAAATTATTATTGTTAAAAATGAATTACTATTTTTATTTCTAAAAAACACTAAATTTGTTTAATCTTACTAATAAAATATATTTTTCAAAATTTAAGTTCTTTATTTATCTCTTTACACTTTAATTGAAAATTTTAAATTATTATTTTTAAAAAATTATTATTATTTTTATTATATATATGTATAATAAATTGAATTATTTATTCGTATTTATAAGTAATTTTGCGTAAATAATTTAATATTATATTAAAACAATAAAGAAGTATGTTTATAGGAAATTAAAAAACAAGTTAGATTTTAAATTAATAATATTTTTATATTATTTCTCCTTACCCTAATAATAATATTTTTACATTATTAATAATAAATTGTATTTAATTAATAATAAAATAAAAAATTTAATAAATTTTTTGTTAATGAAAACTAGAAAATATTAAAAAATTATTCTTTAATTGTTTGTATATATTTCTATATAAATAAAATCAATTTTTTTAATTGGTAAAATTAAAATTTGTTTTTAATTGTTTGTATATATTTCTATATAAATAAAAATATAAATAAATTATTTTTAAATATAAATCACATATAATAGAATAAAATAAAATTTAATATAATAAATTAAATAATTAATAATAATATTTTCATATAATTAAAAATAATTGTTTATAAGTAATAATAAAATCTTTATTACTTTAGAATAGAAAATATAAAAAAAATTATTTGTCACAATTGTGACCTGTTGAAGTCATAATCATAACCTTTTAATTGGAAATGATTTCTATTTTAAAATCATAATGTTAAACCTCCTGCAACAACCATTTTAATATAAGGGGTATAATAGTCATTTATTATACATTACATTCCATTTCATCTATCTTTCAAACAACATTTCACTACATTATATTATGAACCGTTTCATCCCTTCTAAACAACTTTTCACTATATTACATTCCATTTCATTATAAACCATTTCGTTCCGTTTCATTTCATTCCATTAATTAACACTCAACCAAACAAGGCCTTAGTAACCAAAACTAGCATCTTAGCTCTTTCAACCCCTTCTCACCCTTTTCCTAGTGCCCATATTAAACGTGCTCTTATTAGTTCAAATGCCTCTGACTTCCCTCCTTTACCTCTATCTCAACCTTGATTCTTCTCTCAATCCTAATACCCTTAGCTCCTTTACCTGAATTGAGCAACAATGTTAGTGCATCAAAGGGTACAACATTTTCTTATACTATAAATGAAGTTGCATGCTTAAGAATCAGCTCTAATCCCTTGATCCTCAGCCTCTTAATGGTTCTTTGTAAACCTTGAACCTTTCCTTTCATTGAATACAAATTTTTTACTCTTGGTAAATAGAAATTTTGATGAATAGTAAATTCAAGTGAATAGTGATTTTAGGAAACCCAACCCTAAAATATTGAAAATTATCTGAAATAAGTATTAGAGGCTAATGATACTGAAATGGATAGAAAATAAGTCAGTTCAGATGGATTTTCGGAGTTTTGAAAGTTTTGGACTAAAATGCCCTTTTTGGAAAATAATGAGTATTTATGATTTTGAACCCATTAGAAATCTTTTTAAGGCATCCAATCAATAAGAATTGACCATAATTAGAGTATTTCATATTCAATTTGATAAGACAATTATGAAATATTTTCAAAATGTAATTATGTTAAATGGTGAATTAAACTCATTAAGGTCAATTTGTTTTTTTTGGTATAAAAGTTAGTGGATTAATGAGTCATTAGAGTTGGGTGATAGGAAGGTGACATATGTAAAGCATTAAAGAATATAAAAAGCCAAAAACTAAGACTAAGTTGCTTCATTTTGGAGAGAGCATCGTGAGAGACCAAAGATAAAAAGGAGAGAAGAAGTGAAAGGGTGATATTCGACCAAGCTAGAAAGGAAGAAGAGGCAGCTAATTTTTCATGGTTTTGGATCATGATTTGAAGAGAGCTTGATCAAGACTAAGTGTTCTTCAATTGTTCAAAAGATTGAAAGAAAGTGGTAAGTTTTCCTAACCTAAATTTTTGGTTTTGGTGTTTTTGAGTGGGATAGATTCATGTAAGATCAATGGTGATTTTGACTTCCCATAGAGTAGATAATAAGTTTGGACGCGTTTAAGGGTTGAAAATAAGAAAATTAACCAAGGAATCAAGCTCAAAAGAATCTGCGATAGCCAAGGTTTTTAGTGTGATATGATCCAAAAGTCTATTTTGTTGTTACTTTGCATGGAGTTGGTTGCATATGATAAGAGAGAGAGTCACATTTAGAGAAATTTTGTCTTAGATTCTCGGTTCACTTAAACTAATCCTATTGTTTTGGTCATAACTCAGCCTACAGAACGTCAAATTAGGTGATTCCAACTGGAAATAAAACCTAAGATATAGTACTAAAAATCTCTAAAAGTGACCCTGACCTAATTCTGGCTAAATGATATTGGAATTCGCGATTGAAAATGGTGACCTGATGTTGCCCCTGTATTACAGCAACTTGTGACGTTTGGTGAATGTTTCTTAATTTAGAAGTTTAAATAGCTTGATTTTTTATGATATGGAAAATAAAGATATATGGGAACAAATATCTAGAAGACTCAAAACCTAATGTGAACGTTTACTATGTGAAAATTACTGAACAATTGGAGGTCTGAATTTTAGGTAGGGTCACGACCGTGACTGATAAGGAAAATACAATTAGCATATGTGTTATACAATTAAATACTAATCTCGAATTCAGTTAAACTGAACATATAGTGTTAATGTGTCATTTCAAAATTTGGAAATCAATGCCTAAGCTAACTGTACTTTGTGTAGGTAAAGGAAAGGCACAGAAGGTGTGAATGTGCTTGGCGACAAAGTTGCTAAACAGTGAGTGTATTTTAATTATTTTATATGAATAAATTCTTTGCAAAAGAATTGATGATATGTAACTTTATATTGTATGATTATAATTTTTATGTAAATGATATATTACAAGTGAATATTGCTAGTATAAGTGTATATTTTAGCAATATATGAATTGAAGTTTGAAAGTTAAATTTCATACGATTTGAAATTACATTAAAATTAGGTTATTGCTTGAGAAAAAGGAAATGAGTTTTAGCTTGTGGTATACCATTAGGATTTACACTTGTTATTATACCATTATATAGCGGATAACCTAGTGTAGGTAAGCGATGTAGAACTAAATTACCCTTGGATAAGTGGGCAAGAGGAAGTAGCAAAGAACTGGAACCAAAAGGGATAAGCGTCAACGCATGGGGAAAAAAGTGGAGAAGTGAGAAAGAGTGCATGAGAGGGATAAGGAGACTTGAAACACCAAGGAGCTATCCAAAGGAGTAGCCATTATTGGGGATAAGGTAGGCTAGAGAGAAGGCACTCCATCTCACTCTAAAAGTCATCTTTCAGTTTCTTTTCACTATGTAGGAATTATTAGGTTCACTTCCAACTCTCATAACTTTACCTTATTTACTCGAGAACTGTAAAGCTCACTCAGTAAATTAAAAACTTACCTAACAGTCCAACCTAACCCGCAATCCTTAAGTTGTATAAAAACACATATCTGGAAATGCAAATAAAACCAATGAAACCACCATCTTCTTCATCTTTTCTCTTTATTTCCAGCTAGTGAGTGTGTCAAAATGCACCCCTTTTTCTGCATGTAACACTTTCCTTATAGGTTACCTCATTTTGTTTACTTTGCAAAAATATTGAAGGGAGTTGTAGAGGTTGACAACCCCATAGTGCCTTACACCTAGGTTAAAATTCTAGTAACCATATTATGTCATTTTTTTGTGAATTTTAATCATCCTATAAAAGTTTATAGTTGGTTTGCATGTTGTAGTTGATTGGGACAATAATTGAAGTTGCATAAAGGAATAAAAGTGGAGAAAATGGGGCCAAAAAATGATAAAACAAGAGGAGAGGGGAGAAGTGGAGAGGGTGAAGATAATGACATTATTTTGAAAATTTAAGTTGCATGTAAGGGAAGAATAAGAAGTGTAGAAAGTGAAGCGCTAATATGAAATTTACTTGCATGAAGGGCACTTCTGATATTACTTGAAATGGATGAGGGTAAAATAGAACTTTTAATTATTTAAGAGTATTTTAGTAATTATGGGGTTAGGTTAGTAAAGATATTATTTTTATAATTAAAAATAAAATAGAAAAGAGAATAATGTTGGATTATTAAGTGTAATTGGGTTAAATTTTTTTTCGTAAATTAGTCTAATAGAATTTTGTCAATTCTACGCCCGAAAGTCCGATTAAGGAGTAATGGGATTATTAATTAGTTAAATCCGAAATCAAGGTAAGGATAACTTTGGACTTTGCTCTTAAAATAGAGTACTGTTTTGTTGTTAATAAATTATTTTTATAGTGATTTATATTTTGAATTAGTCATTAATTTAATTAATGATTAATAGTTCCATACATAAATTATGTTTAGTTTATTTATCAAATAATTATTGTTGTATAAGGTGTTTCATTGGTATATTTTGTTACGTTTTCTAAGGTGTATTGCTTCCTAAGTTGACGGGAAATATGTTAATTAAATGGGGACTGGTAGATAATAAGTTGTGAATAATTGGTGAAAATCGAGAATTAGTGACTTGCCTAGAATAGGCTACATTTGATGGTTTTAGATGGTTAGGTTGTGTCGATATGAGTGAATGGTGGCTAGGTATCTGTCTATGGAGTAGATACTGGAGCATCCTGAGTCCCGGGAATGTCCTCTGTTGATGTCTAGGTACCAGAGTGGTATTGGGATATCCTTAGTCCCATGGATATCTTGTGTCGATGGCTAGGTATTGGAGTAGTACCAAGGTACCAAGAGAGATTGAGAAATTGAGGTATCCTGTGCCAATATTTATACATTTAATTACATTTCCGCTTGGTGAGAGTTTACGATGAGTTAAGATGAGTTGGCAGACCATTGGATGTAAGTCTACTAGATTAAGTTGGGCCTAGAGAATTTAGATAAATATTGGAATAAAGCATAAATAACAGTTATAATTAATATTTGTGTTAATCATAATTTGGTAAAATTTTTGAGATGTTTATTAACTGTTTGGGTTAGACTGAGCATTGTTGTGGATATGTAAATTAAATGTATGATTTAATCAGTTGACTAAGTCTTATTATTATTTTTTTGAGTTATTTGATATTAAGGGTATGGTCAGTTATCCTTATTGAGTGGGCAGCTCACCCTTTGCCATAATTTTTTTTAGAGATCGAGATATTACCAATAACTCTAGTGTACGGGACTGACATAGTGGAGTTTAGGTAGGGCCAGCAGTTTAATTGTGTAAAGATATTTGCCTGTATATATGTTTGAATATGACATCTCGGGTAGTTGTGTTATGTAGAATAATTTTGTATCTGACAAACAATCCTATCTTTTACAACTAATGAGGAATTGGATGATTAATGGTATGTTTTGGGAACTACTTGCTTAATTATGGTTTAAGAATTTTTTAATGATTTTGGGGAGTGTCATGTTAAGTGATATCAGAGCGGGTTTACGTTTTTAGGGACGTATTGAGAAGAAAAAAAATAGTAGGAGACTGTGTGATAGTAAATAATGAAAGGAGGGGAATGCTAGTGAGGAGTGGTGGAGTGGACATACTAACTAACTTGATAGTGACGAATTTGAGGGAGTTTAATGTAGTTCTTGAGATGGATTGGTTAACTCAATATCGAGCTATAATAAATTGTTATACTAAAGAGGTTATGATAGAGTCTTCAGGTAACTCGAAAGTGATATTTGTGAGTGATTACAAAGTGGTCCCAAAATGTGCGATCTTAGTTTTGACTACTAGATAGTTGATATTAGATGGGTGTAAGGTATATCTAGCTCATAGGATAGATATGAGGGAGGAAAATCATGGGATAAAGGATATTCCTGTGGTGACGGAATTTCCAGAGGTATTCTTAGATGATTTACTGCCTTAACGAGAGATAGATTTTACCATTGAGACTATGCTTGAAGTTGTGCCAATTTCCATTACACCTTATAAGATGGCTATTGTTGGGTTACATGAGTTAAAAAGGTAGTTAGAGGAGTTATTGGAAAAGTGCCTTATTAGACCGAGCACATCACCCTGAGGAGATCCAATGTTGTTTGTGAAGAAAAAGGATGGTAGTATGAGGCTATGAATAGATTAGCGGTAGCTAAATAGGGTGATAGTAAAAAAAAGTATATGTTACCAAGGATAGATTATCTTAAATCAACTTAGGGGAGTTGTCATATTTTTCAAGATTAACTTGAGATTAGGATATTGGTAGTTGAGGATAGCTAAGTCAAGTATTCTAAAAAAAACTTTTCGTACTCTATATGGCCATTATGAGTTCCTAATGAAGCCTTTCAAGTTGACTAATGCACATTTATGCCATTAATGAATAAGACTTTTCAGGAGTATCTAGATCAGTTTGTGATAGTGTTCATTGATGATATATTGGTGTATTTGAGGAGTAAAGAGGAGCCCGAGCAACATTTTTTATGATTATGTTACAGATTTTGAATGAGAGACAATTGTATGTAAAGTTGAATAAGTGTCAGTTTTGGATGGAGCGGGTAGTTTTCTTAGACATGTGGTGTCCTGAGAGAGAGGGATGCTTGATCCTTCTAAGGTAAAGATAATTATGGAGTGGGAGCCACTTAGAAATATATCATAAGTAAGGAGTTTTTCTAGGATTTGCTAGGTATTATCAGAGATTTGTAGAAGGATTTTTGATAATAACAAGCCCATTAACCAAACTATTGAAAAAAGGAGTTCAATTTGAGTGGACCAATCAGTGTCAGAAGAGTTTTGAGGAACTTAAGTGGAGATTGACTTCTAGCCTAATTTTGGTGCTACTATTGAGTGGTAGAGGTTTTAAGGTAGATATTGATGCTTCAAGGATAAGTTTGGGTGTGTGTAGATGCAACATAAAAAGGTGATAACTTATGCCTCTCATTAGTTGAGATCGCTTGAGTTGAATTATCCCACTCATGATCTAGAGTTAGCGACGATTGTGCATGCTTGTAAGATTTGAGACATTTTTTGTACAGGGAGACATCTGAATCCTTACAGATTAGCATCACCACTAGAGTTATTCCAAATTTATGATATGTTCCATATATTGATATTAAGATGGTGCCAATCATATCCTAGTCATATTATATCGAGGGCTGAGATCAAAGTTACAAATGACATGACCTATAAAAAAGAGCTAGTGGAGATATTGGATAGACAAATTAGGAAATTAAGGAGAAGGGAGATTCCAATGGTGTGACTTTTGTGGAGTGATCATCATTCTCTAGGAGAGGCGACCTAGGAGGAAGAGGATGAAGTTTGACGTCAATATCCTCATTTGTTTGGATCCTCAGGTGCATAATTTAATTTTAAGGACGAAATTCTTTTAAGAGGGGGATATTTTTAAAGCCCACTCAATAAATTAAAAACTTATCCAATAGCCCAACCCAACCCGTAAACCATTAAGTTATATAAAAAAAAAATTTGGAAATACAAATAAACACCAACGAAACCACCATCTTCTTTACCTTTTCTCTTCATTTATAGCTGGTGAGTGTGTTAAAATGCACCCCTTTGTTTTGCATGTAACACTTTCTTTATAGGTTCCCTCATTTTGTTTATTTTGTAGAAATATTGGAGACAATTATGGAGGTTGACAACCCCATAGTGCCTTACATTTAGGTAAAAATTCCAGTAGCTATATTCTGTCATTTTTTTTGTGAATTTTGATAATCCTACAGTAGTTTATAGTTGGTTTGCATGTTTTGGTTGATTGAAATAATAATTGAAGTTGCATGAGGGATAAAAGTGGAGAAAATGGGGCCAAAAATGATAAAAGAAGAGGAGAGGGGAGAAATGGAGAGGGTGAAGATGATGTGTTGAGCCCCGTTCTTGGAGTCCAAGGTGTTGGACCTCATTCTTGGAGCCCAACTATCCGGAGTCAAAAAATGTGAGCGGGTTTCCTTTTAGGGTTATTTCAATGAAACCTCACTTCCTTTCATTCAATCTTTTTGAATTCAATACCAAAATCAATTTTTGTGGAAAGGTAGAATAATGTGTTAGGAATCTATCGATTCAAGAATCACTTCATTTAGAGGTCGGATGATGAAGTTATGGCCAAAAGAATCCAACATGTTTATATCCTTAATCATTTTGTACCTATCTTGGTGCAATTGACCTAACTTTCACTACAGATGTCGGATTGATGTTTTTGTTAGACAGTTTGAAAGGGACCTTCGAGATCTACAACTTTCATGAAGCACCCGAAGCGAGATTCTGCTTCTAAAAGGGTCAAAATCACTATTTACTCTAGATAGATGTCCATTTAACGGACATTCTTGGGCCTGGGGGTGCTTTCCAAACCCGAGAAGGTTCGTTTAACATACATGGACTAGGCAGGGGGCCTTTTTAGGCCCGAGAAGGTCCGTTTAACAGACCTAATATCTGTCTAATGAATATTGGGGTTTCCCAAACCCCTCCAAAGCCTCTCTATTGCTTCTAACATCCATTATAACACCATATCCACTCATAATCTTCCCAAATTCAACCTTTCTAGTGTAAAACCACTTCATATCCACTTAAGTACTAAATACATCTCATCAACTCTTGAATCTTAACTCCAATGATTCATCACATACAAGCTTTCCAACTCCAACATGCTATTCTAACATTAGCAACAATTGGCAATCTCAACAAAGAAGAATATGCACATATACATTCCAATTCCACATCCATCATACTCAACCTTTAAAATAATATAGTCATACTAAAAGGAACTTCTCAAGTTCTCATTTCTAAACAAAGTAAATGTTTGAACAAGCTTTACTTACATATCAAAATACACATCAAACTTAATAAAAAATACAAAAGGATGCTCATGTTTGATATGCCTATAAAGCTATCCAAATTAGTCATTAATTTAGTACAAAAGGTTCCTAGCTATCTTGGAGTTTTCGAATGCCTTGCAAGGATGACTGATCTTCTTGATCTGCACCTGAGGAGGGAAAATGGTGGGTTGAGCTACACAGCTCAGTGACTAATATATTTATAGCTATTGGCAATGAGTCACACATTCAATCATATATTAATATCCATATAGGCATACATATCTTGTAAGATCCTGCTTGTTTCCGAAATCCAACTCTCGCTCTGATACCACAAATGTTGGATCCTGCTTGTTTCCAGAACCCAACTCTTATTTTCATGCCATATATGTTGGACCCCGCTTGTTTCTAGAGTCCAACGCTTGCTTTGATACCACAACTGTTGGATCCCGTTTTCGAAACCCAACTATTTGGGGTCAAAAAGTGTGAGCAGATTTCCTTGTAGGGTTATTTCCATGAACCCTCATTAGCCATCATGGGTTCCTTATCATTCTCATAACATCGCAAGTCACAAAGGGCGAGCTCACCCAATGGAAGCACAATAATCACAACTGACTTCTTCAAAACAATTGTAGCTTAGGCTCTAGTTTATTTTAGAGCAAGAACCACCTCATTCGGAGCTCTATAGTTCAAGATATGTTTAAAAACCCAAAGTATATTATAATCCCGTTATGCTCTTCCAACCGATCCCTCAATTTCTTTCCATAAATCTTCTTCAATTCAACGCCAATGGATATAAATTTTTGTGGAAAGGTAGAAAAATGTGCTAGGAATCTATTGCTTCAAGAAACACCTCAATCTGAGGTCGGACGAAGAAGTTATGGCCAAACGAATCCAATATGTTCATGTTATGGCCAAACTGTCTCATTACTCATATTGTTTTTAGACAGTTTGAAAGAAGACTTCTAGATCTATAACATTTATGAAGACTCCAAAATGAAATTTTGTCAGTTGGAGGGTCAAAAAAAGCAGTTTGTATAAATCAACACGGCCAGACCGTGTAACTTTCGGGTGTAATTGTGCTCCTGCGCTAGAAACACACGGCCCGTGTGATTTTACATGGGTAGGCCTTGTAACCTTCGGGTGAAACGAAAATTTCATCCTCTAATACCCCTCCAAAGGATCCTAAACCCATTCTATCATCCCTTTTACTCATAATCTTCCCAAAATCAACTCTTTCTAGTTCGATATCGCTTCATATACTCTAGTTATTTGGGATACACATCATATGAAACATCACCAACTCAAACAATCATATCTCTCAACTTCGATATCCAAAAATTGCATACTTTATATCGTTAGAAAGCTATAAAGACGAACTACAACTTTCATGAATGAAACCTTGGCTAATTCTACCTAGATCGATTCATTTTTTCCTTAGAAGTCAGAATACACATTTTACCCTCATGAAAAACTTGAGATTTTTCCCAACTTCACTTTCTCTATTACAACATCATTCATAACAATTTCAACTACCAATTGCAATGGTTCAAACTCTCAACCTCAACTCATTTGACTCTTCACATTCAACAACATCGCATGATTCATAACATTCCTATCTTTCTTTTCCATAGTATCTCACTTATATATATATATACAACAACATTTCATGCTCAAGATTCATCATCTCAAGTTAATGACTTCAAACATACCTAATTTCAACTTAACATCATCCATGCACAAATCATATTTCATTAACATCATAAGATAAATGTTTACAAACTTTAATGGCATTCCAAACCACATTACATCATCAATCTCAAAATCCAAAATACAACAAAAGATACAAAATCCCAAAATTCTCAACATGTGTCTAAAGTCTTATTTTTACATCAATCTAACTTAAAATCAAAATATGCATAATCAAATGAATGCCTTGACTTTCTTTCACCCGCTCTCTTTCTCATCACCTGGAGATGGGAATGAAAGGGGGTGATCTTAAAGCTCGTGGGTAACAGCTTATAATGGAAAAATAAGAAAAACCATTCAAAAGTTCATTGTCATAGAAAATTCTTGTTGTACTTGCTTCTCAAATTCTCATCATGTAGTCAAATTTCTCAAACCACAAAACATGAATGCATCAAACTTGTTCACATATCATAAGCACATAAGCACATCAGAATGGTTTAGGTAGATCTATAAACATGACGAACTACATAATTCCACATAATGGTCTTATGCAATCGTAAACTTGAGGGAGTCCATAAAAGCGCTTCGTGCCACTAGCGAGCAGGCGGGAGAAGCCTTAACTTGGTCAACGTGCATGTGACAATTCTTGGATGGACTACCAAAACCCACATAACATGTATTTCAAACTTGTTGCCCAAAATGGCACTTTTCGAAACTTGATTTTTCATAAACATGGGGTATTTCGAAAACAATTTCCAAAAACATGATTTCATAAACATATAATCCTTTCAAAGAAATTATTTTCGTAAATCATCACACAATTCACATATCAAACATGTAGCAATTCTACAATTCATTCAAGACACAATTAATGCAATACTTATGATGCAATTTAAATCCTTAAATTTCCTTGATTTAAAGAAAACAAAAGTGGCTTATTTACTCTATTATAAACATGGAACCCACTTTAATTTCCTTGCTTGCAAACCTTGCTCAAAAAGCCTATATTCTTGCTCCTTTTACCTTTCTTGATTTTCCTCAACATTCATAAAAATCCCCAAATCAATAGGCATTCCAATTGAGAAACCCACAATACATAATCACTAAAATTGATCTTAGAAAGCTTAAACCCA
>JAOTAX010000198.1:13791569-13809852 GCA_025629825.1 Erythroxylum guanchezii | reverse complement strand
AGAACTTAAATACATATTTGAACTCATACACAACCATGTATATATCAATATACAGTAGCATCTCCAAGTACCGACCACTACAAAAGGGCTCAAGGAGTTCGATGTTACATAAGATGTTTCACTGTTATATTTTGTTATGTTTTCTAAGGTGTATTGCTTGTTAAGTTGACAGGAAATGTGTTAATTAAATAGAGACTGGTGGTTAACAAGTTGTGAATAATTGGTTAAAACTGAGAATTAGTGGCTTGCCTAAGATAGGCAACATTTGATAGTCTTAGATGCTTAGGTTGTGTCGATATGAGAAAGTGGTAGCTAGGTATACATCCGTGGAGAAAATACTAGAGCATCCTAAGTCCCAGGGATATCCTGTGTCAATGGTTAGGTACTGGAGTAGTACCAGGGTACCAAGAGAGATTAAGAAATTGAGGTACCCTGTGTCGATATTTATACATTTAATTACATTTCCACTTAGTGAGAGTTTACAATGAGTTGAGATGAGTTGGCAGACCGTTGGATATAAGCCTAATAGGTTAAACTAGGCCTAGACAATTCAATTAAATATTGAAATAAAGCATAAATGACAGTTATAATTAATATTTGTGTTAATCATAATTTAGTAAAAATTTTTAGATGTTTGATAACTGTTTGGGTTATACTAAATGTTTGATTTAATCGTTTGACTTAGTCTTATGATTATTTTTTAAAGTTATTTGATATTAAAGGTACGGTCGGTTATCCTTACTAGGTAGGCAGCTCATTGCTTGCCATCATTTTTTTAGAGATCGAGATATTGTCAATTAGTCCAGTGTATGAGACTGACATAGTGGAGTTTAAATGGGGCCAACAATTTAATTGTGTATAGATATTTGATTGTATATACGTTTGAATATGATGGCTTGGGTAGTTGCGTTATATAGAATATTTTTGTATCTGACAAACAATCCTTTCTTTTGGAACTAATGAGGAATTAGATGATTAATGGTACTTTTTGGGAACTATTTGGTTAATTGTGATTTAAGAATTTTTTAAAGATTTTTTGGAACATCACATTAGGTGGTATCAGAGCGGATTTATGTTACTAGGGGCGTATTGAGAAAAAAATACTAGTAGGAGACTGTGTGATTGTAAATAATGTAAGGAGGGCAATGCTAGTGAGGAGTGGTGGAGTGGAGCTACTAGCTGACATGATAGTGATAGATTTAAGGGAGTTTAATGTAGTTCTTGGGATGAATTGGTAGCACAATATCAAGCTATAATAGATTGTTATGCTAAGGAGGTTATAATAGAGTCTTCAGGTAACTCGAAAATGATATTTGTGAGGGATCACAGAGTGATCCAAGAATGTGTGACCTCAGCTTTGACTATTAGACGATTGATATTGGATGGTTGTGAGGTATATCTAGTTCATAGTATAGATATAAGGAAGGTAAATCCTGGGTCAGAGAATAATCCTATGGTGAGGAAATTTTCGGAGGTATTCTTAAATGATTTACCAAGTTTACCACCTCAACGAGAGATAGATTTTACCATTGAGACTATTCCTGAAGTTGTAACAATTTCCATTGCATCTTACAAGATAGCTACTGTTGAATTACATGAGTTAAAAAGGTAGTTAGAGGAGTTGTTAGAAAAGGGCCTTATTAGACCAAGCACATCACCCTGGGGAACTCTAGTGTTGTTTGTCAAGAAAAAGGATGGTAGTATGAGGCTATGTATAGATTACCGACAGCTAAATAGGGTGATAGTAAAAAAAAAAAGTTTGCATTGCCAAAGATAGATGATCTTAGAACAACTTAGGGGAGATGTCATATTTTTCAAGATTAACTTGAGATCAGGATACTGGTAGTTGAGGATAGCTAAATTAAGTATTCCCAAAATAGCTTTTGATACTCGGTATGACCACTATGAGTTCCTAGTGAAGCCTTTTGGGTTGACTAATGCATATTCACGGCATTAATGAATAGGATTTTTCAGGAGTATCTGGATCAGTTGTGATAGTGTTGGCTGATGATATATTGGTGTATTCGAGAGTAAAGAGGAGCATGAACAACATTTTTTTTATGATTATGTTACAGATTCTGAAGGAGAGACAATTGAATGCAAAGTTGAATAATTGTGAGTTTTGGATGGAGCGGGTAGTTTTCTTAGACATGTGGTGTCCCAAGAGGGAGTGATGCCTGATCCTTCTAAGGTAAAGGCAATTATGGAGTGGGAGCCACCTAGAAATATATCATAAGTAAGGATTTTTTTTCTAGGACTTACTGGGTATTATCGGAGATTTGTAGAAGAATTTTCAATAATAACAAGCCCGTGAACAAAACTATTGAAGAAAGAAGTTCAGTTTGAGTTTATCAATCAGTTTCAGGAGAATTTTGAGGAACTTAAGCAGAGATTGATTTCTTGCCCAAGTTTGGTGCTACTATTGAGTGGTAGAGGTTTTGAGGTAGATATTGATGCTTCGAGGATAAGTTTAAATGTGTATAGAAGCAGCATAGAAAGGTGACAACTTATGCCTCTTGTCAGTTGAGATCGGATGAGTTGAATTATCCCACTCATGATCTAAAGTTAGCGGCGATTGTGCATGCTCTTAGGATTTGAGAATTTTTTTGTATAGGAACACATTCTGAATCCTTACAGATTAGCATCACCGCTAGAGTTATTCCAAATTCATGATATGTTCCATGTGTTAATGTTAAGACGATATCGACCAGATCCTAGTCATGTTATGTCAAGGCTTGAGATCGAAGTTACAAATGACAAAACCTATAAAGAAGAGTCAGTGGAGATATTGGATAGATAAATTAGGAAATTAAGGAGAAGGGAGATTCTAATGGTGTGAGTTTTGTAGAGTAAGGGAGATTCTAATGGTGTGAGTTTTGTAGAGTCATCATCGTTCTCTAAGAGAGGCGATATAAGAGGGAGAGGATAAAGTTTGATGTCAATATCCTCATTTCTTTGGATCCTTAGGCATGTAATTTAATTTCGATGATGAAATTCTTTTAAGAAGGGGGAGATCTATAAAATCCACTCAGTAAATTAGAAACTTACCCAACAGCTCAACCCAACCCACAAACCATTAAGTTGTATAAAAGCACATATCTAGAAATGCAAATAAACACCAACGAAATGACCATCTTCTTCATCTTTTCTCTTCATTTCCAGCTGGTGAGTTTGTCAAAACGCACCCCTTTGTTCTGCATGTAACACTTTCCTTATAGGTTCCCTCATTTTGTTTGTTTTGTGCAAATATTGGAGGGAGTTACGGAGGTTGACAACCTTACAGTGCCTTACACTTAGGTAAAAATTTCAGCTGCTATATTATGTCATTTTTGTGAATTTTGATCATCCTACACTAGTTTATAGCTGGTTTGCATGTTGTGATTGATTGGGACAATAATTAAAGTTACATGAAGGGATAAAAGTGGAGAAAATGGGGCTGAAAATGATAAAAGAAGAGAAGAGGGGAGAAGTGGAGAGGATAAAGATGATGACATTGTTTTGAAAATTTAAGCTATGTGTAGGGGCAAAATAGGAAGTGCTAAAAGTGAAGGTAAATATGAAATTTACTTGCATGAAGGGCATTTTTGGTATTACTTGAAATGAATGAGGGTGAAATAGGACTTTTAATTATTTAAAGGCATTTTAGTAATTATGAACGTTAGGTTACTAAGGATATTATTTTTATAATTAAGAATAAATTAGAAAATAGAATAATGTGGGATTATTAAGTGTAATTGGGTTAGAAATATTTTCATAAATTAGTCTAATAGAATTTTGTAAATTCTAGGTTTGAAAGTCCGATTAAAAAGTAATTGGGGTTATCAATTAGTTAAATCTGAAATTGATTAAGAATAACTTTGGACTTTACTCTTAAAATAGAGTATCGTTTTGTTGTTAATAAATTATTTTTAGAATGATTTATATTTTGAATTAGTCATTAATTTAATTAGTGATTAATAGTTACATACATGAATTATGTTTATTTTATTTATCAAATAATTAATGTAGTATAAGATGTTTCACTGTTATATTTTGTTACGCTTTTTTGAGATGTATTGCTTGTTAAGTTAACAGGAAATGTGTTAATTAAATAAAGATTAGTGGTTAATAATTGGTGAAAATCGAGAATTAGTGGCTTGCCTAGGATAGGCTACATTCGATAGTCTTAGATGGTTAGGTTATGTCGATATGAGCGAGTAATGGCTAGTTATCTGTTTGTGGAGAAAATACCGGGGCATCTTGAGTCCCCGGGATGTCCTGTGCCAATGGCTAGGTATCAAAGTAGTACCGGGATATCTTGAGTCTCAAGGATATCCTATATTGATGATTAGGTATTGGAGTAGTATCAGAATACCAAGAGATATTGAGAAATTGAGGTACCATGTGTCAATATTTAAATATTTAATTATAGTTCCACTTAGTGAGAATTTACGACGAGTTGAGATAATTCGACATACCATTAAATGTAAGCCTACTAGGTTAAGCTGAGCCCAGACAATTCATTTAAATATTAGAATAAAACATAAATGACAGTTTAAATTAATATTTGTATTAATCATAATTGGTAAAAGTTTTTAGATATTTGTTAACTCTCCTGGTTAGACTGAGGGTTGTTGTGTATATAATTAAATGTATGATTTAATTGGTTGACTCAGTCTTATGATTATTTTTTGAGTTATTTGATATTAAGGGTACGGTCGGTAATCCTTGCTGAGTAGGCAGCTCATCCTTTGCCATCATTTTTTTTAGAGATCGAGATATTGCCAATAACTCCAATCTACGAGATTGACAGAGTGAAGTTTAGGTGTGGTAATTAGTTTAATTGTGCAAAAATATTTGACAGTATATATGTTTGAATATGATAGCTTGGGTAGTTGTGTTATATAGAATACTTTTGTATCTGACAGACAATATTCTCTTTTGGAACTAACGAGGAATTGAATGATTAATGGTATGTTTTGAGAACAATTCGGTTAATTGTGGTTTAAGATTTTTTAGTACGTCACACTTGAAGAACAATTTTAAAACATAAAAATAAAAAAGAGAATGTCATGATAAATGGGTAGAATTCATGTGCTTGTAATTATAGCAGTAATGTATGGTCTAAGATATATTTGGTTAGCCAATGTTACAGTTCTCGCGGGATTAATAGCATTCCTGGTCCTATTATAACTCAGAGGTACAGCCACTAGCCTGCCAAGAAAGTTAAGAAAAGAAAATGATGAATGAAATGAGTAACGTATTTTTATGAGAAAGTGAAAATGAATAGAATCGAAGATCATGCGCATCAGAGAGAAGACTCACAATGATCGATTTGTTGTCTTTGTTTTCGTTGTGTAAACAAACAGGATTCAACCATGAAGTGATAGTAAAGTTGAATCGAACTATCTTTTGCATGATGACTGGAAAAAGTTGCGAGTGATGAGCCATCAAAAGCAGGCATTTTTGTTGGTTCCCTAGCGTGTACAAAACTTTCTTCTTCTCCTTGTTAAAACTTCCTTTAACAAAATCCAATGGGAACCATTGTCCGTCGATTTTAATTTAACCTAATTGGTAATCACCTCAAAAAGTCGCATAACTTCAATTAACGAAAGACACAAGTTAGAGAAAATCCTTTTGATTAAAAAATTTAATATTTGTATGTTTCAGCATTTTTAAGAACATTTTAATTTTCACACTTGAGCACATTCTAATTTTATAAATATTTGTATTACTTCTACAAATTATTTAAGCCAAATCCATTTAGTTAAAAAATAGGTTTTATATTTTTGCATTTAGTGGAAAGTATATTTTAATTTTTAAAATTTTCATTAAAAATTATATTTAATTATATTGTATTTAAACATTAAATGAATTTCAAATAGACGAAACTTATTTCGCGGTTAAGTTTCTAAGTGAAAAAGTTACTATTTTATGAAGTTGACCAAAAAGGGAAAGAAAGTATGTTGACCCACCCTGAATTTAATATGGGTATTAAAAGATGACAAAAAGTTTGTCGACGAAAAGAAAGAAATAAAGAATAAAAGGGAGGGATCCGAAAGCTCAAGACGAGAGATCTTCTACACTAAGATTCTCCATCAAAATCACCTTTCCGCAACTTTTTCCTAAAAATATTTGTTAATTAATTCTGGTGGGAGCCAAGAATATATATATATATGCGACAACGACATGCCCTTTTGTTTGGAACCGCCTGATTTGCTACCTCCTCTAAACTATTTTCCTTCTTTTCTTTCAACATATCCTAAAAGCTAAACATCCCTTTCTCCTTTTCCATTATTCTTCCAACTAGTATCCTTGAATTTTACCTATAAAATAATCCATGAAGATCAACAGCGAAAATGAACTTTCTTTTTCAACTTCAAACTTTAACGTCCTTCCTGTATTTATGCTAAAAAGGTAAGGTCACTGGATGGTATAATCCTATAAATGAAAAATACAGCGAAAGAAGGGTACTATACAAAACGACATATCAAATCCAACGCCTTCTCACTTTTTACTCCCTCCTCACGCTCACAAGTACACAAAGATGCACTCCAATTCCTCCACTCATGCAAGTTTTGCAGAGTAAAAAGTAGGCTTTTTTATTATCACCCACCACACCCATGACTGCCACTGGTGGGTCTGAGGTTTATTCTCTTCCTGTCACTTTCAACCTTTTTCACAATCTGAAGCCTGCCTATCACGTAACACTGCTCTGATTTCACTCTGCAACTCCTTACCTCACTATACATGATATTTAACACACACAAAAATTCGAGAGAGTTGCTATCGAGTCGAGTTACTTAACGTGTCAACTTATTTGCGTTTTGACTGCTCTAAGAATTTATAGCCTTCGAAAAGACGTATGCTGACTGCCGACCCAGGGGACACGGCATCTCCATCGCTGTCTCACTCTCTCTCTCTATATTGCTCCATAATTTTGTAACTTGCATCGCGTAGAAAAATGATCTTTGGATGTGTAGAATCTATGCTTACCACCTATTCTTCTTTCTCTGTAATTCCCCACTAGTATACCCACTTGTTCTTTTTCGTTTTTTTTTTTCCCACTGCGACCTCCATCGCCGTCATCAACACTCCACCACCAATATTTTAAGTCCCTCTCTTTGGCTATTATGATTATCAAACAAAACACTTGATTCTTTCCCTCTCTTTTTTCTTTTCTCAGCTTACATTATATTTGATTCTCTTTTTCTTGGCTTACATTTTTTCTTGTTGTTAAATAAACTAGATGAAAAACCTTACAAAACGATAACAGACACAATACAACTTTTTATCCTCAACTTTAATTAACAGGTAACCGGCGATGCCTACGCCGGTAAGTACCGCCAGGCAATGCTTGACACCTGAGGCAGCCCACGCTCTCGACGAGGCTGTGAACGTGGCTCGCTGTAAAGGCCATGGTCAAACGACGTCGCTGCACGCGGTATCGGCCCTCCTGTCCCTCCCATCCTCCACTCTACGCGACGCGTGCGCGCGTGCCCGAAATTCAGCTTACGCTCCTAGCCTCCGATTCAAGGCTCTTGAGCTCTGCCTCAGCGCCTCGCTTGAGCGAGTCTCCTCTAGCCAACTCAGCAACGACCCACCTGTGTCCAACTCGCTCATGGCCGCGATAAAGCGATCGCAAGCGAACCAGAGGAGACAACCGGAAAATTTTCATTTGTATCAACAAATATCGCAGCAACAATCTTCGTCGTCCATTTCGTGCATCAAAGTGGCGCTCCAGAATCTGATTCTCTCGATCCTCGACGACCCGGTTGTGAGTCGGGTCTTTGGAGAAGCGGGTTTTCGCAGCCCCGAAATCAAGCTCGCTATCATCCGACCTCTTCCACAGGTTTTCAAATTCTCCCGCTGTAAGGGCCCGCCTCTCTTTCTCTGTAATTTAAGCGGGGATTCGGATCCGGGTCCTGGTCGGGAGAGCTTAAGTTTTTCGTTTCAGGATGACTGTGATTTAAGTTTTCTCAACGGAGACCAAAATTGCAAGAGGATTGGCGAAATTCTGCTAAGAAACCAAGGTAGGAATCCACTACTCGTTGGCCCGTCTGCTTATGATGCACTTGCATGTTTCAGCGAACTGTTAGAAAAAAGGAAGAGTAATTTACCAGTACAGTTATATGGGTTGAGTGTGATTTGCATTGGAACTGATATCTCGAAGATTATCGGAGAAAGCTCTGACCGAAGGGGTGTGGATTTGAAATTTTGGGAGGTAGGTCAATTTGTGAAGCAGAGTTTGGGACCTGGGTTGGTGGTGAATTGCGGAGACTTGCAGGCATTTGTTAACAATCAAAGCAACGAGACTGCGGCGTATGTGGTTGAAGAATTGACAAGGTTGTTGCAGCAATATGGTAGGAAACTGTGGTTGATCGGTGCCGTGGAGAATAACGAGACTTACGTAGCGTTTCTTAGTAGATTTCCTTGTGTTGAAAAAGAATGGGATTTGCAGCTTTTGCCTATTACTTCTTCGAGGTCTTCCATGGCCGAGTCTTTTCCCAAGTCCAGGTACGGTGGAGTTCGTAGTATTTCTGAACTAACTTATTTGGAGTTGTGAAATATTGTTTACGTGGACATGCATGACTCCTTGCCTTGTCACAGGCTTTTGGAATTTAATAATAATTGTTTATTTATAGTCGTATTTTTCCCTTCAAAATATTGGAATATCTGGTAAGAAATTTATAGGTATAGGTCTAGCTCTAGCAAGCTATTTGTCAGTTTGTATCCAACTTTTTAGTTCAACACAAATACTTTATGAAATTTAATAATCGTTTCAAACATAGGCGTTCTCGAATTTCTTAAGCCGGAATCTTGTATATGGATCCTTTTTGTGTTATATCGTGTGCCTACTAAGTCTCACAGGACCACCACGGATGGGCTTTGATGGCAGCTTGATGGAATCATTTGTCCCATTTGGAGGCTTCTTTTCTACACCTTCGGAAATGAATGGTCCATTAAGCAACTCATGCCGCTGCCCTCCTCGCTGTAATTTATGCAATGAGAAGTGTGAACGAGAAGTGCTTGATGTTTCAAAGGGAGGTTTCACTGCTTCTATAACAGATCAGTACCATTCGAGCTTATCACCTTGGCTGCAGATGGCCGAACTCGGCACAAGCGAAGGATTGGACACGAAGGTGCATATGGTCTTCACATGCATATTTACAAATCCATGCACTAATGCTTGCATATACGCTTCTCTCTGTTAATTGGTCGTGAAAATGTTGAAGAAGTGATTGAATATAACTGCTTGACCAGGGAAACTGGTCAAAAAAGTTTCTTGCATCATTTCGTAAGTTTTTACCATATTCAAGTGAAAACTAGTTTTTGTCTCTCCAGTGCAGACCAGAGATGATGGAGTGGTATTGAGCCTCATAATATCAGGTCTGCAACAGAAATGGGATAATATATGTCAGCGTCTCCACAGAACTCAACCTTCTAGCATGAACATTCATCCTCCACAGTTTCCACTGGCTGATTGTAAGAAGAATGATGTTCAAAGTCCTAGCAGCAACCTTGCGAGTAGACCCGCAAATGGACCTAACTGTTCTTGCATTGACAATGGTTTGCGACAAATTAGAAAAAGGAAAGATGCTGGTCAGTTTCCAGTGCTCTTTGAGCCTAAGAGTGAGAATCTCTTGTCCAAACAAGTGGAAAAGCATTCAAAAGACAAGCTCGAGTCAAGTGGCCTCAGAACTCCTCATAGCTTGCTCATGGTTGATTATAGTCAAACTTCATCTAATTCTGCAACATCTGTGACATTAGAATTGGACTTGAGAATAAGCTCGCTTCCTGTCATAAATGAACAGACGACACCTGCAAACCGAAAGAAAATTGATCCTGAGCCGGATGTATCAGGCCCTTTTACAGGAGACACTGTTAACAAAAATGTCTCGGACCATCATGCTCAATCATCTTCAACCTCTTCTGCCGACTTGCACTTTGATCTCAGTAATTCTAAGATGCTCTTTAAAGCTCTAAATGAAAGAATTGGTTGGCAAGATGAAGCAATACATGTTATTACTCAAACTATTTCCCGTTGGAGATCAAAAAATGAAAACCGCCAAGAAGCAAGTCTGAGGAGGGACTTGTGGTTCACTTTCCTGGGACCTGACAGGTGTGGCAAAAGGAAAATTGCTACAGCTCTTGCTGAAATAGTACGAGGAAGCAAGGAAAATTTAATTTCTGCAGATTTAAATCCTGAGGATGGCACAATCCAAACTTTTACGCTTTTTGGTCACCATGATGCAATGTTCAGGGGCAAAACTGTTGTTGATTATGTTGCCGAAGAGCTGAGCAAGAAGCCCCTGTCCGTTGTTTTCCTTGAAAATCTTGATAAAGCTGACATGCAGGCTTTGAGTATATTGTCCCATGCTATCCAAACTGGTAGATTTTCAGATTCACATGGAAGGGAAATAGGAATCATCAATACAATATTCATAATATGTTCATCGTCTACGGATGATAACGTTCTTCCTTCTGGGAATGCTCTATCCATCTACTCTGAGGAAAATATACTGAATGCCAAAGGCAGGCCAATTGAGATTTTAGTTGAACCAGTTTATGGTTCCAAGATTGACCAAAAATTATCCATATCAGCTACTACAAGTATAGGAATGCTTGGTTCAATTTGTGTGAATAAAAGAAAGCTGGTTGGTACGGATCAAAGTCCCGACAATCAAGAATTATCAGATATAGCGAAACGGGCACATAAAATGTCAACCAGGAATTTAGATTTGAACCTTCCTGCAGAGGACAATGACAAACTAAGCACCAATGATACGAGATCTGATCACAAATTCCTTCTTGATGACTTCAAGTTTTGGTTGCAGAGTTTCTCTGAGAAAGTACACAGTAAGGTGATTTTCAGGCCTTTTGATTTTGATGCACTTGCTGAAAGAATCCTAAAACGGATCAATGTGAGCTTCAACAATATTGTTGGAACCGAGTGCTTGCTGGAGATTGATTCAAAAGTCATGGAGCAGCTACTTGCAGCTGCATATCTATCTGAACATGACGAAGTTTTGGAAGATTGGATTGAGAAAGCTCTAAAGAAGGGTTTTGTGGAAGTTCGGAGGAGGTACAATCCCAGTGCTCACACTGTTGTGAGACTTAGAGCTTGTGAGGCGCATTTTTGTAAAGAGCGCGTAGCAAGAGGTCACCTTCCCACAAAAATTTACGTCAACTGATGCCTCTCAAAAGAGGTTATCGGTTAAATGTATAATGAAGCAGTTAGGATCTAGATACATTTTGGGTTTATGCAATTTAGGCGAAACGTCAGTCATGTATAATCTGTATTTAATAGAAACATAATTATATGATATTTGTCATGAAAGTTATTTGCTCACTACAAGAAAAGAACATAATAGTGATAGAAGTTTAGAGACTGAAATATTTTCGTCAGTAATTACCGACGGACAAACATATACGTCGACAATGTTGGTTTGGAAATAAAATTTAGTAGCGGAATGAATGCCGTCGGTAATTATTTATGTAATTCGTCGTCTTTGAAGTCAAAAAAAACGACGTTGTATGGTTATCTCCAAACGATGTCGTTTTGGATAACTTAGCCAAATGACGTCGTTTTTTGGATTTAGCTATAACATTTATAACTTAACCAAAACGATGGCATTTGGTTAAAATCTAAATGACGTCATTTTGTAAAGTTATAAACGTTAAAAATATAACTAAAACGATGTCGTTTTGGTTTTATGTTTTAAAGCAACCGAAGCCCCTCCCCCCACCCAGCCCGCGTCGCCTGGATTTTCTTCCTCTCTTCTCCGTTGATCTGTCGCCTCCATCTGCTACCATCGCCGTCGTCTTGAGCTTACCTGTCGTCGTGGAGGCCTGCGTCGCCGGCGTTCTCTGCTCCGGCGATCTTAACCCAAGGTATTGTTTTGGAAAACCTTACTCTCCTTTCTCCTGTGAATGACAATCGGTGGATGAATATTTTTGTTACATATGGAGTTTGTGTTTGGTTTTAAATGTTTTATTTAATGATTGTTAATATATTTTATGTATTTGTTGGAGAATAATGGAAAAATTTTGGGATTTTGTCTTGAATTAGGGATGAAGAAGTTTATGCATATACCAAGTGTTTGACAAAATGCATAGTATTTGATATCCATTGTTTTTATTTCGTAAATAATTTATTTTTGTGTTCTTGTACTTATTTTCGGTGTGAGAAAACTTCAATTAAAAAAATTGGATACTAAGATCAATTTTGTTTAAATATAAATGATAAATTTATGTTTGTAGCTCATTTATATTTCGAAATTCTAATTGGGATTGGTTATGAATATTAATTCAATGTTTACTAACTTATAATTAAACGCTTTATTTAGTAAAAGGCTTATTAGTTATTTTTTGACGAATTAAAAAATTTTAATTGTTTGATTATGTGGATTGACGGACTTATTCGTCATTTTTTACGAATTAAATTTTTTTAGGTATTTGATCACATGGATTGACCGATTGAAATTAATCTGTAAGTTCAAGAATAACAGTTCAAGTCTTTCGTTACCTAGAGACTTAGGACTTTTTCAGTAAGTCAAGTCTGATCCACCCATGCATTATACAAAGAAATTAAAAAGAATAGTCATTTTATTTACAATATGTCACGTACTCTAAATTTATGCTTAGTGTAATTATTCAACCATAAAAAGGAGTGTTTAGCTATTGTGCTTACGTTAGAAAATTTTTGATCATACTTATTAGGAACTAAAGTGACCAAGGTTTAAGTAGGTTGATCTAAATTTGTTATCGTTAATAAAATTTAAAAATTCTAATATGGATGAATTCAATCAAAATAATGATTTAAAATTAATGAATGATATTTTTACTTATATGTAATCGCTATTTACATAATATTTATTTATATATAATATATACGTTAATATATCAATGTTCATCTCCTTTATAAAAGCGATCTTCAAAGAATTGATTTTATTGACTCTTATAAGAAAAGTATCTTAAGTTTTATCAAACAACAATGATGATGATCACACATTCTATTACACTAGATATTGAGAATAGCTTCATGTATTGGCTATAAATGAGAGTGTGATGGGTTACAAATAGGTATACTTGAATTGTGAATTGCATAATTATAGATTTTGTGATGAAAATGTGGACTAAATTGAGAATAGACATAGTATGTAGACCCAATATGAGTTGTGATTACTGGTCGATATAGAAGTATATTGTTTGTTGCAGAATTGACCCTTCTTTTAAAAAGAGGATGCCCATTTTATAGGAGAAACTATGCCGAAATTTAAATAGGATCGTCGTAAAATGTGGCATCACCATTTTTAAATTAAAACAAGAGGTCCTTAGTATTAAATGATGATTGAATTAATACAATACAGTTAATGACCTTGATTGATTATAATATTTCACGGCAAATTATTTGTTATATTTCTCGCTTGCTAACCTGTCAACGAATTTGTTATTGGTTGTAGAAACTTGCACAAATTCTAGTATATTCATTTGGTGCGAGATTAAAGAGAAGCTTTAGCCGGTATTAAAATGACATTCATGTTCGTTTATGATGTCACAATGTCAAAAATGCATTTTCACACATTTTAATGACATTTGTTTCAGTTTCTATATTTTGCATTGTTGCTCCGTCATTATCATCCTGTTTACGTACTTCAGGAAGATCCGTCTACACTTCGATTGAGGTAAGTGAATTAGTTTTGTAATACGTTCTTTTGAACTATGTTTAATTTGGAAATGTGTTTGTCGAATGAACTTCGGGTTATTATTGAATTCATATAGGATGAGTGTGTCTTATATTATATATAGTTCCAATGACCTTAAATTGTCAATATGTTATTTCATTATTTCTTAATCCGTCGTTATTAGCTTCTCTTTACTTCTCATGTGCTAGTTTTAACATGCATTATTTTGAAAACTAGCTATATGTGTCAACAATTAATTAAAATATGTATTCATATATTGATGAATACTTATTATATTTTGCAATACTAAATATTTAATATAGGACTTTTAATTATTGAAAATATCTTCTCACATATATGTTTGACTGTAAACATATATGTGAAATTTTTAGTATAGGTTTATTATTTAGATTTGAACCCATCAACTGTAACCCAAAATCCGTGATGATTACTCCTATGAGATTTATCGGTGAAAAATACGATGAGCTGAGGAGTCACAACCAGAACTTGTTGTGCCGAGTCGAAGTCTTATCTTCGATGTCAAGTACTTTTTGTGGGACATGAATGATACTAACTCATGATTCACTATATAAAATTAACAGTTTTGTAGATATGAGTTATGTTGATAGGTCTTGGATGTATAGACGATTAACTCCTAATGGTTACATTAATCCTGAATTTATTGCCGAAGTTGAAGCTTTCATTGATTATGCATGTTCTCAACCTGCATATATGGATGGGCTGAAGATCAGATGTCCATGTAGAAAGTGCAAACACAAATATTTCCTTCCGAGTGATGAAATTAATGGGTATTTGCTAATAAAGGGGTTTGTCCCTAATTATGTTGAGTGGACACGACATGGGGAACCTGGCATTTGTAGCACCTTAAGGGGTAATCAAGCAGAATCGTCTATCAACTTCAATGAGTTTGAAGGGGGGATTGGATACCGAACAAATTATTTGGATGAGACTGAAAATCCATACATGCAAATGGTATATGCTGTAAGTCGTAATACCTTTGAGCATAATATGAAAAATCTTGAAGAAGATCCTAACCCACAGGCAAAACAGTTTTTTGACTTACTTCAGTCAGCAGACCAAGAGTTATGGCCAAATTGGAGACAATGACCCAATTGTCTTCAATTGTGCGAATATTGAACATCAAGTCTGAAGGTCATATATCGGACCGAAGTTTTGATAAAATTCTTGAATGATATAATGAATCATTGCCTCCTGATCATACAATGGTTGATAGTTTTTACGACATGAAAAAACTTATTCAAGGTCTTGGTTTGCCTATGGAGAAGATTGATTGTTGCAAATTGGGGTGCATGTTGTTTTGGGGAGATGATGTGGAATTAGAAGATTGCAAATTTTGTGGTCAACCAAGGTTCAAGCCTAGAAAGCATTCAATGAAACAGAAATTAGTACCCCGGAAGCGGATGTACTATTTCCCACTAACTCCGAGACTTCAAAGACTCTATGCTTCTGATGTAACTGCATCACACATGAGATGGCATCACGAACACGAACAAGAAGATGGAATAATGGGTCATCCTTCAGATGCACTAGCATGGAAACATTTCAATGACACCCATCTTGACTTCGTAGTAGAAAGTCGAAATGTAAGGTTGGGATTGTCGACGGATGGTTTCCAACCTTTTGGTCAATCCAGTCAACAATATTCATCTTGGCCAATCATAATAACTCCCTATAATTTGCCTCTATGGATGTGTATGAAGGATGCATATATGTTCTTGACTATAATTGTGCCAGGGCCTTCAAATCCGAAGCATAAAATCAATGTTTTCTTACAACCGTTGATAAAAGAATTGCAGCATCTTTGGGCATATGGTGTTCATACATATGCTTTGTCTAAGAAACGGAATTTTGTGTTGAGAGCGGCATTAATGTGGACTATTAGTGATTTTCCGGCATATTCCATGTTGTCTGGATGGAGCATAGTAGGAAAACTGGCTTGTCCTTATTGTGGCAATGATTTTGATGCCTTTTATCTTCCGAACGGGGGGAAAGTATGTTGGTTTAACAATCACAGGAAATTTCTGCCTACAGATCATCCATTTCTGGGTGTAACTCGACCAACAGACGTGAGCCATTTTCAGGGAGACAAAGTCTTACCGTTCATACAGGAGGATCAATTACCCATTACGAGCATGCAAAGAGACTAGTAAGTATCTAACTATTACACTTATATTCTAATTTTGTACTTTGTTGTTTTCCAATTGAAATTGATTTGTGAATGTTATGATGATGGATAATGATCATGGTATAAATGTCTGGTGCCATATATGGCTGTGGTTAGTGATTTTCTTTGTTCAACAGGGGGCAATATCATAAACAGTGACTAAAACTCCGTCGAAATTTTTATAAATTGTAGTTTAATTTAGAACATTTTATTGTTATATAGGAAAAGTCAATAAGCATAAGGCCTACACCACAACAGTTATTTTTGCATACTCACACTAAGAAGCATGATGGTGTGACATTCGTCAACAGCCAATGTAGAGAAATAAATGTATGTGAAGTTCATGGTTTAATATTCATTCTTAATATTTTTCAGTTACTATTATAATATAAACAATTCAGGGCCAGACTCAGGAAGAATAAGCTGTTGATGAGAGGCAGGCATATTTTGATGCGGTTGGTGGTAGGGACAGTCGTGGAAGGATTTTCGGACTAGGAACATTTGGGAACACATGTTATTTGCAGTCATCTATGTCCAGTACTACAATATCAAGTGGACGACAGACAACACAACGTATTGTTCAACTTGAGACAACAGTGTCAAACTTGATAGAGGTAATAAATAAGCTCCAAAATGACATTGAGCGGTTGTCGGGGCACCGTACAGACTCAGATAACCATCCGCGCTCACCAGGACAATAGGATTATTGTACTCCTTTGGATTCAATTTCTGTACAATTTAATGTGTTTCTATTCAACTAAAAAATCTTTTTCTGCTAAATGATCAATTAATTTTCTATTTAAACAAATTAAATATATAAATAAATTATTTATAGCTGTTGACATTAAAATCAAATTTTACGTCGCCCAGATTTTAAAAACATTTGCCATACAACGTGGCATTTATAAGAAAAGGGGTACCTTCGCAAGCGTACAGTAGCTTTGCGATTTAGCAATGTAGGTTGAGTTTTGATGAATGATGACCATTACCGATGGAATTGGTATTTTGTCAATAACTGAACCAACACTTACCGACAGAATATCGTAACAATCGATAAATGATTATTGTTTTGCCAACATAAATAATTGTTCCGTCGGAACAGAAGGAAACGTTTGACGACGGTTTATATGTACTCCGTCGGTATCTACACCGACGGAATGTTTCCGTCGGTATATTTACCGACGGAGAGTAAGAATCGTCAGAATATTTATCGATGACTTATTTAACGATAGTAAATTCTGTCATTCTTACGCCGTCGCAAATGTATGTTACCGACGGAAAGTTGCATTAATCCGTCGGTAATTACCGTCGGTAAACACCCATTTTCTTGTAGCGACGCTTATATTATGCCAAAGCTTACATTTCTACTAGAACGTAACCATCTCAAAAGAAACCTTTTTTTCCCTGATTTTTAGGTCTACTTTGAAAGATGTGCTTCGAATTAAATTGGTTTGGTCAGGTAAGATTTATTTTTAAAGGGATAAATTATGGACCGCTTTCACCAACTTGGATAAGTTTAACAGGCTGAAAAGAGTTATGCAATGCAATGGGGTTTAATTTACCTTTTCTTTTTCCATCTTCTTTATGTTGGGCTCCAAAGACAACTCCCACTATTTCAATCAAGAACAAACAATTAGTATGTGAGCGTGAGTTCTCTCACCTTAGGCGATTTTGCTCCTAAGCATCGCATACCTTACAGCTAAACAATGATCAACTTCTCGATTCATCTTGTGAACTTGGATTGAATTTGTGTGTTGAAATTGAAAGATTGACATCCTCAAGCTTTATCTTAGGGCAAAACACTGCCTGGCTTCTCAGATTACTGAAGCATGGGTAACAGGAAGAAGACGCCGCACAAAGGTAGGGACATTACGGTGGATTTTGTCATGGGTCTATAGGCGGAGGTTTCCCGAGAGCAGTCTATGAGAAACCTAGAAAGTGTTGATGAGGAAGTGCAGAAGATAAGAGTGCAGAGCTATCCAACGACGACACAGGCTGATACGCAGAATACTACGGGAGGTAAAAAGGAACTGAATTTGGCTACAAGAGCAAACAGAGAGGGTGTGGCAAGAGATACATTGCAAGATAGGTTTCAAGGTAATAAGGAAGCGAGGAGAAAAACCAGCTGACAATGAAAGCAGCAGGCGTGCACAATACAGTGATTTGTAGACAAGATAAACAAATTGAAACCAGGGAAAAGAGGGATAATACATGCAAAGAAACTCCCCTACACTTAGCTTTTGACCATCCTCGAGCAAAACATCAAAATTAAGCTCATTGACCCAAAACATTGACTCAATTTTCATATTTTTCCAAGACTATATAATCATAAACAAAGATGAGTGACTTTCAAAAATCATAGCAAGATGTCAACATTCTAAGCTTTTACTCATGATCAATCAACATTCAA
>JAOTAX010000198.1:13753559-13767319 GCA_025629825.1 Erythroxylum guanchezii | reverse complement strand
TGTTTCGAAACGTTGTTTCGATTTACTTCCGTTCCGTTCCGCTTCGAATTTGAAAAGAATTTGTTCTTCCGATTTCTGATTCCGAATTTTGTTTTTTTCCCTATCCGTTTTTTCGTTTTCCGGTTGGGATCCGGTTCCTGAGATCGGGTCCCAACATAGATAATATCAGAGCAAGTTAGGTTTGGTTGAGAGTTGAGTTCCGGATTCGGGATCCAGCATTTATGGTATCAGAGCAAGAGTAGAAATGCTCTGGTTTAGTTTAGTTTTCGTAAGAGGTTGAACATCCGGATTTGGGTTCCAGCATATACACTGCCTTAGTTAGTCATACTATCTACTTATATGATCGTGTATACCAGGGATATGCGCGCATTGGTTTCTATATGATCGTGTATGTCTTTGACTCTTGCCACCCACTCGTACACGTTTGCAATTACTTACACGGTCTTTACATATGGTCGAGCCTGATATTAACACGAGCATGTCTGATCTTATACGGTCGTATAGGTCATCATCTAACTTATACACATTTATAGTTTCTTGCACGACCTTCACACACTCTGCGTAAGTCAAGGACACGAGGGTGTTGTACTCTACGAGATCATGTTTCTTGTGAATGACTTCAAATCAACCGTTATTCATCTTCACTTTACTTGTTCATCATTCCTACGATTTGTAAGAATATTTAAGATCACCAAGGGCTAGAAAGTCGACACTTTAAAAGAACAACTACTATCCATTTAAAGTCATAAGCCACACCATATATGTTCAAAACATAATAAATGAACTATGCCAAGGTAAATTTGTTTTATTGTGAAACTTGGAGAGGTCTCCCCATGAACAAATGAAGGGGCCTAGCTGATGCTTCATTGAATAATAAAGCTTGTGTTTGGTCAAAGATAACATATAAACGAGGCCCAAAACAAAACCAAGTCCATGTGGAGTCCCAACAGAAAAACTTCTCTTTTGTCGTTTGGTAATACGCAATTACTCTGCACGCGATGCCCAAAGAAGCATTACCAACTTCGTAACTGACATAAAACTCCTTTCTCCTTCTCTCTCGTCTCTGTCTCTCTAACGGATCCCAGCCTCGTATCTATCGACGTTTTTCATTTTCAACTCAAATACTCTCTCTAGCTCTCCAATTTAACCTCAGGCAATTCGATCCGTTACTCCACTTCTATCTGCACATACATATATATAACACTCGTTATACAATTTTTAAAATAAATACGAACGGAAGTTTTTGTTTTGTTTTGGATTTATTTATGCATGTAAATGTCTTCAATCTCTCCAAACCCTCGCACCGTCGAAGACATCTTCAAGGACTATAGCGCTCGACGCTCTGGCCTCGTTCGCGCTCTCACTTCTGGTCGGTGTCCTCAAAACCCTAATTTCTTTGCTTATGTTACTTTTACCTGTATATGTATTTATGTGCCATCCTCTGGTTTTCTATTAATAACGTTTTCTTTTTTGGGTTCTGTTAGAGGTCGATCTTTTCTACTCGCAATGCGATCCAGGTTAGTCTCTCGCATCTTAACGCATGCTTCCTTCTTGTTTCTTTTAGTGTGGGTTTGTTGAAATTTTAACGAAGTGACAGTGAATCCCAAAAAATTTGGATCTTTTTTGTTTTCGTTTGTCTGAGCGTTATTGCATCATTATAAGTGTGGAGTTTGAGGTTGGTCAACTGAAGAAATTATTGACGTGATGGAGTACAAGCTGAGATTTTTGGAATTACTCGATGATTTTGGTTTCCGGTTTACTTCTTTCGTTATAGATTTATAGTTTCTGATCCTTACTAGCGGGTACCTGCTTAATTCATTGTAATTTTATTTTAGACCGTGTTTTAGGTGTTATTACCTAGTATATGTTTTGTTAGGACATAATTGCCCTAAAAGAAACAGCCATGCTTTTCAAGCTGCGGGAGTTTCTTATTCTTTATATGTCGTCCAAGACATTCAAATCGAGGCTCCTTTGCTTTTAAAGATCTTTAGGTTTGATATCATATTGATATGTGTTATTCATCAAGTTCTTTCCTTGCAATCTCGCAGAAAAGGAGAATTTGTGCTTGTATGGACACCCAAATGAGTCGTGGGAGGTGACTTTACCTGCGGAGGAGGTGCCACCAGAACTTCCTGAACCAGCATTGGGCATCAATTTTGCAAGAGATGGGATGCAGCGCAAAGATTGGCTTTCATTGGTAGCAGTGCATAGCGACTGCTGGTTGCTCTCTGTGGCATTCTACTTTGGTACTCGATTGAATCGCAACGATAGGTACATTTTTCATGTCTCAGATATTTACTATACACTGTTAAATCGGTTAATAAGTGCCAATAGAATGTTAGTCTCCAACTGTGCACCTTGATTGAAGCTACTCTTATATTTTTATTTCAATAGTTCAGGTATCTAGGCAGTTTAAATTTCAAATAAAATAGGAGGATGAGAGCATGTTATCCATAAATTTTGCGAGGGGGTTTCATAAGTAATATGAATGAGTGAGAAATCATTAGATCATCTAGTCTGTGGTCTCCAATAGATAACCTTACGCTTTGTGGTTAAAGTTGATTGATCAATCTCTCAATTTTCTCTTTTGGATGAGGATGAATGCAACACCTTACACAATGACTTATAAGAGTTATAGGGCTATGAATGCTCTTGAAACAATTGAAAAGGCAGAAACAGCAAGTTGAATCTCACGAACACCTCATTATCATGTTTTGGGAAGAGAAGTATATCAGGTGATCAATAATTTACTCCACTAACACCTCATCTCAATGCTTGGCTTTTTGTTCGCCTTTCCTAAGCAACTTGTTGGGCAATCTTAAGCCCCAAAGTTTAAGAACTTTTGTTCCTGTAGAAAACAGTTGGGGTAGTATGTCTAATTGGTATTGTTGCTCTTGGCCCTCATACTCTGCATCTATTAATGTGAACATCGCTGGGATTCCTGTTTAATATCTTTCACTTTGGATATCATTTAGGATGATATGATATTTAGGTCGGATTTTCAAAACATCCGCAATCATATTCCATCTATTCTTCTCCTGTTCTGCGATCCAAATTCCAAATATTTCTGTGCTGGAGATGTGAATACCATAGGGTTGGCAATGTGTCAGGCTAGCCCGGGCTTGGCCTGAAGCCTGAAATGCCCAGCTTCCAGCCCAATCCAATCCAACCCGACCCATCACCCCTTCCAAAGTTTCGTTCATATGGAAGCCGCTCTGTTGGTTGTCTCTGAATTCCTTCGAGAGAACCAATGCACCAGAGGAAACCATATCCGCCTGGAACAATGCACCAGAAGAATCACAAACATGGAAAATCCATCTATGAAAGTACAGATGAGTCAACAAATAAGTTAATGCATCAAGATACTATAGCATTTGAGCTCGTCCAATTCAACATTAATTCAGTTAGCTAAAAAAAAGCAAGTCCCAGAAACCAAGATCAGAACACAGTGTGAGAGAGAGAGGCAAAGAGAAACCAAGTATGTGGGTTGTATAAGAGATGACCAAGAAAAGTGATGAAGATAGTTAGTGGAGAAATCCAGGTGTAATGGAAAAAAGAGGACAATCAAATGACAGATGGAGAAGATGGATAAGACTTTGATAACACAAGACAGCAAAACTTTGAGAAGTGAAAGATGTAGAAGAGATGCAAAGCATTGATTCTGGAAATTGGGAGATGTAGATGAGAGCTGTTGGGTCAGTTAAGACAGTGAAGCTGAAGAAGAGAGGAGCTAGATAGGTTTTTTTCGTATATATATTTATATATATAGTCGGGCAGGGTTGTGAAGTCTGGGCCCGACCTAAGACCGGGTCAACTAGGGTCAAATCTGTTGACTTTGGGTTGGACCAGACTTGGGCCTTTTGTCAAACCTAGAATACCATCACATGCATGTGGGAGACCATAATAATGTCTAGATGATATTTGGAATAAAAAGTTTTTCACGCATTGCATAATGTTTCTATCATTTCTGATCATTTACTTCATCTCTGAATTCATCCTAAACAAGATAAAATGAATTATGTATGGGGTTTGATGGACTTAATTGTTTTTGTTATTTCTCGTCTGCAAGTTTGAGTTCTTCATTAGGATTGTTGGTCTAATAGTTTAGAGGTTCTATGCTTTTTACTCAACAGGAAGCGACTATTTAGCTTTATAAATGATCTGCCAACCCTTTTTGAAGTGGTGACTGGAAGGAAACCAATAAAAGATAAACCAAGTGTGGATAGTGGAAGCAAATCGAGAAACAGCATTAAGGTGATACTTTTGTTCTCCCTTCGAATCACAAATGAATTATATTAGATTAGTGCTTTATGTTGCACCACTATTTTCAACTAACTTCGAATGTGAAACTGACGTTGCTGTTGCAGAGATCAGTTGATGGGCAGTTGAAAGGTAATTCAAAGTTGCTTGATGAAAGCTATGCAGATGAGGAGGATGAGCATGGCGACACACTTTGTGGGAGCTGTGGAGGGAATTACAATGCTGATGAGTTTTGGATATGCTGTGATGTTTGTGAACGATGGTACCACGGGAAATGTGTGAAGATAACACCGGCAAAGGCAGAAATGATCAAACAATACAAATGCCCTTCATGCAGCTCAAAGAAGGTTAGACAGTAACAACCAGAGTGAAAGCTTGTGAAGGGTTAACCTCGTTTATCTTCCTTCCCTCATGTTGTCATAAAGCACTTGATAGATGTGTTCTTTTCATATCTCTTTCATTTTCCTTTTTCTTATTTGTCCCTTTTTGCTTACTGCATGTCACAGTGTTTGTTTAACAGATGCGCATTAGTCGAATTCAACTCTGGAAGTCTTCTGTTCCGTAATTTTTGTTTAACTGTTAGTGTTAGACTAACTCAAAGTGGTCGCACGAGCTGAAATTAACCACTGTGCCCTTCAAATTGCAGGCCGATTATTCATGATTTTGGCTAATGAAAGCAACGATAGACGGGCTAGACGCTTAAAGCAATTTTTAAGTGTAAAGCGATCAATGTTAGGGAATAGAAACAGCAACAGCAATTGGGCTTTTAGGCATTGCAATATGAAACTAAATGAATGAATGTATAGTCTCGCGTAAAAGGAAAGTAATGTAGCGTGGATAATAGTGAAGCAGGTGGTAGCTGGATTAATAAACGAATAATTAACTAATTAGCCATATTAAAAGTTCTTATTCGATCTTGATGATTAATATTTTCTACACACAAATTAATAATTGATGCCTATTCCGAACTTTTAGGCTTTAACTTAAAGATGTTCTATATTTATTATTATTATAATGTAGTAAATCTCTAATTGATGCATGTGTGATCTTCTTTCGATGCGTTCTTCCCTTCGGTGCCTGCCATTAACGCTACGTTAAGTTTGTCGCGAATGTGAAAGAGTGAGTGAGTCTTCAGTATCTGCCACTGTACAAGATTTGGGTACTTCTTTTGTTTTTATCCTATGAAGGGGCAAAGTTATCGCAGTACTATTTGGATTGGATTGGAGACTCATTGTATCTGGTTTAATTCCTTCCAATCCTGTCTTGTTTTGTTGACTCCGTCGGATCTCTTTCAATCACAATTCTCTCTCATAAACATAAAAGCAGATTAAGAATTTTAGTTCACCACTTTATCGTAAATTAACAAATTCCAATCGGCAACCTGTAGGCTGTGCTATGTCAATTAAAGAAGTGGTAATTAATATCGAAGGCACCATAAGATCAACAATTGCTAAAGATCACAATATATTACATTTCAACGTTCTAAATTATGTCAAAGCAATTAGTAATGTCAGGGTTTGTCTACTAATTAATGGACATGCAGTTAGATTGGTATAGAACAATAAGTTAAAGTATTTTCTTTAATACAAAATTAAAAATATAATTATAATTTTATGTTTTTAATATAATCAGCAAAATATCAGATAATACATAAGTACATATTTAAATGCACCTGTGAAAGTTTTATATAGTTTCATTATGGCAGTGCAATGAAAGTTTACCAAGTACATAATATTCTTTGTTTTCTGAAAAAAGATTAGGAAATGACAACTCAATATGTATAGAAAATATAAAGGAAATTACTAAACAGCATTCACGTGATGCCTTAATTTTCTTGGACAAGAACTTTGTTAATTTACAATAAAGTTCACAGGTTTGGCTTCAAAACAAGATTGATGCAATCGTGACCTCTTTGCAGAGATTTTAGGAGATTCAGCCCACAAAAAAGTTCCAGTTATCTTAACTATAGGAGTGGGACTTACCATTCATTAATTACCGCTCAAATATATGGGAGTTCCTACCTCTATAAGAAGCTGAATGTAAATCATTCGTTGATAAAGTTTAGAAAAGAATTGTTGACTGGAGTAACATATTTCTATCGTATGGGAGTAGGTTGAAACTAGCCATTTCGATTTTCCAAAATCTACATATCTATTGGCCATCACATTTGGCAACCTCTAAAGGTGTATTGAAGAATATTGACAGAACTATAAACTATTTCATATGACATGCATTGAATACAAATGGTAAAAGGATATCCAAAGTCAAGTGGAGTGTTATATGTCTTCCTAAAGAAAATGGTAGATTAGGAATCAATTAAAATTGCAAAATGAACAAAATATTGTTAGCTAAAAAGCTATGGTGAATTTGTTGGGACAAATAGAGTCTTCGAGTGAAATGGGCACACACATACATATCAAACAAAGGAATATATGGTCCATCTCTCGGAAAGGTTCACAATCGTGCACCTTCCAACAAATCTTCCTCGTTAGGTCATTCATGCATTCTCACTTTAAGCATCATATCAGAGATGGGAAGAATACAAAATTCTGGAATTATAACTAGCATCCTCTTAAGTTCTTTATGGTACACTCATTAGGCCATATGCTTATCCAAAATAATAGTTGGAAATGGGCATTTCATACGACTAGCGGAATCAGACTCATTGTGGAACAAGTGTCAACTTACTCACCAAATTAGACATAGGAAGATAAAATTAGATACGAGCTGCACATGTCACATAACTTTACGGCCCAATCTTGTAAAGACTTATTACCTCCTCTCTCTCTAGACTAGTATGGGGGTTTGAAATTTTCCAAGCGTACTCCTTTATACTCTAGTTGGTAGCTAGGCAAAAGCTAAGCACCAGAGAGAAGATAAAATTTGATATTCTAAACCTATCATCCCGGTATGTTCTACAGAAGATGAGACAATATATGTCATGTTTTCTTTAGGTGTATTTGAACAAGACAACTATGGAGAAAGTTCCTTTGCATATTTAATCTTCAAGATAGAGGTCTCAACTGGATGGACTACTTGTTATGTGTAAATGAACTGAGCTAGAATTGCAAAGGGGATCGAAAAGTGTTCAAGGTTGGTTTTGCTATGTTAGTGAATTTTATTTGGAGAATGCAGAACACGAAGATCTTTGGGAAATTAGACGATTATAAAATATACAACCGGATGGAGTTCTACCTCAAGTTAAGAATGACAACCATGTCAGCTCCTTATCTACTCTTCACTTCTAACCGAACCAAACAACAATTGAGGATATAGAAAAGGCTGATGATAGGTTCTAAAAGTTGTGTATTTAGCTGGTTTTTATACAAGCTCTATTTGTAAGAGTAGTCACTCAACAATCACTGTACTTTCCATCTTTTGATTGAATAAATTATTACTTACCTTCCCAAAAACAAAGATTGATGCATAAAATATTATTCTCCTTTCACTCAATTCTGATTTAGGGGTTCATAATTACTCTGTGGAAAGCACTTGTTTATTTTATAATGCATTTCTATTGGTGTATGCCCCGCGAACCAATTATAGAATATACTCCAGTTGATTAGTTGTGATTTAGGTAGTATCGTATTTCAACTTTATTTAATATTAGGTAGTTATTATGTCTTGCTAGAGACCGCTTATAACTTGTGGGCCTAAAAGAAGTTTAGGCCTCTTGTTGATACTAAATAAGCCTACAGGGTTGCACACCAAGCAAACTGAACATTTATTGTGTAACATCCCGTTCCCATATTAAGAGTTAGAATCCAAAAATATGGTACATATGAGATCAATGAGAGATTAAGAAAATTACATTTTCATGCTCATGCATATTGTTAGCATACACGCACGTGAATTTGAATTTTGCACACATTAAAATGACTGTACATGCATTCATTGACATTCTGAGTATAATTAACTTATATGTCAAAGGTGATTTTATTGAGAATTGTGGTTTGTGTACTTAAAATTTAATTGGAAAGTGTGCTTAGTGATTTTGAATTTTTGGTGAATTTTAAGAATAAATTTCGAAAATGTTAAATATTATTAGACTAGAAAAAATGCCATGTGGCGAGTTAATTGATGGATGGTAGTAGAAATAGGAGTCAAATAATATTGAAGAATTTTGGAGATGAATTTAGAATTTTTGAGAAAATGATATTAAAAATTTAGAGACAATTGGAGTAAAATTTGGGAGATGATTGGACTGGTTAAATAAGAGAACCCAGTTTAAGCTTATAAGAATTAGACAAGTGACAAGTGTCACTTTTCAAGCCACACTTCTTTTATTTTGAAAGACCATTTTAATTGTTTTGATCTTGCTTCTTCTTCGTGACTCTCCTAAGTTTCTGGAAGCTTCATTCTTTCAAAAATTGTCTCATCCTTACCATGCAAGTCTTGCTCTCACTTTTTACTTGCTATCTCGTTTTGCTCTCTTCTTCTCTGTCACTAAAATACCTCACCCTACAACCTTTGGCAACATGATGATCGGATGATATTCGAAAGTTAGGGTTCAAGTGATTTTGAAGAGTTGGAGTTTAAGCAAGTAAGTATCTTGTTAATCCTTTATAATTGTTGGTTTATGAAACAAAAATGGTGATTTGTTGATATTTCATATTCATGAGAAAAAAAAATAGGCATTTTTCATGTTCATCATAAATATAGGATGAAATTTTGGATGTGTTGATTTTTCATATTTGATGATCAAAATGTTATAAGAGGTTGTAGAAATGATTTTTGAAGTTGAAAGTGAAGTAAATCATTGGTTATTATAGAATTCACATACAATATACAAAATGTATAAGAAGGGGGTTGAATTGTGTATTCTTTTCATTAATACAATCTCCTTTGATATTTCTTTGAAAACGAACTTTTTCAAACTCTTAAATGAATATCAAAAATGTTTATACGAAAATATCTACATAGATAAATCACAAATAACTTCTATATACTTGTTTAAGAATAATAGAAATTAAAATAGAGAGTTAGAAGATAGACACAACGATTTTTATACTGGTTCACTTCAAACCTTGGGCTACGTCCAGTCCTCAGAATTCTTCTGAGATTTCACTATACTTCGTCAATTGTACAAGTATTCTTTCCTCTCTTTCAGAGCTTCTTCAGGTCTCTTACATAAGTATTCTTTTCGCTTCTTAGCCTCTTCAGGCTCTCATCCTTTCTTTTCTCTCACTAGAAAGATATTACGAGCTTTTTTGTTACAGTATAGTTTGCTCTCGTGTATCACACTCTGAATACAAACTTTATCTATGTAAGTAATAGCTTGAAAGCTTAAAGATCAAAAACTAGTTCAATCTTCGACTACGACTTGTATTTATAGCCTTCGTCTCCAACTGCTTCTTGTTTCTTGTAGAAATGTTATTCAGTTGAGTTCTGTAACTAACTCTAATTGACTAACTGCCCGATGTACTAGCGTGTCTTCAACTTCATATCGTCTGTGTTTTCCTCTTCTTCTGTGTTTTTCACTTCTTCTGTCTTTTGACTTCTTCTGTGTTTCGCTTCTTCTGTCTTTTTACTTCTTCTGTGTTTCTTCGCTTCTTCTGTCTTTTTACTTCTTCTGTGTTTTTCTACTTCTTCTGTCTCTTTAATTCTTCTGTATTTCTCCGTTTCTTCCGTCTTTTTACTTCTTCTGCATTTCTCCACTTCTTCTGTCTTTTTACTTCTTCTGTGTTTCTCCGCTTCTTCTATGTTTTGCTACACACTTAACACACTTATCAAAATAGTTCATTTATTTCTAATAATATTATTATTTGATTGTCACCAAAATTAATAGGCGTGAAATCATCTTGACTTAACAATCTCCCCCTTTTTGATGATAACAAACAATCACAATTTTAGAAAGATGAATGAATATTATTTAGATAACGAATAAGAAGACATCTGAAGATATACACATGTGAAAAAGAAATTGTAGTCAATACTATCTTCTTTTTCTTGTCTCTGGTCTCCCCATGTACATTCTTTCTTCTGCTTCTGCTCTTCTCATATCTTTCTTCTGCTTCTGCTCTTCTTCCCCTATTTGTTATTAATCAAAAAGAACTTTACCAAAGATGCTTCATGATTTCAGAAAACATTCGTTGCATATCAGTGCGGATCAACTTGAGGTCTTCTTCCATAGAAACTCGTAAATGAGCTACTTCCTTATGTAGATCACCCACTGAGTCACGCAGATCATCAACCTTATCATGAATTTCTTCAATTTCCTTTACCAAGGCTTCATGACTTCCCTACTGTATTTGACTAACTTCTTCCAATACAAAGGTGGAATCCTGTTGAGGTGTTCTTGGTGGAAAGAAGTTTATAGCAACAAATGTTTCTGAAGGCAGAACATCTAATTCTATGATTGTGATAACACGAGGTTTGAAAGATTGTATTCCTTCAAAGAGATTAAGGTCATTAGGTCTAGGTAGCTTTGGAATTGGTTTTCCAAAAAAGTGTAGTACATCTTTAATTGAAGCGATACAACTCAAAGGTCTAAAGTGCATAATCAGATGCACAAGAGTCTCTAAGTTGAAACTAATACCTTCAACCTTGATAGTTTTGTACTGTCCTTCTGTTATTCTTCCAACTACCTGGAAAATTACATCTATGGTGAAGTGTCCACACTGACTTCCTGATGGTCTTGAAATATGATGTGAAGCATAGATTCCTCTAGGTTGAGCTACATAGCATGCCTCATCTATGTTCCTCACAGCTGCTTGTATCTGATCTTTTGTAAGATCATTTGTATTCCCTTTTGGATACATCTTCTTCTTCCCTTTGTCTTTATTGCGTACAATATTTGAAGGTTTTGGTTGTATGTCAGGTACAATCTTGATCACTATTCTGTTTATGACTGGGTAAATAGTATATCGATTCTTGGACATCTGCATTGGATATGGTTCTGACTTTTCATCTTACAAAACACCATATAATCTTTTCTCTCCATGATTTAACAGATGTATTGATCGACTATCGATCAGTATCGGTGCGATTTATACCTTGACTACCCTTTCCAAAGGTTCTCTTATAATGATTGAGCTTCTAATCCTGACTGGTACAACTTCTTCAATCACCTTCAGTCTTAAATCCTCTTTTCTGATAGGTTGAGAAGGATTATAACGTGCTAAAGTGTGTTCAACTGACTTTGTCTTTTGTTGAGCCTTAGTTGGAGTATTCTTTTTCTAACTGGTCTTATGCTTCTTACTTTCTTCTACCAGCCTAGAAGGAGGTTGTTGTTGAGGTTGAGGTTTCTTTCTTTCAAACACCAACTTCCTCTTAATTTTTATTTCTTTGGTTGATTTTGTTGGCTGATCTTGCAAAATTGAAACTAAAGATCTAGTTGTCTTTGGTGCTTTCTCTGTCTTTCCAGAATCTCCACCCTAAGTCAATCCTTTCCCTTTCTTATGTTCCTGTTGACGCAAGGTTAACAATCTTGGTGACTTTCTTGATTGTTTGGATTTCTCGGAAAGAAGTGTCTCCCCCTTTCTTTTCATCGACACTTGTTTTTCAGACTGTTTCACCTGGCTTTCTTCTCTATGAGAAATCGTCTTAGCTTTCATTGATTCATCAGACGATTTACTCTTCTTTTCTTCTATAGACATTCTTCCTATGGATTGAGGTTTTATCTTCCTTATAGGAGTAACCTTTTCACTCAAACTGCGTTTGACAATACGCTCCCCCTCAGTCCTTGCTTTTGTCATAGAATTTATGTCCTCCTTTTCTTGATTCTTCAAACCCATTCTACTGACGGTTGACGCATTAATGACGCTTTTTATGTTCATCGTCATTCTGTTTCCTTTATCAAAGAAAATTTCAGAATCTCTAAAGATTCTTGTCAGCAGCATACCATACGGTAGGGCATTAGAATCTCTCTTCGACTTCATCATGTAACTGAGAATTAGGTGTAGAAGATCTACAGGTTAATGGTTGAGTAAATGAAACAAGCATTGTTCATCTATCGTCGTCACAACATTATTTAAGCCTGTTCTTGGTAGAACACAATGAAAAGTGGCGTATGTAGAACCCTAGCCTTCGGCATAATAGTTGATGCCTTTTTCTCCTTTGGGTCACTACTCCCATAGAGTTGTCGATTGATATGTGCCTTTTTTACACTGGCTTGAGTCATCCATCTTGTGTTATGAGCCACTTTTTCTCCAACACATGGACATTCACTAACTTTCTCGATTAACTCCGGTGTCACAATGACCAATAATCTATCTACCACTGATACTAAAGTATCGTTTACTACTTTTACATTCTTCCAAAACTCATATACTTCATTCAGATAAACTGTTTCACGGACCTGAAAGAAGTTTTCCTAACCCACTGCGTCAATTTCTAGTTCGACGTCCATCTGGTTCTTCTTCAAGGAATCAAAATCAACGTGTCTTCCATAAATCATCGGCTGGTCCATTTTTGATCTGTAGATAATAAAAACTAAACACACTAATGTATTTCTCAAGATAATGATGTTAGTATCTGAAGTTGAGAGTGTGAGCAAGGAGAACTTAATCTCAAGAACAAAGTAATGAAATATTTTGTTGAGAGTTTTGCAAAAGTCGATTTCAGAGAATTTCAAGAGTATTCTAGAGTAGGTGATTTTCTAAAGGCTTTAAGAAGGTTTCCCGCTAAAACTTTCTCTTGACAGAAATTACCGTCTGTAACTTACTGTTACTGTTATCTTGAAAACTTACGACCTTTTATCTTCTTAACTAAGAAGATCATCTGGGTCATGATGTATCAGACGATTGGTCACTCAATACTACCATATTCAAGTTTCTTCTGATTTCTTTGAATCTTTCTTCATTCAAAGGCTTGGTGAAGATATCTGCCTATTGATGATTTGTCTCAACAAATTATAGGCTAACGATCTTCCTCTATACATAGTCTCGTAGGAAGCGATGTCTAACTTCAATATGCTTTACCCTTAAGTGTTGTATTGGATTCTTCAATAGGTTGATAACACATGTGTTGTCACAGAAGATTGGGATTTGTTCTTCTTGTATTAAATAATCCTCTAACTGATACTTGATCCACAACGTCTGTGAGCAACAGCTTGCAGTTGACATATATTCAGCTTCTGTAATAGATAGAGCAATTGAACTTTGCCTCTTACTTGACCAGGAAACTAGATTATGGACAAGAAAGTGACAACCTCCACTTATACTCTTCCTATCAATCTTGTCTTTAGCGCAATTAGCATCACAGTAGTCAATTAACCTGAAATTTTTACCTTTCTCATACATTAAGTAAAGATCAGTAGAACCTAATAGATATCTCAAAATTCTTTTGACAGCAATATGGTGAGATTCTCTGGGATCTGCTTGAAATCTTGCACACAAACAAATACTAAACAGAATATCAGGTCTTCTTGCTGTAAAGTAAAGTAAAGAACCAATGATTCCTATAAAAAGGGTTTGATCAACCTTCTTACCTGCTTCATCCTTAGATAGAAGGTTTGAAGGATGCATAGGAGTTGACATAGGTTTCACTTTTTCCATTCC
>JAOTAX010000198.1:13715001-13753459 GCA_025629825.1 Erythroxylum guanchezii | reverse complement strand
CTGTTGATATAAAACAAGAAATATTTTGACTTTGCAAATCTTCTAAATCAATCTTATAAAGATTGTTTCGTCTTTTGACAGAAAAGAATATGGAACCATCTTTGTTTTTTACTACACAAGAGTTTTGATTAAAGGATACTTCAAAACCAAAATCACATAATTAACTTACACTAATCAAATTATGTTCTAAACCTTCAACTAGCAGAACGTTATCAATAGATGCAAAGGAATCTTTACCGATTTTGTTGATTCTAACTATTTTGCCCTGCTGGTTGTCTCTAAAAGTTACTGATCCTCCCTTCTTATTTTGAAGATCTAGGAACATAGATCTTCTTCCCGTCATATGTCGCGAGCATCCGCTGTCCAAATACCATTGGCGCTAGTTGCTTTTTCCAAGGAAGGAGATCTGCAGTAGATATTATGTTTTTCTTAGGCACCCAGATTTTCTTGGGTCCTTTGAGATTAGTCTTATAATTATTCATAGAATAATAATAAGACGACTGGTGATATTTCTTTCTATAAGGAACAAAATTCTTTTTGTAACGAGTATTGCTTTTAATAAACTCTAAACCACTCTTATTATTAGGGTGTCTATATCTTCTAATCATGTCATTTATTTTCTTCATACTTTCAGTAAAGATAGATAAATCTGCTGAAAGAGTACTAATCCTTTGTTTCAGCTGACTAATTTGCTCATATCTATCTAAAGTTATTTTTTTCTTCATATCGTCTACTTGTTTCTTAAGGCAGACGTTTCTTTCTATAACACTTGTGTGTTCTTCAAGTTTTCGACAAACTTTCTCTTTAAGGATCTATATTCCTTTAGTATAGCATATGAATCTTCTAACAATTCTAAATATGCGTCTTGTAGTTCATTAAAGTTAGAAGTTACCTCCTTGTTACCTTCTTTTTTAGCTACCAAGCATATATTTGCTTGTATTGACGCTTCTGAATCAGAGTCAGATTTGGACGAATCCAAATCTTCCTAAGTTGCCATCATGCTCTTCTTATTTTCTTTATTTTTCTTTGGTTTTCTTTTCAGCAATGGACATTCAGACTTGTAGTGTCCTAGTTTGTTGCACTCGTAGCAAATGATAGAGGTCTTCTCGTTCTTGACTTCATCTTTGCTATTTCTCTTAAAAGAAAACTCTTTATTTCCCTTAGCTTTCTTTTTCCACATTCTTCTGATCTTCCTTGAAATGAAAGATAATTCATCATCATCTTCACTTGAATCTTGTTCAGATTCACTGGTATCGTCATTCTTGATTTCTTCAATCTTTAGTGCTTTTGACAATGAACTTTTATTCTTCTTAGTCTTGTGATTTTTCTGACCAGCCTTTAATGCTATAGATTTGTCTCGTTTGGGTTTATCTTCTGTATCAAGCTTTACTTTGTGTAACTTTAAAGAACCAAGCAATTCATCAAGCTTTAATACACTCAAGTCCTTGGCTTCTTGTACTGCAGTGACTTTGGGTCTCCATCTTTTAGGCAGACTTCTGAGAACCTTCCTAACATGATCTTGATTATCGTAGATTCTCCCAAAAGCTTTAAGTCCATTAACGATAGTTTGAAATCGTCCAAACATTTGATCAATAGATTCATCTTCTTTCATCTTGAACAGCTCATACTGATGCACAAGAATACTGATCTTGGACTCTTTCACTTAGTTTGTGCCTTCAAGTGCGATGGATAACGTGTCTCACATCTCCTTTGCAGTGTCGCATCCATGAACTTTATCATATTCACTTCTGCTTAAAGCACAACTCAGAAAGAACTTGGCCTTTGAATTTAGTTGAAATCTAGCTTTTTGATCGACTGACCATCTGGTACGGGGAATGATATTTCCTTCATCATCCATCGGTATGTATGGTCCATTCTCGATGATATCCCAAAGATCAATGTGTGTGGATTCTATGAAGAGCTGCATCTTGCCCTTCCAATAATGATAATCCTCACTATTGAATGCGGGAGGTCTTGTGACGGAGGCTCCTTCAGCTATAAAAACATGTGATTTAGCCATAGATCTTTGTCCTCACTTTGTAATAGTGGTTCTTGGAAACCGAGCTCTGATACCAACTGAAGTAAATCACTTGTTATCATAGAATTCATGTACAATATACAAAATGAACAAGAAGGGGGGTTGAATTGTATATTCTTTTCGTGAATACAAACCCATCTGATATTTCTTTGAAAACTAACTTTTTCAAACTCTTAAATGAATATAAAAAATGTTTCTACGAAAATATCTACGTAGTTAAATCCCAAATAACTTCTATATACTTGTTTAAGAACAATAGAAATTAAAGTAAAAAGTTAGAAGCTAGACACAACGATTTTTATACTGATTCACCCTAAACCTTAGGCTACATCCAGTCCTCAGAATTCTTCTGAGATTTCACTATACTTCGTCAATTGTACAAGTAGTCTTTCCTCTCTTTCAGAGCCTCTTCAGGTCTCTTACACAAGTATTCTTTTCGCTTCTTAGCCTATTCAGGCTCTCAGCCTTTCCTTTCTCTCACTAGAAAGATATTGCGAGCTTTTTTGTTACGGTATAGTTTGCTCTCGTGTATCGCACTCTAAATATAAACTTTGTCTATGTAAGTAATAGCTTGAAAGCTTAAACATCAAAAACTAGTTCAGACTTCGACTACGACTTGTATTTATAACCTTCGTCTCCAATTGCTTCTTGTTTATTGTAGAAACTGTTATTCAGTTGAGTTCTGTAACTAACTCTAACTGACTAACTGGTCGACGTACTAGTGTGTCTTTGACTTCGTATCGTCCGTGCTTTCCTCTTCTTCTGTGTTTTCTACTTCTTCTGTCTTTTGACTTCTTTTGTGTTTCTCCGCTTCTTCTGTCTTTTTACTTCTTCTGTCTTTTTACTTCTTTTGTGTTTCTTCGCTTCTTCTGTCTTTTGACTTCTTCTGTGTTTCTCCGCTTCTTCTATCTTTTTAATTCTTTTGTGTTTTTCTGCTTCTTCTGTCTTTTTACTTCTTCTATGTTTTTCCGCTTCTTCTATCTTTTTACTTTTTCTGTGTTTCTCCGCTTCTTCTATCTTTTTACTTCTTCTGCGTTTCTCCACTTCTTCTGTCTTTTTCTTCTTCTGTGTTTCTCTGCTTCTTCTGCATTTTGCTGCACGCTTAACACACTTATCAAAATAGTTCATTTATTTCTAATATTATTATTATTTGATTGTCACCAAAATTAATAGACATGAAATCATCTTGACTTAACAGAAAGATCAACTAAAATATGTATGAGATTAATGCAAAAAAAATCATGAAAAATGAATATGTAAATGCTCTATTTATGTTGATGTCTTCACTACATATATATATATACGTAAGTTTTTGAGTGTTTTTAGAGATGATTAAAAATGAATTTAGAGTTAAGAGATAGGTGTATAGTGATGTCTGGAGATGAGAAAGAATGATTAAAATGATAGTTAGAGGCAGAAAATGAAGTGAATGCAAAAAAAATGAAAATGCAAAAAAATGAAAGTGAAGAATATACGTGAGTGTGATTTTCTGTTTTTGATGATTATGAAAAATGATAGATTTTAACTTGGTTGTGATAAGTTGAGCTGAAATGAAATAGGAATGAAGAGGAAACATTGAGGAAATAAGCTAGAAGTGATAGAGTAAGCAAAAGAGATGAATTAAGATGAAAATGATGATGATGAGTGCTAGAAAATGTACAGATGCAGTGTTTTCACTGAACATGCAACTGTATTTTAGCCATAACTTGATCTATAGGCATTCAAATGCGATGATATTAAGTTAAAATTAAACTAAAGACATATGGTTATATTTTCATGAAGAAATCAAAATTGAATTTTAGTTTTGTCTCTAGAATTCCAGATTTTGAATTAAAGTTTAGTATATGATACTGATTTAGTTTACGAACAGTCCGAAACATTTCGAGTATAACTTTTGGATTAATGAACCAAATTGAATGATATTAGTGTCATTAGAAACTTAAACGATAGTACAACAATTTTCTAGAAGAGAGTATTGTCAAATTACTTCATTTGCATTGTCTAATTAGTCATAGAAAATAGACCCGAAAGTGTGTTTTAGGAAAAATCTGAATTGACAAAATGAGTTAAGAAATTTGATTTTTATGATTTTATTGAGGTATAAACCTAAGTACAAATTATACTTAGGTGAGTTTTGATAAATGATTGATTATGTGACGAAAATAATGGAAAAAATACCTGGGATTGTTATTGAGCATGCATTATACATTATACACATACATATGTGTAAAACTGAAGGTTATGTGATTGTGCAATTATTAATATATGTGCAGCGTGCATATTGCATAATGTTGATGTGCAGGATAAGCATCCACATTCAGATATTTCTAGATCTTGGAAGCAATTGCTAATCTGAAGCGTACTGTGAGTCGACCTAGATGGTCTCATTCACTGTTTGTTATGTTTTAAATTTCTGCTTTGAATTGTTATTGAAATCAAATGTGATTGTTCTAATTCCGGACATTGAATGTTCGAAGAGTTTGATAAATGCATGAATAATAATAGAAGTGATCCTTGTATATTAATTTGATGAAATATGTGATACACAAATTGATTGTTAAATGTCGGACCGAGTTCTGAAGAAAAATGTGAATATGCATATAAATGAAAAAGTGATTCTCAACTTTAATGTTGAATGTCAGACTAAGGTCCGATGATATGTATAAAGTGAAATAAAGTAACTGATTGAAAAGATGTGAATTTGATGCATTTCACTTCATGAATGCGTGAAAGATAAAGGTTGTTATGACCGAGCTAGCCACCAAAAAAGAGCTTAAAGCTTAGATATCAAAAAGAGCTTAAAGTTTAGATTGTGAAAAAGAGCTTAAAGCTCAGAAAGTGTATAAGAGCCAAAGGCTCACTATGTAAAATGAGCCCGGTATCTCCAACGGATACGGGACAGTTATTAATGAGCCCGGTATCCACGATAGATACAGGACAGTTATAGACACTCGATCACAATAATAACAAATTAAAAGTTAGTCTCATAAGCATTACATATGCATTTGATGTGTATGTTTTGAATAGTTTGATTGATATTCTGAATGTGAGATATGTTTCAAGCGAATGTGAAATATATGTGACTCAATAGGATTATTAATGAAATGATGTGAATTGTATGTATTATGTGATGATGGCTCACTGAGTTCGCAAAACTCACCCAAAATTTGCAATATTTTTCAAGCTCAGAAGAGTTACCCGGTTAGGCAAACGGGAGTATAGCCACTGCATTCAAGTAAGAGGTAGAGGTCGGGATCAGTTTGCCTCTACATTGTATTTCTTTATTTTTGTACCGAATTGAGTTTTCCGCAATTACTGTATCTTGTGTATTTGAATATTTCTGTTGTGTATAACTTTCCAATTGGAAATGTTTTGCAAAAGAGATTGATCAAAGTGTAATAATAATTGTGATTTCGAGTTTTATGAAATAAAAGTATAGGCCCGAATTTGATTATAAATTTTTGCATACACGTGTAATAAAAAAAATTGTATGAAGGTTTTTCTGATTGACTGATACTAGCACGTCATTTTTGCGGGATTCGCACTCGGATATCACTCAAGGTGTCGGGTACATGTTTTGCGAAAGTGGGGTGCTACACATTGGGCCTTAATTGGATTTGGGCTTTGGGCTTTAGGCTTTGGACATTAGGGTTTTACTATATATATGGATATATAGTATGACTAGAAGACAGAAGAATATCATCTGCTCTCATTTGCTCAAAAACCCTAGAGGAGATGTCCTCTACTAGAAATAGAGAGAGAGAGAGAGAGAAGTCTTAGAAAGTGATGCTAGCACATCAGAATGAGTTGTTCAGTATCGCAAGTGTGTGGATATCGCTCGAGGCGCGACACTTGACATGCTCTTCCTGACACTACCAATTTCTCTACCTATTTCTGCTGCAAAAAAGTATAACCTAATGTGGATTGGGTTTCATTATTCATATGGGTCTTGGTGTTTCGAATTTGCAAAGGTGATAAATGTTATTACTATTGACAGTTCGAAAATATCAATAACTTCAACTCAAATAAACTTTATAATTGAACATAAGCATAACCATTTAAGTCTAACGTTGCTTCTGTTTCTGTTTTTTAAACCAAAAAATATCTTTTGACGGTGTTTAGTAGAGAGAAGAAAACTACATGATCTTTCAACCAAACAAATCTGCTGGTTATGGTGAAGGAATTTTTACTGTTATATCCACCAGATTGTCAGTGCTAATCTTTTCCTATTGCAATATAGTAACACTAGTTTGATATAAAAGAGAAAAAGTAGATCTTGCCTCAATCACCGGATTAAAGTGTGACAACAAAATATATAATTAGAAATTGCTCAAGGGCCATAGATTCGTTCTCATAATAGCATCTTTAATATTAAATTACTGACAAAATCATTATCACCAATAACCTTCTAAATTTTTGAAATAACTATTTCTCCTTTCATTTCATCACTTGTTCTGCTTACTCTTGCTCCATCCCACTTTTTCTGTTCTTTAATTCGTAAAATACTGATTGAAGGGACTGTTTACATGTGCTCCAATTGCAATTAGGAAGAGTTTCTTTTTACATGTTTGTTTATATTATCTCGGGGACGAGAGAGACTCAACTTGGGACTTTCCTTGTGGACCCCTCATTCTTATGAAAACGCGGTACTCATCGAATGTCATGGGCGAATATAGAGCAGGTCTCTCAGGCGACACCAGCTCTTCAATTGGCTTTATTGGTATGTCAGGCTTCGGATTGTAGAAAAAGGCCAGCGACACCCTCTCCTCCGCCGAGTTCACCATCACTCGATGCTCTACACTCTTGTAAATTGCATTGCTTAGTACCTACCAAAGTAGTTAGTCCACAAAGAAGTGAGAAAAATGGTTCTGAACAATAATTTGGATTCAAAATCAAGGTAGCTGGATTGAAACGTTGTTTCATCAAATGGTTACACATATCAATATTACATCATCTAGTTTACCCATCACCTGAATTGTAACGGGGTTTGGAAAGAAGACCAGAAACGCAAGAAGATAATTGGGACTGTTTGTTTATGTCCTTTTTTTCTCTTTTTTTGTCGTTTTTGTAAAAAAAAATAAGTAAATAAAAATTATTTGACTTATTCTATTGCGATTTTTTATTTTTAAAAATTAAAAAATCACAACGGTTTTACAAAAATCAGAAAATATTGTTTCTCTAAATTTTGACAGCATGTTTTCTTCGACAGAAAACTAACATATTCTTACTTTCTATCTCGATTAATAATAATAAAAAGTACAAATTTATTATAATAATAATTAATAATAATATAAATAAGATAAATAATTTGGTATAATAAAATTAATAATAAAATTGAAAATATTAAAAATAGTAAGTAGAAAATTTATAACAATAATGAATAATAATAAAAATAATTAATAATAATATTATTATTAAAAATAAATAAATAAATAATAACTTATTAAAAATTAATAATAATAAATAAATAAATAATAACAATAATAATAATAAGAATAATAATTAATAATAAGAATAACTTCTTAATAATAATAATAATAATAATAATAATAAAACCAAACATATTTTTATTTTCAATTTTTATTAGAAATCTCAATCAAATAAATTTTTATTTTTAATTTTTATATTACAAATTTCAACTAAATATTTTTTAATTGTTTAGATAAAAATAGCACAAAAATCAAAAACAACCACTGAGAAATAAAATGGAACAAACCGCCCCTAAAGTATATATGTTTAAAGTGACAGTTGACAAGTCAAAAGCACACTACAAACGCTCGTCCTGTTCTGACGTATATTCAGCACGTTCAAAACGTGTCGTTAACTATTAAATAATTAAATACGGGGCAAATAATTTACGAAGACCAATAGCGACGTGACGAGACAAACAACACGTGTTTAAAGGGAAGGGCCTCCATTTGGGTAAGAATCTAAATACTTATCCCACAACGAATGCCAACTTTTCCTATTTGAATATTATGGCCTAGCACGACTAAAAACAGTTTACTTTCACCCGATCAACGCAGGAAACATTAAAAAGGTAAAGTTTATCAGCAAATTGACTTCAACTCATTATTTACCATATTATACAAAAGCCCTTGATGCTAAAATAGAAAAAGGAAAAGGGCTCTCTACTGGGGACTTGATCCCAAGTTCATATTTGAAATTTGGACAAATTGGCTGAAATGGTTATCTTCCTTGATGACTTTTCAACATTAAATATGCCCTTACTAGTTATCACCCATCAGAAAATGTCCCCTCCATGTGCATACCTTGAGATTCGCATACCTCCAACAAACATATTTCCCATTCATAGACTAGCCCCGAGACAGAGTGAGAGCGAGTTACCTGGATTTGATCTCCAATATTGACGATAAAAGCATGTGTAGCTGGTTTCACGGTGATCCAGTTATCACCTTTACGAACTTGAAGACCCTTCACATGATCGTCTGGCAAGAGAACGGTCAAGCCACCAGGATCAGAATGTGACGAAAGACCAAGCGTCAGGTCAGGTTGTGGGCACTTGGGATAAAAATTCACTCTTAGACATGCCCCGATACTCTCACCCCCAAAACCATTCTGAAGCCGGTCCTTTGGTAATCCAAGGTTTATTGATAAAACCTTCATCAATCTCCCACATAGCTCCACGACTTGCTTCCCATATTCATCATTCACTATCCTACAGATCAATCATAAATGAGCACCAAACTAACGTAGTAAACTTTTTCGTGTGAAGAAAGAGGCATAAGATTAATGTTTGGTCAATTAGGTGATTTCAAACATTCGGTTGATAAGCAACTACAAAAGGATAGCCGTAAGTGGCCGGCAAAAGGCTTTGCACTTAGGATATCAATAGTAGGTACGATGATATCTACAAAACATTATGTCATCAATCAGACCTTTTGAATTAATAAAGCATTCGTACCTTAAACAAAAGGCAACCCTTTTTAGAAAACAATGCAAAGAAATGAAAGCTGACAAAGAAGTTAATCAAAATAATTACCTGCAATCAGCCGGAAGAGCAGGCCATTTGTTATAGTCCTTCAGTGAACAAGGAAGATAGTGAAGGTAGTAGTAATCACTCCAGTCAAGAATGGCACCTTTTTCCACACCTAACCTGCTACCATACCCCTCGTAGGTCTTCGGCGAGTTTGCATACGATTGCTTAGCCTCCATTGGCAAATGAAAGAATTCACGCCACACGTCACGAGCACGATCCATGAGTCGGGGGCTAACTCCATGGTTAAGAACTTGGAAGAAACCCCATTCTTTACAAGCCACAGAAACTTGGCGAATTATATTGTCACGAAGTTTCTCATCGTCACCTAATAATCCTCCAATATCAATAATAGGTATGTTATGCTCAACCAAGCCAGAATTTGTCGAAGGCCTTTCGAGAGGCGGCTTCACATATCGGTCTGGAATTACAGATAGACCACTATCGGACAAGGATTGCACACGAACTATTGGCTCGGGCCATTCTTGGAGTTTGTTCATGTTGGTAACTTCGTTTGGTCTCCAAAAAGCTGTTGCTATATCGTTCTAAGTAACATGAAATATTAGAACAAAACAAATCCAAAATAATGAAAAAAAGTCCTTAGCTTTCTTCTAGAGAGAGCGACAAAGAGAGTGTAAGGGGTTGAGTAGCGATAGCTAAAAGGGTGGAGAGAGGGAGTGTAATAGAGAGAAACTGACGAGAATGGGAACGTATAAGGAATTGGGTTTTGGCTAAATAATGCGATGGTGGAGGGTGACTCTTGCTAATGCTAACCTAAATATGTGTGCAGAGTCCCATACTATGTGGTCATGGCGATTTTGTTGGACCAAATTCTCTCTTACATAACTCAGTTTCTACATTATTTTATTAAATCTCATCCTTGTCCATATGTTTAATAGGCTCCACATAATGGCTGCGTTTGGTAACTAAGGAATCAGCTATTTTTTAGCTTATTGAAGACTTTCAGCTGTTTAACTATTTCAAAGTGCTGAAATTCTTGTTTGGTAAGAAGACGTATAAATAGCTTATTTATCCCAATCAGTTGAACGTTGAAAAGCTACTTCATACTAGTGTTTCCATGTAAATAGCTGAATATAACAAGTAAAAAACCAAGCCAACCCCTCACATTCCACTCTACTGCTTCACCACAAAAACCATGAAAAGGGAGAAAAGGCATTAGACGTCCATGACTTTGGGCTTTCTAAGTTTTATATATATTAATTAATTTTTGTAAGTCAATTTATGCCTAATTAAAATTAATTAATTGTGTCATGCATCACACTATGTTATACTTATGAATTATGCATGAAACATTTGTAAATTTTTTGTAAAATTTAATTTTTGTTCTATTTTAAATTTTTGTAAAATTAAATATTTAATCGTGACCTTATAAATTTTTTTAAGTCATGTTCTTATAAGTTATTTTTAATTTATTAAATAATAAAATTCATATATATTATATGAACAATATTAATATGATGTAGCTCGCTGTATCATTCATATTAATAGAAAATTTAACGTTGGATTATTATTATTATTATTATTATTATTGTTATTATTATTACATGTTCTAAGTTTTTATTAGAGTTATAAACTTGATTTTTATAGAATTAAATATCTAAAATTTAAATTCCTATAAGAATATTCAATGAAATGCTAAGATATATAATATTCATACTCTTATATTTTTTTTAAATTCATATCCTTATAAGTCATTTTACACATAAACAGCTAATACTAAACAGCCAATTTTACCAAACATCAAATGATAAACAGCTAATGCAATCCACTGGTCAAATCAGCTTATAGAATCAGCTATCAGCTAACAGCTAATAGAATCAGCTAACAGCTAATGTAATCAGCTGATTGCCAAACAGAGCCAATATGTAGAAAAACTTAATTAGAAGACGATTGAAACACCGTTTATGGTCATTTTGTGGGCGTAGTTGCGAGGTTGACAATTCTTCCAGTACAAAAAATTAAGGGAGTGTTTGATTGATGAGTTTGAGAAGAGTTAATGGGTAAGGAATGAAAAGTGAATGATTGGTTATTGATTATCATTATAAGGGCAAGAGTTTAATATTTCACTTTTGGAGAATCCTCTATATATTCCATTTAGTAGAGGAATGAAACTTATTCCTTAACAGTGGTTCTTTTTTAAAAATTTTTAAAAATACTAATTAATTAAATACAATATAATTAATTAAATTATAATTCATTCATTAATTAAAATATTGTAATTAATTAATTACAATATAATTAATTAAAATATTATATTATAAATTTATTATATTATAATTAATTAAAATATTATTAATAAATAAATTATAATTAATTAAAAATAATTCATTAATTAATTACAATATAATTCATTAAAACATAATTCATTAATTAACTAAAATATTGTAATTAATTAATTACAATATTTTAATTAATTAATTACAATATTTTAGTTAATTAATGAATTATGTTTTAATTAATTATATTAATTAAAATATAATTCATTAATTATAAAAATATAATAAATTTTTATTTTTAAATATTTTTTACAAACCAACTATATCAATAAAATATTGTTTTTAAAATATTTTTTATAAACTAACTATATCAATAATAATAATAATCATTCTTTTCAATTAACCAACTATCAATAATAATTATAAAGAGAACATTCACTCTTATTCGTATTTTAAACGTAAGAATTAACTTCTCCTAAAATGAACTATTAGTTTAGTACTGCAGAAACTAACAGTGTAGACATGTCAAGTCAGCAATAAATATTATACACCTATCGTACATCGATTGTATTTATTCTCATTTGGCCCCTGAACAAATGTTATTTTCATGATCACCACACAATTCCATATTTGCCTCACAGACACTAAATCGTTCCAATAATGTCCCACAATATGCAGCAGTAACAGCCCCCTCACTTCTTCTTTTGAAATCATTGATTTAACTATATATGGTCAAACTTAATACTGCTCCATTTCCTTTGCAAAATTACAATATATGTTTACATATGCAATCTAGAAATTAAATTAATTTATTAAACGACAGTTTATGTTAACAATTGTATGTTACCAATTCCATCTAGTTACCTATTCTATAGTTAGGTGTCGAAGTACCGTGTAGGCGTATGTGAAGGAAGTGAGACGTATAAAGCAATCACAAAACTTAAGATTAAATGCTCGTTAATTACCAAGGGAGCAATTCTCTAGTGCAATTGACCAATCGACTCGGATTAAAGCTAACAGGTGTTAACAAATTATGACAACAATTAATGATGTATGAAGTCAACATAAGGTATACAACTAAAATAAGTTGCAACCTTGATTCATCATATATATATATATATATATATATATATATATATATATATGAATCAAGATCACCATTACCGTTTATGTAAAAAAAAATTGTGCAAAACATTAAATGGTGTATGCTCTTCATAAGTTATCTTATATGAAAATTTCTTTTTCCTAAGTGTATGGAAGTGATTTTATATTATCTATTGTCAGAGTCAAATCTGTAAACAAAATTATCGAAGTGGATCATTTAAATAATGATTATAATGTAAACTCAACCATGCATTTCATACACAACATTAACGTATAAAACACATGCATGTAATAACATATATAACCGTAATATATATGTAAAAACAGTAGCGGAAGCTTAAACCAAAAACCATATACCTCCAGCCATTGCCTCTACCGTAGATCTGAAAGTTTTGTTGAAGATCTGAGCTTCTATCCTCTTCCTGAAGCAAGCTCGATGGTGTGCTCTCTTAATGCTAGACGAGGATAGGACCCGAAGCTATCGTTTTTAACAACCAAAAATACTCAGTCTCTGGCCATCACAGAGAAGAAAAGTCGGGCAGATAGGCAACCAAAGATAGTGGTAGGGCATTACACTTTTAAGTGGACCACTTTAATAATGAGCATAAAACTTACGTAGAAAACGTGTCCCTTACAATTACTCCCACTAATTTTCCCTTTTCTTTCATGGTATGGGTGAATTTGATAGCATAGGTATGGAGTTTGAAACGGCTAATCGGATGACGAATACTAGTACTCCGTACTAACCCATCCAGTACGAATGTGCAATAATTATACTACGTGCATCGACTGTCGACGGAAGTGAAAAGGCTCTTACATTTTAGCAGTGAGACGAGAAACGCATGACTTTAATTGGCTTGCATAAGACATTATAGATCTATCCTCAACTCTTATGTTGCGAGCATCCTCAACTTTCTTGTTTCATATCTATATCCACTTGAAACATTTTCCTCCTAAAATTAACCATAATCGTTATCACGTCTCAGACCAGGAAATTTTCATTCTGAAGTCTAATTTTCAGGCAAATTTAACTTCTAATCGTTCCTTGAACTTAAGTACAACGAAAAGTTGAAGGAAAATTTTATTCTTGACAATTCGCTTGACAGTACTCTACATGTATTATTATTAAACATCGCGGTCTGCGAGTCTTGTAAAATTTCCATATACTGAAACTATGCAAACGCAACATCAGCATAGAGGAGGCTCTGACTCGCAGGTAGTTTATTATTAACATCAAAGACAAGAAGAGATGGCTAGATAAAGAAGGACCCACACATGTATAGACCTACATGTAATTAAAGATCTCAACACCAATTAATCGGAAGTTGAATTTGGACTAACCTTCAATGACTCCATTTTCTTGAGTGCTTTTAGAGAGCTGAGAATGAATGAAGATGAAAATAAAAAGTTAGCCAGTTTTTGGGGATCATCTGCTTCCTCTTCTTATAGGAGTTGGTGATTGGAGGTACAAGAAGATCTTTGTGACACCACGCGGCTCACGTGTTGTGTCTACTGACAAATGGCTTGCACGAACTAAGAAGAAACGATCTCCTTTATGGTATCGTTTCTACATGTGGATGGCCAATCCCCGACACATTCATATTTATGTAATATGTAATATGTAATACGCTTTCATCTCCCATCCCTGAGATTGACATAAATAACTTTTTATTGGCAGGTACTTGTGGATTTCTCCAATGTAAATGAGAGGTGAAAATTCAGCACGTACATCGGGAGTGTGAAAGATAACATTCATTTGTAATGTTAGCTAGTTAATTATACAGTCAATTGTGTACAATTAATTGTAATTAGAAAGTGTACAGCTACAATTAGTGGTTAGTAGTTAGTACAGTTAGACGTTAGTAGTTAGTAGTCTGTACTTGCATAGTTGGAGTATTTTGTATATATACATTACAAATACGATACAAGCTGAATAAGAGAGTATTATTCAGCAACTTTGTTTACTTACTTCGCACAGTTACTAGTTTGTACATGGTATCAGAGTCAAATTAGGGCTTTCGATTCCGAACAGGGAAAAAGGGGCTTTCTGGATTCCGAGAAGGCGAAGGCGGCGATTTCTTGATTTTGACAAAGGCGGCGATGATTTCGACGGTTGTTTAGCTCATCCATGGCTGATCACACAAAGACTCGTTCTCAGCATAGTGTCTTTGTAGATGACGATCCGTATTTGCTACAACCTTCTGATCATCCAAGAATGGCGTTGGTGCTTACACCATTGACTGGGTCGAATTATTTCAGCTGGAGCACAACCATCAAGACTTCTCTTGAGGCCAAAGACAAGTTATGCTTTATCGACGGCACATTGGAACCACCCACAGATTCGACTCAGTACAGGAAGTGGAAGAAGGTCGACTCGATGATTAAATCTTAGCTTCGGAATTCTATCTCTAAGGATTTAGGGGATAGCTTTGTATATTCACCGAGTACCAAGCATATGTGGGAAGTGTTGGAGAAACGTTTTGGGGTTAGTAATAAACCTCAAATGTATCAAGTGCAGCGTGAAATGTTATTTACTGAGCAAGGTAATAATTCGGTCACTCACTCAATGATGGGATGAGTTCGATAGACTCATGCCTTGACCCGGTTGTAGATGTACTGGTTGTTCTTGCTGTGCAAAAATGACTGAGAAGCTTAAGGAGAGGGCTGATGCGTCCAAGTTACTACAATTTCTGATGGGGTTGAACAGGATGTTTGATAATGTTAGGAGCCAAATCCTAAATCTGGATCTCGCACCTGATATTGATCGAGCCTATAGTATGGTCATGAGGGTGGAAAGTTAGAGAGCAGTGAATCTGACTTTTTCTACTGAAAATCCGGATGTAGCTTTGCTTGCTAAGGCCTCTGGTTCCAAAGGGGATGATAAAACTGGCAACAGGAAGAAGGATTCTGGAAAGAAGTCTGATAAGCAATGTGATCATTGTCACAGTGTGGGACATACTAAGGAGACTTGTTTCAAGCTTCATGGATATCCTGAATGGTATGAAAAGTTGAAGAAGAAGAAAGGAAATGGTTTTAAGAAAGCAAATGCTAATGTGGCAGCTGACATTGTTGAGACACCTTTGGATCCACAACCTCCTTCTGAAGGCAGAGAACTTGGGAATTTGATGATGCAACAGGAATTGGCTAAACTTGTGAATGGGAAGATGCCGACAGCTGGAGGTGCAGGAAAGGAGTTCTCCAATTTTTCTTTTGCAGGTAATGTTGGTTTTACAAACACAGCACTACATGCATTAAGTATTTCTGGCAGCAACATTTGGATTATTGATAGTGGGGCATCCAATCATATGTGTTGTGATGGTGTGATCATACAACACAGAAGACCACTTAGACACAATGTGCCAGTGCAGTTGCCTGATTCTAGTACACAGATAGCTACTCATGCCAATCGTGTTATGTTGCATCCCAACCTTGTTTTTGACCATGTCTTATACCTTCCTTCATTTAAGATCAACTTACTGTCAGTCCAGAAACTTGCTGATAGTGCTAATGCTTATTTCCCTTTCTTTCCTTCCCATTGTCTTATACAGGACCTGAAGAGTAATAAAATCATTGTCGTGGGAGCTATAGTGGGCACCTTGTATATCCTCACATCTAAATCCTTTGATTATTTTGTAATTCGTAGCTATCTGAACACTTGTGTAAACCATAACCCCAAGAATAGGGTTGACAGAACTCTTTTCTCAAGCCTTGTATTCTCTAATTCTTGTATGACTTCTTCTCGAATAAATACCAATGATACTCTGTGGCATTCACTACTTGAGCATGCTTCTTTAAAGGTGTTACAACATATAGGTTGTCTTGATATTAAAAACTTGAATGATCCTTGCGATGTATGTCACTTGGCAAAACAACATCGGTTGCCTCTTCCTGTGGCTGATGGGAATACTACACAAGCACTGGAGCTTTTACATATTGATCTCTGGGGACCATACAAACAGGCAAGTCTTACTTCTTGTCATTATGTTTTAACTGTGGTTGATGACTTTAGCAGGGCAACTTGGGCTATCTTGTTAAAGCACAAGTCTTAAGCATCTGAAGCTTTACACGGTTTTATTACTATGATGGAGAATCAGTTTGACAGCAAGGTTAAGAAGGTGAGGTCAGACAATGGGGCTGAATTTGTTAACCAAACTTGTGAGGGTTTCTTTGATGCCAAAGGGATTCTTCATCAACGAACATGCTCCTATACTCCACAACAGAATGAAGTGGTGGAACGGAAGCATAAGCATCTGCTGGAGGTTGGTAGAGCACTGATGTTTAAAGCTAAAATGCCTAAATGGTTTTGGGGAGAGGCCATATTGACTGCTGCTTACATCATTAATCGCTTAACCTCTTCAGTTCTTAGCTGGAAGACTCCTTTTGAAGTGTTATTTCACAAAGTCCCAGATTATCAGTATTTGGAGACCTTTGGTTGTCTTTGTTATGCCACGAATACCACTCCAAAGAAAGGTAAATTTGAGGCCAGAGCACAGAGGTGTGTTATGGTCAGTTATGCTTCTGGTCAGAAAGCATATAAGGTTTATGCTTTGGATACTTATTTGTTGTTTAGTTCAAGGGATGTGAGATTCTATGAAAGAGTGTTTCCTTTTGCTGAACCTAACAATTCTACCAATCCTATTTCTGATCTTTCATATTCGGATTTTGGTTTGCTTGATCCTACTCCTGCTGTCTTGGAGGCACATCATTCTGCTGATCCTATTGATACTGCAGTAGATGATACGGATAGAATGTTTCTTGCTGTTTCCACTGATTTGGCTGAAGGTCATGATGACTATGAATCAGCAATAGTTGACAATATGGCAAAAGATGTCCATAAAGACCTTATACCTGCTCAACAACTCCGGCTGAGTTCCAGGCAAAGGAGATTACCTATTTGGATGAAAGATTATGTAAGTTATAGCATTTTTGATGAAGTTGTTAAGATTACTCCGAGTTATGCAACTTTTATGGCTAATGTCAGTAGATGTGTGGAATCACAGACTTTTAGTCAAGCTATTCAACACCCCGAATGGGTAGATGCTATGAATAAAGAGTTGTTGGCTCTTGAACACAATCAGACGTAGGTTATGAGTTGTTGGCTCTTGAACACAATCAGACGTAGGACATAACCAAGCTTCCACTTGGGAAGAAAGCCATTAGGTCAAAATGGTTTTATAAAGTCAAGTTTAACTCTGATGGTACTGTGGAAAGTTATAAAGCCCGTTTAGTGGCAAAGGGGTATAATCAAACTGTTGGGATTGGTTTCTTTGATGGCTTTTCTCCGATGGCTAAGTTAGTCACGGTAAGAACCTTTCTGGTTTGTGCATCAGTTGGATATTAATAATGCTTTCTTGCATGGATATCTCAAGGAGGAGGTTTGTTTAATCCCTCCAGAAGGTTATAAAAAGGATGGTAAAGGAGAGGTATGTAGATTGAAGAAAGTCTTTGTATGGTTTGAAGCAAGCCTCTAGGGAGTGGAATTCGTAGTTTACTGCTCAGCTTTTACTGTATAGGTTTATTCAATCGGTGAATGATCATTGTTTGTTCACTAAAGATACTAAAGGTAGCTTTATGGCTCTCTTGGTTTATGTTGATGATGTGCTAATTGGTGATAATTGTGAAGAAGATATCATTGCTGTTAAATAGTTTTTACACTCTCTCTTTACTATTAAAGATCTGGGAAATGCCAAATATTTTTTGGGTATTGAGATTACTAGAACTCCTAAAGGAACTTTCATTTCTCAAAGGAAGTACTTATTGGATATTTTAGTTGATTGTGGTCTTGTTGATTCTATTGCTGCTACGACTCCATTACCTCGTAATCACAAGTTTGATGAGAAGAGTGCATTGTTTCAGGATGCTGATAAATATAGAAGTTTGGTTGGGAGATTGTTGTACTTGAATATGACTAGACCAAATATTACTTTCAGTGTGCAACAACTTAGTCAATTTGTGGCTTCTCCAACGCTTGCTCATTAGGAGGGAGTTTTACATGTATTGCGATTCCTTGCTGGGACCAAGGATAGAGGTTTGTTCTACAATAATGATTGTTGTGTGCAATTGACTGCTTATTGTGATAGTGATTGAGCATTTTATCCAATTTCTAGGAAGTCCGTGAGTGGTTATTGTATGTTTTTTGGGAATTCCTTAATTAGTTGGAAAAGTAAGGAAAAAAAATACTGTCTCACGATCTAGTTGTGAGGCAGAATATCGAAGTATGGGTACTGTTGTATGTGAGCTTCAATGGTTGGTGTATTTGCTCAAAGATTTCACAGTTATTGTTTCATTGCCCATTGATCTTTGGTGTGACAATCAGTCGGCTTTTCATATCACCGCTAATCCGGTATTTCATGAATGGACCAAGCATCTTGAAATTGATTGCTACATTGTACGTCAGAAGTTTAAGGAAGGTTTTATTACTCCTCGCTATGTTTCTACGCATGATCAAGTTGCTGATGTTTTCACTAAATCATTGGCAACTCCTCAGTTTTATCAATTTACTGTCAAGTTGGGCTTGATTCCTCATCCATCTCTAACTTGAGGGGGGTGTGTGAAAGATAACATTCATTTGTAATGTTAGCTAGTTAATTATACTGTCAATTGTGTACAATTAATTGTAATTAGAAAGTGTACAGTTACAGTTAGTGGTTAGTAGTTAGTACAATTAGACGTTAGTAGTTAGTAGTCTGTACTTTTATAGTTGGAGTATTTTGTATATATATATATTACAAATACGATACAAGCTGAATAAGAGAGTATTATTCAGTAACTTTGTTTACTTACTTCGCATAGTTACTAGTTTGTACAGGGAGAGAAATTAGTGCACCAACCATCTGACAGTTACTACAGTCAAGACCAATCCAGGCTTACATATTTTTTAAGAGCCTCCTCTATCAATCCAAAATCTCATCCAAAGGGATAAGCAAAGAGTTGAGTACCCTAGAGTGATGCGAGCGTTAGCTTAAATGTGTTTAGCATTTTTCCTAGTATTTTAAAAAAATATATGTTCCAAATCAATTATCTTGCCTTGTCATATACATAGTTGTATCGTCAACATGCTTTAATGTAACGTTCCAAATCAATTATCTTGCCTTGTCATATACATAGTTGTATCGTCAACATGCTTTAATGTAACGCCTAGAGGCTTAGGGGCGATTAAGAAGTTAGCAATAACTCTATTACGAGAAACTCCATCTTTTGAAAATTGTGAGCCCCTGTAGATTTATCATTCATCCAGGGTATGCATTCGGGTTTTGGTGGACCAGGCGATTGGACGTAGATAACTCTCCGCACGCGAATCCTAGCATTTATGTCAAAATCATTTCTTTTCGTTATTGCTTCATTTGTGCATAATTATATTTAACCCGAGGGATTAATATACAAAGCAGTACATGGCGTAAGAAGCACACAACAGTACTAGCGCTGGCGTGCCTTGTTAGGTAGCGTGAAAGTTGATTTTAACAGGATCGGTGCTAGTGAATCGAGAGGTTGTTTCACCGCCAAGGGACTGGCTTGCCTGATGGTGCATGGACCTGATGTGTGCAGATTTTGGGCCTGAGACAGCTTGCTTCAAGAGTTGACCTGGACGGTTGGAGCTAGCTGCTAGAATCAAGGCGTCAACCTTCCCTAAGAGCTAGTGCAACTCTGGGAAAAACAAGTGCACTAGTGAGCAAGTGCGAGATTAGACAGAGACTCTAAACTACTGCCCTTGATGAAGGCATCGGAAGAAAAAGAGGCATTAGCATGGCGTTTCAAGGTTAATGTTTCTGCGGGTCTAGACGCACCATTTTGCGTGCAAGCATGAGTTGCGGGAAGAAAGCTAAAATGGGAGAATAATGAAAAGAGGAGAATACCAGCCTTCCACAATTTATAACCATGATTAGAAGATGAGACCTAAGCTTGTGCCACAATGAGACGTTTACCTATCCAAACAATTCCAATTTACCAATATGGCACAGCTCACATCCATAAAATAGGAATTTGGGTGCGTATTAGACATAGATAATTGATTTAATACCTGAAGTTGACAATCTTTTATATGCACTGCATTTTCCTCTTCTTTAAGAAGGAATTACTAATCAATGAAGGAAAATGTGGCGGTCCCTCTCTTTTGCTCTCTTTTTTTGGGGTAGATATGAATATATATAACTATAATCTGAAAAAGAAAAGCTTTCATCTAAGCAATAAAACAAAGAAAGATCTGTGGACAATCTTTGTTTTTTTTAGCATATGGAGGATCATTTAATTTACCAGTTCTTATAAAATTCTATTATTTTATATATACACACTGTATGTATATATAAATACGTAAGAACCTCTACAACAATGTAAGAAAAAGGTTATTATAACTTGATAAACCAGGTAGTTATCTCTGATATAACTACTTAGAACCATCATGATCGACATCTATATGATTTATGTATATGACATAAAGTAAGACTAGTGTCTTCTTTCTGCCTAATTAGACTCACTTATCGTCGTTGAAGAACCATTGATTGGCTGCTTGTGGATTTGGTGGATTCGAATCTGATCTAGATACAACGCGCCCTGCGCTAGTTGTCTTACCGCGAGATAAGAAAGAAAAAGTCCGACATAGCACATGTCGACCGGATAAGACCTTTGTTAATTGGGTTCTTTCCCGTTTGACAGCGTATTCAATTTGATAGAGATAGCTTCAAGATTCAATTGCATTAGCCATTTTCCTCTTCTCCGAGTAAGTAACTAAAGTTTTTAAGAAAAATGGACATATAATAATGAATATTTTACTTTGGAAGGAGAGGCAGATTCATCATTTTGTTAGAGAAACTAAAATTTGAATTTCAACTTAAGTAATTAATCATAAATAATTTAAATATATGTGATTATTAATCAACAATATATTTCTGAAAAGTGTAAGAATCCACCTCTGAATCTTTCACTTTTTAAAAGGTTTAGTACGTAATAATTAGGTGATAATAAAGTGAATTGTGATCATTTTTAAAGTATAAAAATAAATTATAACATTTTAAATTTTAAAAGGCTACATTAAAAAGGTATTATTCAATCACATAATTTACATATTTAATCCTAATTTAAATTAAATTATTTTTTTAATGACAGATGTACGCTTTTAATTATTACAGTAAGGTAACAAGATGGTTATTTACTAATCGGTAAGAATCAACTTTTTGCACATGTTTTTTTAATGATCAAGACTAATAATTGAAAAGCAATAATTATATGGAGAAATTTTAACACGTGAGCATTTATGAGAACGGAAAAGTTTTGTTACCATTTCTTATCAATCTCTTTTTCCCAAATGATCCATTTCATGTCCAATAAAAGTCGAAGCGTTTCCAAGTTATACAGCATTTTAAGTGCAAGCAAATCATACGTCTATTTCCAACTACATAGTTAATTTGATAATATGTACTTGGTTGAACATACCTGCTATGAAGATTCTTGCACGAACAAGGCATCTTCAATGCCACATGTGTCTTTGTTTATGTCCATCACATAAACAAATGTCGCCCTGCCTTATCACGCAAAGCTTTAGCCTTATCCATGACATAGTACCTTGCGTCATGCTTGATAATCATATCTAAGCTTAATTATTTAATTAACATGCCTATGTTTTTGATCTATTTGATTGGCAATGGAAAAAAAAAAGTAGGGTAGGAAATGACAGATTCTTTTCCGAATATAAGAAAGAAAAAGGGATAGCCGTATTCTTGGTCCTTAATTAAGATTTTACACGTTCCAATCCTTTAATATAACAAAATTTATTGCAATTCTTCATCTCAATATTTCAACTCAATTAAGTATTTTATGTCAATTTTTGTTAACAAAAATTCGATATGGTACTCTCAAAATAAATTATATGTAGACACATCAATTTTTATTAGGCGAATTTTGATATAAATAAAAAGTTTGTTTGATCGAGTAAAGTTTTATCTCATAATTTTAATGATAATTAAACATGTTATTATTAATACCTTTATTTTCGGTGAAATTAGTAAGTAGTGCATAAGATCAAATTCAATAAAAGGGTAAAATGAGTAGAGGAGCTAATTGAATCAGTTGAACAATTAAAGGATGAAGAAAATGAGCAAAGTAAAGCATATATGCAACTTATATGAGCTTAAAAAGAATTCAAGTGAAGAATTAAGAACGAGGAGGAAGCAAGCATATCCAAATTTAAGCAAATCCTTACAATTCTTCTCGTAACCTTATCTTAATCATTTAAATGAATTAGAGGTTCAATCATTATATATTTATTTGCACTTAACGTTTACTACATACTTTGTTATAATCAAGAAGAAATTGGAAAGATTATAAAGAAAACCTCTTATTACCAAAAACCTCTTATATATGGACAGTGTAAATGGGTTTGGAATAAAGGAATTGCTCTAACCTAGTCCTTTATCTTATGGTTAGCAATGTTGGAAAGGCTCCCAATAAAGGAAATAATATAAGTACCAGGAATAAATAGATTGTGTTTGCTGTGTGAATCATCTTTAGAGGACCATAATCACTTAATTTTCTAATGTAGGTTCACAAGGGAATTATGGAATGAATACTCACAAAAGAGTGGAATACTAATACCAATATAATTAAGATGGAAAGGCATAGTTTTTGAATTGAAAATTTAAGAATAAGAGGGATAGAGAGCTAATTACAAGAGGGATTGGTTACTAGTGTACTACATTTAGAAAGAGAGGAGTGCCAAAATATTCAAACAATCCAAAAGAACGCATAAAAGACATATAGAGTAAGGTTTTTAGATAAGACTACTAGAGTGTAAGGTCCAGGTATTAGAGGCAAGATTTAAGATTACAAGTACATTAAGCACAAGTTGCATAAAAAAAGGGAGTGAACTAGTACAAAATAGCCATTGTAAGGAAGGTAGAAGAACTTACATAGGAAAGCTGAGACCCTATCCTTCTTGAGAAGAATGACTGGGAGCCAACATAATTGGATTGGGTGCATGACAACTCAAGAGAAGTTTAGTAAAGGAGCAGGTGTCTGTATAAGATTAGATGAGTACACAAATTAATGGAAATCTAGAAGCCATATGGAAACTATTAAGGCAAGGATCAAGTGATATTAGAGAGTAAAACGACAAGAAAACTCATATAACCAAAATTGATACCAAGATACATATACTAGAATCTCATTCAAAGAAGAAGAAGAGGCAAACCCAAGGAACAATAAGAAACAAACAATATGGGGCTCTCAGATAGGAAATGTAACTGGATTTATTGAATGATACTAACACCATTCTAACCAAAAGGGGCAGGCCTTAAAGATGACATGAGTTTATGCTACATATGTTGGGCGAACTAAGCTCTACGTGGAAATCCCTAATTTGGTAGGCAATTAGGGTTAGGAATGAGGGATGAGTCAAATAAGTGAAGAAGAGGAAAATGTTGCATTGAAGGAAGAGTTGGATAGGTCAAACAATGACTTGTGGGTCTGATTAGTTTAGAAGAATTGGAATTAAAAGGATGTACTTAAACATTATTTATCAATATTATAACTTTTATTTCAAAAAAATCAGCTAAATTTAATAAAGTTAATATCTTTTTTATCAGTAGAGTTTATGTTAATTTTTATATAGTTAGATATAGATTGTTAGTATTAATAACTTGTATTACGTTAAAACATATTTCTTCAAACACCTAGATCAAGCAAATTTACAATTTTATAACAAGCAATAAAATTTGAACCAAAAAGGTTTAGTTTATAATTTTAATGATAATAAAATACTAAAATATTAATGTAATGATGATAAATAATTTTGAAAAATAATGTTATAAGAAAAAGTTTATAGGAAGCTTTTGAGTTCATAATTTGAAACCTAAAGTTTGGATTGATAAATAAAATTCATGATTCAAAGGATAGTTTTCATATTTGGTGATGTCCAAAAGGTGATTTGATCTTTAGAAAAGTTATTTTAAAATATTCAAATATTGTTAAAGGTTTTGAAATAAGTAGGGAAGGCACCATGATGTTGGAGTATTGAAGGAGTATGTTTACATCGAGCAAAACTTAGGAGAGGCTTTGATATGTGTGATATTATATGCTTTAACCGCAAGTGTATGGTGTAGTTATAACTAGCACTGGCAAGTACAGGTTGATCACAAGAGGACTGTAAGTATTAGTATTAACCTTTTTTATTATCTAACTGTTGAATCAAGTTGTAGATTTAATTCCAAACTAAAGTAAGGTTTAACTCATGAATGAACTAGGATTTAAGAAACACTATGATTAAACAACATCAAATAAGTAGTACCTAGGTCATGAATCCCCCTAAGATATCTTAAACATTAACTCTTTATCATGCAATTAAATTATTGATTATTAGATCGTAGGAATTCCTATCTCTTTCTCAAGACTATTAACAACTAATCCTTGGTTGATTAATTGAAACCTCTTTATAGTTAAAACCCCTAAGATTGCATTACTCGATTTATCAATTCACTATTAGGTTTAACCCTAATCTAAAGGATTTATGTTGACCTATCTCTAGGTTTGCATTCAAATTCTTTCAATTATGGATTAATTAGATTGCATTGAATAAAAAACTATATCACATTATCCATCTGACTTAAGGTTCATCCCACCTAGGCACTAAACAAATTAGTTCCTCAATGTAGAAAACTAAACCAACATCAAGAATTCAGAAGAATAACTAGAAACAAAAGAATCCATAATCTATATATCGCTCTTTATCTCCATCAAAATCTTCTTGAAATTTTCGTGAAAGGTTGCTCTTTATCGAATCTCTTGAATTAATATTTGTGTATTCCTTATCCTAAGTTCGAACTAAGGCTTCTACTCTGTATTTGGTCTTTAATCCGATTCTAATTACTTCCCCTTTTGTCTAGCCTTCTTAATTTCATTTTAAAGTGTGAAACTAGGTTTACCTCAAAATCACCTCAAAATTGTGACTTTACATATTTTTAGAAGCCTACATGATCTACATACATGATCGTGTATGTCATATACACAGGCGTGTATCTTCACACGGGCATAAACAACTTCTTTGAAGCTTCACACATTAACAATAGCTTACATGATCCTTTATATGACGAGTGTCTCCAAGTTGCTTCAATTCTTTCGATTTATACTTCGATTTTGCCCAAATTCTTCTCCTTTTAGTTTATAAAGACAATTATTTACCTAAAATTATAATTAAAGTAAAATAAGTACCAAACAAACATAAAACTCTCAAATAACAAGCAAAAAAACACTAAATATGGGAATAAAATATATAGTTAATTAATCATTTATTAACCACCCCAGACTTAGGCTTTTGCTTATCCTCAAGGAAATCATAATCCAAATCATCAAACTTAAAAATATTTATCCGTTGTTAACCTCAGCCTATTCATCCACACCCCAAATCATCACGTTATATCAATTAAATGAACATACAATTAGATTCAAGTCATCCTAGAATCAACCTTCATAAATCAATATCAATAGCAATCACATAGATAATCTTTTTGATATCAAATGTATAAATTTTCCAACCCTTAAGGATTCACTTATAGCAATCAAAGTGTTTAGGGTAGAAAGTATGGAAACTCTCAAATCAATACATAAGATGATTCTTAACTATAAGCTTACAATAAAAATCATACATCCACAACTTACAAGTAAACTAGAAACAGAAATCAAAAAGTCTTGTTACAATGTTTTGATAAGACTTAGGTAAAGGTATAATAGGGATAATAAAAGAGGTAATAATAATGAAAGAAATTTATACAAACAAGTGTGTTTTTGTGATCATTAGAAATGTTATGGTGGTGTGAGTTTTTTTAGTAAAGTTATGAATTATGGTAAATTATTGGCATAGTTGATGGACTGACTATTGAAAAGATGCCTCCAAGACATAAGAGAAAGAGTATATAAAATTCTTTAATAGAAATTAATTTTGAGCTATATTTAATGCATAATAAAATTTTATTTATTTATTACAAAATGAAAATTGAAGTTTAAATTAATTTTAATAATTTCATTCAAATTACAGATGAAATTAGTATTAGAAATTTGGACAACAATGTTTACAAGGAAAATCTTTTTCAGAAAAATAAATGATAAATTTTCAACTAATAAAGCTCATGAACATTCCCCATCCATCTATGAAATCATATCATAACATTTTAATTGATGAAGGAATTTGATTCTCCACCCATACAAATTTTCAAGTATCAATATCAAGATTAACAAAACACTATTTTGTAACTCTTCTTAGTTCTGGTTTTTTAGTCTTGAAAGGCTTCTAATCACCTAAAAATGCATAACCGAAAGCACTTTCAAGAAATTGCCAAGTCTAGATGCTTTGTTTCCACAGTAGGGACACTAAATGCAACCGTTCACCAAATTGCACAGAACAACCTCTAGGTTCTATTATTAGGTCTTTCGTTTTAGGTAAGTCTAATTGCTATAAGCCAAAACGCACAACTACTAAAAAAGACAGTCATAACAATTTCTTGATGTTGTTTGATTCAAACCTGTTTCAGCATCAATTGTCATTTCTCAGTCTTATTCTTTCTTATCAGAAGACAAGTAACAAAGGGTTATGTGACAATCACAACAATGAGTTGTGTAGTTTAGGTCAGTATGATTTGGCTCATTTGATAAGCTAGTCCGCCATTTGGTTTAATCAAACGTGGAACAAAGAAAACACAGAGTCATCCTCCATAAAGGTCAAACCTTTTAGTCCCTCGAGCGTTTATTTTCGGTTTGCAAGCACGTGAACCTGCTCTTCCTGTTATGGAGTTAACCAGCCAAGATGGCCTTGTACTTCAGATTAAAGCAAGAGAGAAGAAATGTGAAACTGAAGAGAAAGATAAAGGAGGAGAAAGAAGAGAGAAATCATTTTTAATATTTTTCTTAGATTTCATTTGTAAGAATTAGTTTTAAAAAATCAGATATATATTTTATAATATAAAACTGGCAAAAAAATTAAGTTGAGATTCAAATTAAAAGTTTATGAAACTTTAAATTTTTTTTACAATTGTTAAAATATTTGAATTTAAAATAATACCAAAGATATTTTTATAACAAATATCTATCAAATTAAGTTAAGATTCCGAGTAATCGTTCATAAAATATTAAAATTTATTAAAACGTATTAACATAGTTAAATTTAAATTAAATTTTGATTAAAATGTGGACTTTTTTAAAAATATCAAAATGTTAAATTAAATTACGATCCAATTTAATCCTTTTTTTTTCTATCTTATAACTCTTCTTAGTCCTGAATTTTTTTTAGTCTTAAAAGGCTTCTACTCACCTAAAAATGCACAATCGAACGCACACTCAAGGAACATTAGAGAAAATGCAGATGAATAAGTAGAGCCGGATCTACTAGACTTGGTATATCGATTGGTAGATCAATATAGCCCAGTATAAGCCTTGGGACGTGGGCCTAAACCTCCTGAGACCAGTCATGTGGTGCGACTTTAGTAACCCTGTTGTTGTCATACAGAAGAAGCAAAGGATGTCCATTGTCCACGACGCGACTTCGCATCCAGAGAATGGTGGTCCCTCCAATAAATTTATCCGTTTATTATGCATGAGTATTAAACTTATGTGCTATTTTTTAACTAATCACTTAATTAAAAAATAAAATATAACGGATATCCTTAATTTTTTGTAACGTCAATTTCATTAGCGACAGTATAAGCTATAATAATAACAACATTTAATAAAAATCTTGTTGATACGTAAAATTTAGATAAGTCTAATAATACGCAACTTTATCTTTAACTAATAGAGTGATTATTTTTAAATGACTAAAATAATATAAAATATTAGTATCAATTCTTTAAACAAAAACATCTGCAAGTCTAAGATTTAAACAGTGGCTACAATTTTAACTGTTTATACAAAGACATTCGGTTAAATTCAATAAACATAACGTCAACTTTTGTATTCATTTTCAAACGAAAGGTATGAGGAAATGAACATAAACACTATATAACTCTCATATCAAAGTCTGAAGGACTAATTAAAATGAAATAAACATATAAAAGTTTAGGGGTTAAAAATAGTAAAATACTACTTAACCCAATAAATTGCAGGTCTCACAATCCGCGTGGAACTATGACTCAAAGTCAGATTCTTGAGTAAGAGTTTAACAAAACTAAGTGCTTAATTATTGAATATAAACATAAAATATTTGGTATACAATTGAACATTTTCCACGTGATTAGTATTTTCTTTACATTAACACCATGTGGTTGTCCATATTTGTTGATACACCTCGTTTAAGTTTTCTATTTTCATCGTGGATGTTGTTGTTGATTTGCATCTTCATTTTACAAGTAATGTCATTTTCTTAATGAAAGTTGACCTGGTCTAAATTCCAGATGATATCATGTTCTCAACTTTGCAGAATTGTGTAATATTATTCCCCAGAAGTAACATTTCATTACTAGTTTTGACGAAGACAAGAGACAGCAGTTTCCCAAACTGTTGATTTTAGGGTACAAGGTTGGTAGCTTAACTAAAAACTAAAGAAGCGTCTGTGTTTTATATGATCGTAAAGCTGTTCCATACTTGTGCTTTGTAATTTTGTTGAGAAAGAACAAGAAATGACAGCTAGAAAGGAACTCTGGAATAAACAGTAGATGGAATCCATTGAAATGCTGGTGCTTACCCTAACAAAAACATTTAGATTATCGATGTATCTTAGTCATAAACGTAATAGCCACTGCCAGCACCTGATAATCGAATCAATGTACAGCGTAGCTAACACTGTAAGTGAGTTAGAACAAAATTGGATGGCAGTTGGTAAAGTTTCCTAAATTAAGCAAATAAAGATGAAATTGAAGATAAGATCGTGGAAGGGTGAGTCAGATTATTATAATATTCTGTCACCCACCAAAATGACCTGAATGGAAAACAAACGCGTGAAGTGTGGTGTGGACCAAACGGCAACTCTGTCTTTCTCCAATCCAGTCAGCCCTTTGGTCCACTCGTTTTCACCCCGCGCCCACTCCAACCAAAAGCATTGTTCCTAGCTTAAATTTATTCCTCCCTATGATTATTAGTTTATTTTACAAGAAAAGATGATAGAAACCTCTTGTGCAATACAATGAACCAAAATTAGCTCTTTTTGTACCTTAAACATAATCTTATATCATGTTGCAAAAATTAATAGACCAATACATTTGTATCATATTTAAATATTTAATAAATGAAAAATCTTTTCCTTATAAAATATTCAAACTTTTGTGAGAATCATATATTTTTTTTATCATAAAATTTATAGTAAAAAAGGATGCACAACCAAAATGGTTAAAATATAAAGAAAATATGAAAATTTTTATATAAAATTACTAAAAATGTTTCCCAGAGAGAGAGTTTAAATGTATTATAATCGAAAGTCAAATTTAAATGGAAGATTTTTGCAGGTTTTGAAAAAGTTTAGTAAATAAAAAATCTTTTTTAAATTTTAATAACATGTAAGCTCATTAATTAACTACGATTTTAATTTTAATTTCCAAAAGGAAGCAAAATCTTACTTTTCCACTTCAATTTATAATTAATTTGTAGCGATTGATTGTCTTCAACCAGCAATAACAGTTGTGTTCTTTTTTTTTTTTTGTTTTTTGGTGCAATAACAGCTGTGTTCTACTTCTTGGAAATTTGGAACCAAACAGGGACTCTGATACGCTCAACAAAGCGCGTGAACTTCGAAACGCGCACTTGATGGACAACCTCGGAGGCGGTTGGATATAGCCCACGAGATGGGGTCCACCATTAAACTCGCAATTTAACTTTCATTTACATTTCATTTGGATTTCATTTAGAGGAAGCCGGAGAGAAGAATCAACGGGTCCCCTATTCCCTATTGGATTGACAGGACATAGAGAAGAGACCCTTTTGCTTTGAAGTTTTGACTTTGACCAAACCCACAAAACAATAAAAAATTCGGGAAGAGAGCAGGAAGAAAAGTCTTACTTTCCTCTCACCTTCCTCTTCACAGTTAGCTTCTTTTGGAGAAGATTATATATAAAAACCCCACAATCGGCCTTCTCTTGGCAGCTCACACAAGCTTCATTTCTTCAACATAATTCAAGACTCAACTTTATATAGCACCTCCACCTATTTCTCTTTGTCTCCTTCACAGGTCTCTTAGGTATGTTTTTTTTTCTTCAGCTTGTAGAAATTTGTAGTTTCTATTTGGTCTGATGGTCTCTATGCTTGGTATTTTCATCACTCGTAGGGATTTCACTGCGTCTTTTGCTTGTTTGGTTAAAGTTTGAAATTTTGGTTTTGGGTTTGCCTGTGTGACTTTTATTCAATTCTTTTCATATTATTCAAATATGCTAAATTTCTTGGTAAACAATAGAGGTGATTTTGGAAGACTAGGTCTCTTGGGCGTTAGATGCTTGTTGATAATACATCATTTCTTTTTGAAAGGGAGAAGTCATGGAAGTGGGAAATTTGGATTTCGTCCTTTCATTTTACCTTTCCCTGGCGTGATTAGGCTTCTGTGTGATCTAATCCTTAGTTGTTCAGATTAGTTCTTTGATTTGATTCATGAATCTTTCTCGAATATGCCGAATATTTGAAATTCGTAACTTTGCATGTTTTCGTGTATGTTTCCATCCCCAGAAGATATATATGTCCTCCATACGACGACCTCGTTATTTGACATCTGCTTGCTTTTAACTGTGCAGGACTTGGATATGTGCAGTAGTTCTGAAAGTGAGTTTTCCCGTTCAAATATTATCATGGGAGATGAATCTCGTAAACAGAAGGAAGGTATCGTGTGTAGCTGCTCACTTTTGCTGGAGTTGTCCGCCTCCGATGATCTTAGTGGCTTCAAAACTGAGGTCGAGAAAAAGGGTTTGGATGTTGATGAAGCAAGCTTTTGGTATGGTGGACAAGTTGGGTCCAGAAAGATGGGTTTCCAAGAAAGAACACCCCTTATGATTGCTGCTATGTTTGGAAGTGTTAATGTCTTGAAGTATATCATTCAAACGGGGAAAGCTGACATCAACAGGTCTTGTGGCTCTGATAAGGTCACTGCCCTCCACTGTGCTGTGGCAGGTGGTTCCAGTTCTTCTGTTGAGATTGTTAAATTATTGTTGGATGCCTCTGCTGATGGTAACTGCATTGATGCTCATGAAAATAAACCTAGTGATCTGCTTAACTCTTCATTGAAATCTCCGTACAACTCAAAAAAGAAGTTCATAGGTTCACTGCTAAGAGGCGAAAATTTAAGGGAAGATGAAGAAGAGAAGCTGGTGACAATACCTCAGTTAACGAAAGAGGGGAATGAGAAGAAAGAGTATCCTATTGATGTGACGCTGCCTGATATTAACAATGGAATTTATGGTACGGATGAGTTCAGAATGTACTCTTTCAAGATTAAGCCGTGCTCTAGGGCCTACTCGCATGATTGGACTGAGTGCCCATTTGTGCATCCAGGTGAGAACGCGAGGAGGAGAGACCCGAGGAAGTATCCCTACAGTTGTGTCCCTTGCCCTGAATTTCGCAAGGGCTCATGTCAGAAGGGTGATGCTTGTGATTATGCACATGGTGTTTTTGAGTCTTGGTTACATCCTGCCCAATACCGAACCAGGCTTTGCAAAGATGAGACTGGTTGCTCAAGGAAAGTCTGTTTCTTTGCACATAAGCCTGAGGAATTACGGCCTGTGTACGCCTCCACAGGCTCAGCAATGCCCTCACCTAGGTCCTCTTCGATCAGTACAGTGGACATGGTGGCATCGAGTCCCTTGGCCCATGGATCATCAATGCCACTGCCCACCGTTTCAACTCCACCCATGTCTCCCTTGGCAACAGCCTCATCATCTCCTAAGTCTCTGGGCTTGTGGCAAAATAAGCTTAACCTGACTCCTCCTGCATTGCAGCTCCCTGGAAGTAGACTAAAAACTTCATTATGTGCCCGAGATTTGGATTTGGAGATGGAATTGCTTGGGTTAGAAAATCAAGTTAACCACTTGCAGAGACAGCAACTGATAGATGAGATGTCTGGTCTCTCTTCTCCATCCCATTGGAGCAAAGACTTCGATAGGGTTGGGGATTTTCAACATACTAACCTTGACGAAGCTTTTGGTTCTCTTGATCCATCTCTGTTGTCTCCAAATGGACTTCAGATTCGGCAGAACACTAATCAGCTACGGTCTAGCTATACATCCAATCTCTCATCCTCTCCAGTGAGGAAGGCTGCCTCGTATGGGTTTGATTCTTCAGCTGCAGTAGCAGCAGCTGTGATGAACGCAAGGTCTTCTGCCTTTGCAAAGCGAAGCCAGAGCTTTATTGATCGTGGAGCTGTAACTAATCGTCTTGGCCTTACAGCTGCTGCAAATTCAGTAACCATGATGTCCTCCAATCTGTCAGATTGGAGCTCCCCTGATGGAAAGTTGGATTGGGGCATTCAAGGCGATGAGCTGAACATGCTGAAGCGATCATCTTCATTCGGTGTTCGAAGCAACACTAACAATTATGCAACGAGAGCAGTTGACTTGATGCCATCAAACATTGATGAACCTGATGTGTCTTGGGTTAATTCACTGATAAAGGATGTTCCCAGTGTTGGAAACTTTGGTGCAGCAAAGCGGTACAATCCTGCGGCAGGGGTTCCCGAAGGTGTTCCTTCATGGATGGACCAGTTGTACATAGAACAGGAGCAGATGGTGGCATAAGCAACATCTCGAAGCTCCTACTTTATCGTGGAGGATTTTATACTCTTGGAATTGTAATAATAATTGTACGAGTTTAGGAGAAGAATGACGCTTAGAGGGAAAAGGCAAACCAAGGAAGAGTAGAAATTCTTCCAAGAAGCCCACTCAAATTAATCAGGAGGCCAATTGAGCCACAGGTGACAATTAGGCGAAATACGAAAAGGGAAGATTTTTTTATTTGTTTTACATTCTTTCATATTTCGGTATCCCCTACTTAGGGATTGCACTTCTCGTTCTTGGTGATATTAAGATTCAGAACGCTGAGTTCTTAATTAATTCACCTTGAGGTTGAACTAAATCAACTGTTCATTGTAACCTTACAATGCAAGTTATAAATATATTCAAGTACTATGCCGTAAAGATGCTTCCTTCTTTAAATTCATGTTTGTTTTGGGACAAGTGATACAATTTGATGTTCATCTATCTTCCAAATGTTGTCCAGTACAGCAATTGGTCTCTTGGCCTTTCTTGTTTCCACAGATGAACTCCTAAGATTGCCCTTGATTTGGTTTGAGCGATTGTCACATTCGGCTTGTAGGCATAGTTGGCAAAATTAATACTCTGTACAGTTCCACAAAATGATTATTATCAGTTCCAGTTTGTAAAATGAGAAACCACGCTTAATTGATGAAAATTCCGGGTTGTATATGCTTCGAGGCAAAGCATTTGTTGCAACTTGCTGAATTCTGTACTCGTAAAAAATCTAGAGTTAACTTCAGTTAGAAGAATAATGGTGTTATTTCCCTCGTATATTTTATCCAACTTTTTAAATATAGCATGAGTTGGATTTTCTTACCTACAATTGCTATAGATGTAGAAAGCAAGAACAGAAGTAAACACCCTTTCCTTAAAATTCAAAGATCCTAATTTTCGTGGTGGTTGGAGATGAAAGCAACATTCGCAAATTAAGAAGGAAAAATTGTACTCTGCTTTGACTTCAAAGCGTCGATAATACTTGATTAAGTAAATGTCCTTTTCCTTCTTTTAAAAAAAGATTTCCTCTTGCAAGTTAGAAGCAATGGATCCAGAGAAAAAATTGAATGGGTGTTTCAGCCAAGTAAAAATCTAACAAAGCATGAGACTGAATCATTTACAGCCAGACATATGATAAGATATGGCTGTGGAAGAATAATAAATTTAGTTGGACCGACCAAAACTCTCCGGCCAATCTATTCTTTCTAATTTTGGTGGCTGAGCACATTAAATAGATTCTTTCCACACAAAGCAACCTTCTTCTCGAATATCCTAGTGCGCTGGGCGTGACTCCACTTCTGTCCTCAAACCAAACCATTGGATCTTTAGTTCCCTCAAAAAGAAGTAGTGTTCTTGATGTGGGGAATATCTTTCAACTTTCGACACCTCTTTTTTGTCCCTAGTCAGAACAGAGAAAAGACTCAAGCTGGGATAAAGATTACGCGTGTCAATTTTAAGAGAGAGCCAACCCTTTTGGTAGATTGTTGAGGCTTAATGCATAGGTGAGAGTGAGACACTGGTTAACTGCAAACACTGCAGCCTCTCAATCTCAAGATTCTCAACTTGGAGAACCCAAGAAACTAATTCAGGTTAAATAATATCTCACTCGAAAACGAAACATATTTCGGGCAAATTAAGAACTCCAATTCTCCCTGTTTCTTTGTGTTTTTATTTTTCCCTCTTTTCTCCAAACTAGCAACAGTTCAACTACTAATGTAGTTCCTTTCTTCATTGTATCTGTTTATTTTTCGTCGAATTTACTTAGAGTAACGATATCTTTCTTTTCAACGCCCAGCTTCACTTCACTTACTGTACTGCAACTTTTCCTGTCCCGCAATTGGTCAAGGGAAAATGATTAGATCTGTAATGTTTTTATTAAAATTTAATTTAAAATCTAACAACTAGTTTAAAAAGAACTCTCAATCCATTAAAAAGAATTTTGTTAGGCCAAAAGAGCAATCTTAACTCTAATGTATTACATAATAATATAAGAAGATTAAAATGTTCGAAATGAATCTTAAAGTTTATAAAAACGTTCAAAATAAACATTAATTAGATTAAAAAAATGTACAGAGTTAACTTTTTTAAGTTAAATGTCATGTCAAAACTTACGTGATGCTTATTTTTAATTTTTATCTTCAAAGTGGGTCATACTGGCTGAGATCAACCGGAACAATAAAAATAACGTCATTTTATTAAAAACGACGTCGTGTTGTAAATTTTTTAAAAATAATGACATCGTTTTGTAAATTTTTTCAAAATAAAGTAAGAATAGTTGAAACAGGTAGGTCAAATTGTGGGTGAGTCAGCCAGCTCCAATCCGTTAGGTCACGAGCCAGCTCACAGGTCATGGCCCGACCCGACCTATTGACGTCTTTGTTATTTGTCAAATAACAAAGACACATACTGCCTAAAATGTATAATAGTAAACCCTACTCTCACTTGACAAGTAAGACTCATTGATTGGTTAATTTTAAAAGCTTATTTAAGTATTTTTAACATTAATTAACCCAATTAGCAAAATAATTTTTTTTATTGAATATGTAATCCCTAACTCCTAAACTCACTGTTGATTACTCTCTCCCTACAGCAGCTGTCCCTAAATATGCGATCATAATCCCATTTTTCACAGCTTCGTCACACGTGGTCGCCTCCTCATGCTTTAGTTGCACAGCTAAACAAGATATGGTTAAGTTAGGTAATCAAGAGATCGAAGTGCCTTATACTTCCTAGGAGAGCAAACTGTGATCCCTAGAATTCGACTCACCATGTGAATCGCTCCCCGTGTCATTCATTACTCTCTTCACTACTATACACCCATTTGATTAAAAAAAACTGAAACGACTATGTAAAATCTTCAAAGAAACTTTACAGCTCAAGCTATATGATGTAATACCAACAATAGAGCACATAGTGGACTCAGACTAGAACCAACAATAATTTTAAGAAGTAGGTTGTGCTCCACAAGTGTCCTGACCACTCCCACGTCAAAAGGCTCCAAGGAAAGCACCTCCACTCAAGAGCAGAGATGTCCACCCAAATGCATGTCTTCTTTCGTAGCTTCGTTGCATATGATTACTTGCTCCTTATGCCTTCATCTCGCAGCTGCGAAAAATGCAGAAATGATAAGAGATGGGATTCTAGTTGTAAATTTAGGGACAAATGTTGTGATTGAATCAATTAGGAGGGACGGAGAAAGAAATAATGAGTTTAGGGGCTAGGGATTACAAATTCAATAAAAAAGTAACGATGGTATTTCTTCATTAATATGTTAATTCAGTTAATTAACGTTAATAATACTTAATTAACTTAATAAACAAATAAATAATTTAATAATCCTTTTGAAATTAACCGACAAATGAGTCTCGCTTAATACGCTTATGTAATAAGTGTAACCCACTTTTAAGATAAAAATTAAAAAATAAATGTTACGACAATTTTTACGTTAATTTTGTCAAAATTTTAATCTTCTTATCTATTTTAAATGCTTCCATTAGTGTTTAAATTGCAATTTTGACCAATCTTATTGCTTTTAGACTTATTATTTCCATCAGATTCACAACACGAAAAAAAAAAAATCTTATTATTTTTATATGAGCCTTTTGCCACATGTATATTCTATTTGATAAGTGGGCTAAGACATTAAATTTTGGCATCTTACAGACAACTTTTGGGTTTTATTCCAAATGTTGTCATATGGAATAGGACGTAGTTGACATTTAGAGGACTCTGCCTCCACCGTTCTCAAGTTTCTCTGCTTTTGGGTGTGCTTAAATTCCTAACCCCTACTCCATCTTTCTCGCCTGTCTTTGTTTTCTGTGTATGACAATCAATGAGGATTCTGGATTGTTCTTCTCTTTTTAGTGTTTGCATTCCTCAATCTTTGGTGTGATCCAGCTTCTCCAGCTTCTCTTTTTATCCCTTTTTAGCGTGACTTGTCTTTATTAAAGGCATATGTTATTATTTTAATTTTAATTAAGTTTGATATTTGTTTATGTAGGTAATTGTGAAGGAGATAATTTGTGGATCATTTTTGTATATTTATGATAGTTTGAAAGATTTTGTGGTATATTGAGAGCTAACATCTGATCTGACATCTTACTTTTCTTTGTTTGTACTTTGTAGTCAATATAATAAAACTTCTCCATTTATGGCAAGCATGTTACAGAATAATGGGTGACGTCTGTGCCTTCCTATTTATAATGACATCGAAGCATACAAGTTACCATTTATCCTTTACTTTCACCACTTTTTTTTTTCTTCCATTTTCTCACTTATATGATGCGACCTCAAGTAGAGGTCTTAAGTTGGCTAGAAAACATAAAGTTGAATGTATATCAGAGTTAAATTTGATTTGCAAATCACCAAAATAGTTTTTAGTGCTCTAGCTTGTATTTTCATTATAGGCATATATTTACTTTATGGAACATTTCATTATAGCTTGAATATGTATTTATATATGTGTTTGTATGTGCGTGTATGTCTGAGTGGGTGGGAGTTTTTTTAAATATGTAAATTATTATTTACTTACCATTTGTAGGGTTATAAAGACTCCACACCGAAGTTTGAAGTTATATTATAGTAAATACCTTAAGAAAGATCCTGAGTTGAGTTACGAGCACTACAAGAAAATATAGTAAATAGGGACGGAATTGATTATGTCTGGAATCACCGATGGAGAAGATACATCGTCGGAAAATGAAGACGAGAAGGCTGTGTTTACCGACGTTGAACATTCCGTCGGTGAGGCTCGTATGAAATCGTTTTAAAATGTAACGAAAACGACGTCGTTTTGAATTAAAACAAAACGACGCCGTTTTCGTTAACGTTTTAAGCCAGCGAAATTCTCCTCCCTCCCATTCTCCTGCGCATCTACTCTTCTTCTCCTTCACCATCGAATGGAATTGGGCTGTCGCCACCTGCTGTCACCTTCGCCTCCACTGTCTGCTCCAGCTAGCGTCGTCGACTTGAAGGTCGCCGGCGTCCCCTGCTCTAGTGGTAACATCCGAAGGTATGTAGCAAAACTCTTCCTCTCCCGTGTTAGACAATCGGTGGAATTGATTAGAGGTTAAGTTGATTTTGTTGTTTGATTAAAAATGAGGTTGGTGAGTGTTATTAAATGGGTTTGTGTTTGTTGTAGATTAAAGGGAAGAATGTGGGAAATTTTTATGAATTAGGGATGATAAAATGTGTGCATACCATGTGTTTGACAAAATGCCAATAGGTGTTTTTGCTGAATTGTTATTGAAGTTTAAGTAATATTTGGTGCTGTTTTGCATGAAGTTTAGAATGTACTATTGTTGTTGTTGATTTTGAGTAATTAGTTTCATATTTGTGTAAAAATATAGGACTTAAATTGATTTGTTATGGTTATATATGTATGCATAATGATTAT
>JAOTAX010000198.1:13692291-13706608 GCA_025629825.1 Erythroxylum guanchezii | reverse complement strand
TTCAAAAGTTCTAAGCTTATGTTACGGTAATTTATAATTTCTTAACCTTGGAATCAAATTTAACGACCAGATTTTCGGCAAATTGTCCCATTAACAAAGATTTATAGGCAACTTCAGCGATCAAACAAAATCTACTTTTGAATTAAACATATGAATTAAGCATCTTTGGTTTTACACTATATTCATTACCAACGGAACCGTCGAAATTGTTGACATTGGTATTAATTATTGACGGTTCCGACGGTAAAACCAATACATTCACCGACGGAACCGTCGGTAAAAGAAGAGCAAAGTCACCGACGGTTCCGTCGGCTAATAACAACAACATCTGCTGACAGAACCGTCGGCGAATATTCCGACGGTTCCGTCGGAAATTCTTACTTCCCCTCCGACGGTTCCGTCGGAAGGAGTCTTCCCCCTATTCCGACGCTTCTCCTCTTCGATCAGTATTTTATACCGACTGTATGATGTTACCGTCGGTAATTAATACAGACCGTGCTGTCGCCGACAACTTCCTTCGTCGCTCCTATACGTCGGTAAATATTGTTGCCGACAGAATTTCTAATCTTTCTGCCGGTAAATTCTGTCGGTAACGGTCCTTTTTCTTGTATTGGAGGGTAGCTCGATAAGTTACTTTAATAAAATTGATCTTAATTTTGTTAGTTATAAGCAAAATTAAGAGATAGGGAAAGAACTTGGATACTTACAGGTTAATAAGGCTAATATTAGAGTTCTTGACTTTAGATTTAATGAATGTTTAAGACTCACTAAATCTAATGAAAGTTGGATTACGTTAATTAACTTTTTAAAAAGTACATGAGATAATTGAGGTGTATGTTATACGCAAGCTTAAAGTTTTGATAATGGCTCTAAATTTTTTTGCTATAATAGGTAATGATAGAGATTTGGGCTATGATGAGGATGTTGTGCATGATGATGAAGTTAAAGTAGATACTATTGAAGAAAAGAGTAGTAATGATAGGGATATGGGTACTTATGGGAATGAAGTTGAAGGTGACAATGAAACTGAATTTGAAGATGATAATGAAGTTAAAGGAATATATGATATGTTTGGTATTTCAATTCTAGATAGCCATTAATAAATGAATATTCACTTTAATGACTATGAAAGTTTCATTAGTAGTGATGAGTATCCTAATGGAGACGTGTATAAGGAGCCAATTAGAAGACCTAGTACAAGTATTAGACATGAACCAGGTGGTGGTATACATTGTACAGTAGGTATTGAATTTGGTAATGCTAAAGAGTTCAAAGACAATAGCAATAAGGTTTAATGTCTAATACAAAAGAAAGTGAGAAGGATACAAGTCGGAATTGTATGCAGTCTATGATAGTAAGGAAAATTGTTTCAAAATCAAGACATATATATCTAAGCATACATGTTCTATAACAAACAAGCCTAAAATGATTTCAATAAAGTTTTTAGCTAGACGCTTCCAAGATCGAATTCTAGAGAAGCTTAGCATTATCACGACAAAGAAAATTGAAGAAAGCAGATAACGTTGAACATGTTTGTGAAATCTATTGTATATATGATTGTTAAGAGGAAATTCAGGAAGGAGAGAGCATTAGACTATGCTAGTGAATATTCCGAGCTATTAGGTTATAGCTAGGAGTTGAAACACAGCAATCCCAGTTTCATAATGGAACTGCAATATAAAAAAATCAAGAAACCTTGTTATTGCAATTTAAGAGGTTATACATTTCTTTTGTAGCTAAGAAAAAGGATGGAGGCACTTGAGGCCCATACTTGAGATACATGGTGGTTTCTTAAAGACTAAACTAATCATTATAGATAGAAGGGATGAAGATAGAGGCATGCATAAAGTTAAAAATACTTATTCATGTCATTCTTATCAATTGATTTAGAGTTGGAATATAGAGATAGAGTCACAATAACATATGACATACAAAAGAAGTGTAAATGTATAATTGGGTTATTTATTATATGATATGTTATCATATTACGTTATTTGGTTATCATTTTATGACTTATGTATCCAAGGATTAATAAGAGTTATTAAGGAGACTCTTCAAAATGCATGTCATAAAATGTGTGTCAAACATATTTACCAGAATTAGCATAGACAATGAAGTCGTAAATATTTGAGGAGACAATTTTAGGCATATGCATGGTCTATGTACGTTAAAGACTTCAATGAGCAATTGAAGAAAGTGGACAATATTAAAATTAGGTGTGTTTCTTCATTGCTTAAATATCCAAAAAAGAGTTGGGCGAGGTTATACCAATCATTTAAGTCACAAATGTCCAATTATTGATAACAATAATAATATGAGTGAGAATTTTAATGGATAGATCCTACCAATAAAAGATAGACCAGTAACTAGTATACGAGAAACAAAGAACAATAGTGATAAAGAGACATACTGAAAGAAGGGTGTATACATATGCATGGAAATCAAATATTAGACTTGCATTTGTGAAGAAGCTTGAAAAAATTAGGAGGCAATGCATTGGTGTATTGTGTGTAATGAAGTATATAAGGTCAATAAAAGGGTTAAAAAGCATATTATGAGACTAGCAAGGGACAATTGATGTAGTTGTAAAGCGTGGGACCTATATGGTTCCCTATGCAAACATGTCATTAATGTTATTAATCACTCCAAACAAAAATTAGGGATATTTGTAAATGATTACCACAAGAAGAACACCTTTTTAAGAGTATATGATCAAGTCTTATAGCACAATAGGAGAGTGATGTTTAGGCCATTGAATGATAATAAGCAAATAAGATAAGAGAGTGGAAGGTTAAAAAGGCAAGAAAGAAAGATAAAAATGAACTAAAATAAGTATCAAGTGCAAGCAAAGTGTCCCAAAAGGGTCATGTACAAAAATATAGAAAATCTAGTGCTTTTAGGCATATAGTAAAAATAATGTAATAAGACCTAATGAATAACATGTCAATGTAAGTAACTAATAATTTATTATCTTTTTTTAACTTTTCTCTAATTATTGAAGTTAACATTATGCATATTATTTTGTATGTTGAAAAACTTTTACTAAAAGGCCAATAGTTAGAGAATTATCCTAAGTAACTTAACAATGGTAACTTAATGATTCTTAACAACTTACAAATTAAAATGCCACTCATTTAAACTAACTTATGTTCAATAAACTCTAATTTAAAGTAGCATGTTAAGTATTAAGAAATGTCATCCTAGTCAACAAAGTATCAATTTGACTTATACTTGTATTAAACTCATATGCATTTTTATTAACAAGTTGATCAATATTAAACCTATATGTATGTTCATGTTAGATAACATGTTGATTCATAAGTTGTTAATTCTACAAACATGACTCAAAGGAAATATAAACAAGCCAATCCAAGATCTTTTAAATTCTCATTTAAACTAAGAAGTTTTAAGCTTCTGGGTAATTCAAGCATCACTTCAAGATAATCACAAGCTACTGTAACCAAGAGAGGAGAGTAATAATTAGGACTAATGTCTAATAAGTTGACAAACCAGACAATTGATTTAGTGTATTGTTGTATTTTAGTTTATCACAATTGAATTGGTGTATTTCGTAACTAAATCTTATATTTGTTACTCATATTGAATGAACATTTTTATTTTTCTTAGAGGTTGTGTAAACAATACATACACGAGAAATATATGTGATATATTTTATATGCAGGGAGATATGCTATTTGGTTTCAGTGGTATATTGGCCATTTGATTGATGACAATTTCATATCATTATTTTTAAAAAGTGAAGTTAAAATTTAAGAATTGAAAACATTATTTTTTTAAAAAAATAACATTATATGTTAATAGAAACGTTCTTTAACTATTAATTTGTTTTTTCACCTAGTTAAGTTATTTAGCATATTACATTCATCTATACTCATTTTTTAGTAACACAATGTTGAAAAAATTCTAGCATATAATGTATTGTTAGATAGAGATCACTAGTAGATAACTAAGATTTATATCTTCATTCAATAATTAAAAGCATAATTACATTCATACTAATCATACTAAAATTTTACAACCACATGGAAAATGAATAATGAAATGAAAATTGAACTAATACTTATAATTATGTTGAACCAAGTCAACCTCAACTCTTTTTTTCTCTCTAGTCAACATCTTGTTTTAAAATTTTTAATTACTCGTCATATTCTTTTGTTTCATATATACTCCCCATTCTTTAAGCCTCGTTCCTCAGTTCAACTATAGTTTCCCATAACTTTTGAATTATATATACATCTCTCTCAGGAAATTGATTATCATACCATTAGAAAATTTCATAATTACAAATTAGGTAATTGAAACATCCTAAAAATCTTCTGTCTAGATTACTATCACTCCATAATGGCCTCAAAGTGCTTTATTAGCATTATTATAATTAGAGTTGCTAGATGTTGATAATTCCATCTGTAAAGTTATAACAAGAGCTCCATATTCATTATGTTCAATCAACTATATGATAAAGAAAATGACCCTTTCAAAAATATGCATAACGGTTATAAGATTGGATTTTGTTTAGTATAAAAAGCTACATTAGTTGCTCCATGGCCATCAAAGACAAAATACAAACCACTTGATAACTTAGAAAAAGAACCCAAATAATATAGATACATCACTAATCATAATTTGTTCATCATCTTTGGAAGATCTAGATTTAACATCAGCACAACTACCAAAACAAACGCATGGAAAAGATTTGGCAGTAGAAACTTCAATAAAAGTCTCTTTAATGGTTTATTAGCAACTAACAAGCTAAAATGCAAGAAGGAAAATAATAAAGTTTATATCTCAAAATGTGTAGAAATTGTACATAAACAAATGTTGAGTGAAGAAAGAAAAGGGAGCACAATATGCATAAAACAATAATTCATTCCTAGGATTTGATTTGGGGTTTCTTAGGGGAGGAAGCAAGAGAGAATAAAATGTAACATTTTCAATTCCATCCTTTTTACTGGAAGAGATAAAGAATTTTCTTTTGTGATTAAGGATGAAAAAGGAAACCAAATAGATACATAAAGCTTTAAGGAAACTATGTTCTTAAGAGACATATTCACTACTTCATTATAACTCTTACTCTTCTAACACCTTGCTTTTTCAATATAATTTTTGTGTATTTTTTATTTTTATATGATAAAAAATAAGAGCGAGATAGGAGTACCTGAAGCTGCATAAGCATTAGAATATTTGTTATAACATATTTAAAGATGAAGACCTCTTCGTTCAAACCAAACACGACAGTGATAGTAAAATCAAATTAAACATGGCAATGACATGGAGGATACATTCATCAAAGAAAAAGTTTCACCACATTTTGTCATAGGAGAAGCCACACCATACCTCTTCAAAGGAGAAGTCACACCACACCTATAAAGAGAGAAGCCAAGTGTTAAAGAATGTTGGCAGGAAAGAGAAGAGAAAACTGGAAGCTCTAATGAGAACCACAACAACAAAGAAGAACAATGGATTACAAAGGAGTGAAAAAGAGATTAGGGATTTGAACCAGATATAGAGAAGAAGACATGAAAAGAGGGAGGCCTTGTCTAGTTCTGACTAGATACATAATGAAAAAAGATTAGAGATTTGAACTAGGAGCAAAAAAAGAATATATGAAAAGAGGGAGGAGGAGTCTAACTTTAATTAGACACAAACCTAAACGATCATATTTGGATTTCCACAACCAATGTCATCTGGCTTAATGAAACAGTTTACGCTAGACGACAATATCTAGGTAATAAGCCTCCATTTTTTTAATTTTTAGGTTTCACAGAAAATAAAAAATAATGTCAGCTATACTTTTTATAGTGAAGGGTTGGCGATGATGTTGAGGTTCTTTTTGAATATTTATGAAACGTTGAGGTTTTTTGAAAAAGAATTAAAATATTATATTTAAAATTAAATTTTGATAAAAAATGTTAGGATCCAATTTTATCTTTTTATCATTTATATTATGAACATTTGAAATATCATCTTGTATCTACTCTTTTTAGTTATTTAAATGTTCTATATCACACAGCAATATGGAAATGACTCCTGAGGAGCTTTAAAAGATGTGGAAGAAAAACAAATAAGATATTGTAAAGAAACCAGTTGAGACTTTCTTTATTCATCATCAGTCAGTTATATTCATTAATTGGAATCAGTTATTTTCTATTACATATTTAGTCTCCATGTTTGCTTAAATTACAAGATTACTTATTCTATAACTAAAAAAAAACTTTAAACTTTCAAGGCTTCTTCCTCAGCTAACTAGTGCTCAATTTCAGCTTATGTAAATATTTCATCAGTAACTGGAATATTACCCCTCAAGTTGGAGTTTGGTGCCAATCACACAAACCCAACTTTGACAATAGACTCTAAAATATAAAACCATCCAAAGATTTTGTGAAAATATCAGCTAATTGTTGTTTATAAGAGATATAATGTGGATGTATGAACTAGCTTTCTTTGTATTTGTCCTGAACAATATGACAATAAATCTTCAAATGCTTCGTTCGTTCATGGAAAATAGGATTAGCAGTAATATGTAAAGTTGCTTGATTATCACATTATAAAGAAATTGGAAATTGAGTAAGAATGTGAAAATCCTGTAAAAGATAAGAGATTCACTGGAGTTCACAAACCATCACTCCCATGCTACAATATTCAACTTTAGCAGAAGATTTTGATACTATTGGTTGTGTCTTTGTTTCCCAAGATATCAAAGAAGAACCAAGGAAAACACAGTAGCCTGTAAGAGAAAGTCGTGTAATAGAATAAGTTGCTCAATCGGCGTCACAATATGCTGTAATATGGAAAGAAAACGATACAGGATAAAATAACCCTTTTGAAAGACATCCTTTCAAATATTTTAAGAATGTAGAGCAACTTTCCAGTGAAGAACAGTAGGAGACTGAATGTATTGACTCAACTGTTGAACTAAATGTGCAATATTAGGCTAAGTAAATCCTAAATACAATAAATGACCAACCAATCTTTGATATGTTGCTAAATCTATAAGTATCGGAGCATCTTCAACATTAAATTTGTATGCCTTTAGAAGTGGAGGTTGTTTAACTTTTGCACCTGCTAAGCCAGCATCTTCCAAAATACCAAGAATCTATTTTCTTTGATTAACATACATTCATTTAGATGATCGAGCAATCTCCAAACCAAGAAAATATTGTGCAGAGCCTAAATCCTTGATAGTAAATTATTGATAAAGAAATCCTTTAGATGATCGAGCAATCTCCAAACCAAGAAAAAATTGTGCAGAGCCTAAATCCTTGATAGTAAATTATTGATGAAGAAATTATTTGACAGATAATATTTCAGCTTTTGAAGCACATGTAAGAAGAATATCATCAACATAGACAATTAGAGCCAAGAAATCTGAACCTATTCCTTTGATGTATAAACAATTGTTATGAGTTGACTTCGAAACCAAATTGATGAAGACGATGAGAAAACTCCCGATTCCATTATCTTGACGCTTGTTTAAGTCCATACAGCAGTTTTTTCCATCTGCAAACTTTTCCATCAAGTGCTTTTGTATAACTTTGTAGGGGCTCCATATAAATTTCTTCATCTAAAAATCATGTAAAAATGCATTGTTGATATCCAACTGATGCAAATGTCATGCCTTCACTGTTGCAATAACTAGGAATGTTTTGATTGTCACCACTTTAGCAACAAGTAAGAAGCAGTTATAATAATCTTCCCCTTCTATTTGATGAAAACTCTTTGCTACTAATCGAGCCTTCTATCTGTCCACAGTTCTATCATTTTTATATGTAACCTTGTACGTGCATTTAAGCTTATTGCCCTTTTGTTAGGAAGTAAATTAGTTAACTCCCACGTTTGTTTTTTTCTCTCTAAAGCTTGTAATTCATCCTGCGTCTCTCTTTGCCAATTCTTAACTGTTTTAGCTCGATAATATGAACTTGGTTCTTTAATATTTGAAATATTTGTCAAAAACGACATGTATGTAAAAAAGAAATGTGCTGAAACAAAGTAGGGATATGTTGGTGGTGTGTGTGGTGACAACTGATGAGTACTCACAATGGAGTTAGACATCAAGGAAGATTGTGCAGAATTTGAAACAAAATCTTTCATGTATAAGCGTTTTTTTCTTTGGTCTGGTACTTTTCTTGGTAGGAATTATTTCATTGTTTAACGTTGTACATAAAGTTTCAATATGAGAACATATTGTATGGTTCAATGAGGAATCAGTTGCAGGAATAAGAACAAAATTAGTTTGAGAATCACCATTAGAGCTGGAATGATGAAAATGAGTGATTGGATTTTTTGAATCTAGGCAAATCACATGTAAAGGAATGTCAATATCATATGCAACAATGTTTTGATATCGAAATATGTTTTCATAAAAGACGACATCTCTGGAAGTAACTACTTTTTTCGTTTCCAAATATTACAACTTCTAGGCCTTTTTGTCCAATTAAACAGCCAATGAAAACAACATTGAAAGCTTTAGATTCAAACTTATCTTTATGAAGGAACGAATTTAAGGCAAAGCATAAGCATCCAAAGGTTTTGAGAAAGTAATAATCTGGTTCGTTGTCGAAAAGTATTTGATAAGGAGTTTTCCAAGATATAGAAGATGAAGGAAGTTTACTTATGTTATAAGTAGCCGTGACAATGGATTTCCCTTAGAAATGAATATGGATATACGATTGAAACATCAAAGATCTTGCCACTTGCAATAGATGTCTATGTGTTCGTTCTAAAACTCCATTTTGTTGAGGGGTATAGATGCATGTTTTTTTGATGAACAATGCCTAAAGAAGATGGTAGAGATTTACATAATAAACCAGTAAACTCTGTACCATTGTCTGTCCTTATAATTTTAATAGACGTGTCAAATTGGTCCTTGACTAGGTTGAAGAAAGTATGAAGTGTTTGAATGGTTTTATGTTTATGCTTAAGCAGAAAAGTCCATATGTTTCTACTAAAATCATCCACAATGGTTAAACAATAATGGTTTCCATTGGTTGAAGCATATTTGTAAGGACCCTATAAATCAGCATGAATAAGCTCAAAACATGCGGTTGAATGGATGGTACTAGTTGGGAAATGTTGTCTACTCTAATTGGATAAATGACATCCTTCATATGGAAATTTTTCTTTAATAGAAAGATCCTTTGTTCCATTCAAGTGCTTTATTGCATTCATAGATGGATGTCCCAAGCTTTGATGCCAAGGATCAACAGTATTTATGGAGTTTACAAAAAGATTTGGATACAATTTCGAGGTACATTGTTTTATGGTTTCAAGATGATAAGAGCTGGATTTTAGAATGTACAATTGTCTTATCACTTTCTTTACTGCAAGCACTTCATCAATCATTAGGTCTTGTATTATGCAGAAAAAATGTTGGAAGTTAAACTTTACATGAGCAATAATGGTGAGCTTATTAACATATAAAAGATTGAATTTGAAAGAAGGAATGTGTAAGCAATTAGTCAAGGTTAGTCTTTTATGTAGTTAAACATCACCTATATGATGAACAAGCTTAATGGATCAATCTAGTGAATGTATTGGTGTAAAATTGTTCATAAAAGAGGGAATTTTCATGAATTCAGATCCTCACATATGTGGCTTAAAGCGCCTGTGTCAACTATCCAAGAACCATATTCAATTAAGTCAAGTGAAATGAGAATGTGATTAAGAACCATACCTGCAAAATTGTCAGAGTGTGAGAAATTAACTATATGTTTTTCAACTCCTACTTTTCCTTTGAAGAACTTGTCAATCTCTTGTTGTATCATGACTGAAACGTTTGATTTCCAGTCTCCTTGTAAGATTTTTCCACCTATTTCATCTACTCCATTAACCAAATTCACAAACGACTTCTTTCCTTATTTGTTCTTCTTTTCCTTTAATTCCTTAAACCACTATAGATACCCGTAAATCTTGAAGCAAGTTTCTTTTCTATGTTTATCCATATTGCAATAATCACAATATTACTTTGACTTATCGACAGATTCTTTCCTTTTCAGCATACCTCTTCCTGCACCGATTCCATCTTTCTTGTGTCCTTGTGATCTGAACATCATGGCATTTTCAACTTCATATGTGAGACTCATGCTCACTACCTTTTGGTTTTCAACTCTTAATACCATTGAATATACTTTATTTATAGTTGGCAATGGATCTATAATCAAAATTTGGTTTCTCACACTAACGTAAATTCCATTCAAACCCTTCACAAATTGCATTAACTTGTTTTTGGATTTAAGTTCTGCAATTTGTTTCCCTGCTCCATAATTACATTGAGGAACTGGCGTTAAGCAATTTAACTCATCCAATAACTTTTTTAGTTTTGTAAAATATTTTTCTATAAAAAGGTTTCCTTGAGATATTGAACTTATCTCTCTTTGAATCTGGTATAATATTGGGTCATTGCATTCTCCATATCTTTCCCCCAATTCTTCCCACAATTCCTTTGTAGAAGTTGTGTATAAAAACGCTTCAACAATGCCCTTTGAAATCAAATTGATGATCCATGAAGTCACCATGCAATCCACTATGCACTAATGCTCATAATCTAGTGATTCATCATCTGGCTTCGCACATCTCTCATTGATAAACCAAACTTCAGCTTAGCTCCAACGTTGTCTTCATAGCTCTGCTCCATGACAAGTAGTTGTTTCCATTTAGCTGAGTAGTAACCAGAATCATGCCTGGATGATCAGATCCCTGAAGCTGCATTGGATTTCTGTCATTATTTGATGCTTCTCTCACAAATCTAAAACTTGACTCTCTCATATCCTTAGCCATTGATGTAGAATTCAAGTAAAAATGTAGAGCAAAAGAAGTTTCACGAAACTCTTTCCTACTTTGATACCATGTAAAGAAATTGTTAGAAGACAAACTCGTATAAAACTCTTATGGGTTTTTCTAAGTACAACAGTTGAGTATAGTTATTGTCTTTTACTTTTGTTAGTTGTCAAACTCATTTATTATGGATATTTTGGTTAGCTGTCTTTGGGCTATCTAAGTCGGGGATAAACCGATGTTGATGGCTATAAAAGAACCTTATAGTTGTTTATTAGCTTAATGTTTTGTAAGTGAAAAAAGCGGAGAAAAAACAAAGGATTATAAAAAAAATGGAGCTATAACTCAAGAATGTGTAAAGTTGTTATTTTATCAATATTTATTGTTGCTTGATTTTAAGTAGGTAGTCTAACTGATTTCCAGCAGAAACCAGTCGATTTCTTTATTCATCTCAATCATTTACATACATCAGCTGGAATCAGTTGTTTTCTATTACATATTCAGTCTCCATGTTTGCTTAAATTACAAGATTACCTATTTTATAACTGAAAAAAAACTGTCAACTTTCAAGACTTCTTCCTCAGCTAACTAGTGCTTTGTTTCAACTACTGTAGGTATTTCATTAGCAGCTGTAACAGATATGTTCTTCATGCTAAAGAGGATGAATGATGAAGACTGCTATTTGTCTGACTAGTTTCTTGTAGATAGTGTTAAAGGTGGCAGGTAAGGGAGTATCTTGCCTAACATTCATAACGGAAGCAACTATTGCCTCTATCTTCAAAGTTACAATAGACACAATTGTCTGTCCTTATGTTATACAATTCATAACCTGTATATTATAGCAGGTATATGACTAGTAATCTTCAGCTTCCTTCTTTATTGGAAACTGTAAAGATTATCTTGCACCATACTTGAAATCTTTATGTTCATGCCTAAATAGGAACCATATGAAAGATATATCAGAACTAACTTTTATCTTCAAAGAGTACTTTCTCTTGCAAAAGGACAGCATGATCCATTTGATTTAGATAATTCCATTATTATTGTACTTGGGTTTACTATCTGTATATACTTAAGTGTCTATTATTATCTATACTCCCACATGCTACTGCCGTCTTTGTAATGGATATCCTTACAAGATGATCCTGTGTTGCGGTGCAACTAGGTGCAGTTTAAGTTACCGCCAACTAGAAGCAAGCACGGGTGGCTCTTAGCAGTAGGGATGAATCCTGAAAATGCATTCGACTACTCTAAAACCTTATGCTGTAGATGTTAGTAGTTGGCATCTGTGGCTCATATGTCATCAATAAAGATCAATCACGAATATCGTCTTTCATAAGTGTAGTGCGTTATGTAACCAATTGATTGCTAACGAAGAAATCAAACCATGAATGACCAACTGAAAACATGATCAATTTGCGAGATAGGCAAGAAAACTTACCATTTTGTTTCGCTATTTAAGGCCCAAAGAGTTGTATGTAATGTAGCATTCGATGGTATGATCAGTTGACTCCCTACAATCATGTGTAGTCAATATAGTTAGAATATTACTAGAATATCAGCTTACTATATTTAAAGATTCTGTATGTCATGGATGACCTTAGATTTAGCAATCATAGCCCTAACTCCGTATTTAGTTAGGTTTGATCTTGTATAAATAGATGTGTTTTCCTTTCCTCAGCAATCAAGGTAGCGGTTAGTTCATATTAGGTAATGATAATAGGAATGACAATAAAAAAGTAAAGAATGAGAATGAATATAATTATTATAATTATGATAATTGGTTAAAATAAAAGAATGATTACTATTATTATTGATGGTGGTTAGTTTGTTGAAGATGTTAAGAAATAAAATTTTTTTAAAAATTTGTTTTACATTAAATTTTAATATATTCTAATTAATTATATTTAATTTTAATATATTCTAATTAATTATATTGTTTTCCTAAAAAAGGAAAAATAATTTTTAATTTTTTTTGTTTTACATCAAAATTTAATATATTCTAATTAATTATATTTAATTTTAATATATTCTAATTAATGATATTTAATTAATTATATAGTTTTGCTAAAAAATAAAAAATTAGTTAAAATTTTCATATCAAATTTTAATACATTCTAATTAATTATTTTTAATTTTAATATATTTTAATTAATTATATTATTTTGCTACAAAAAAAAATTGTTTGAGGGGTATAAAGTAATCTCCAAAACTCATATTAAAATACTACTCACGCAATGATAATGTATAACTAATCCACGTTTTTCATTCTCGTATTCATTGATATCTTTCAAACTTATGAACTAAGCACTATCTAATTAATTAAACAACGTACATTGAGATAATATACGAGATTCTCCTCTTCAATTTCTTCAACATGTTATCAGAGCTATTGTGAAATTCTTAGGGATCCAAGTTTAGTTTGCTGTTAGAGTTTCTCTCGCTACTCTGTTGTGAGAATCTTCCGTAATAAAAATTCCTCACAGTTCATGTTATGTTCAGACCACCAATATCACCATTGCCATTATGTTGCTCTCAAACTAAACTAGTGACAAAGCTGGCATTCTTTTTTACTCATTTGAAGCAAGCAAGACTCTTTTTTTTTTTTAATTACAAAAGGGAACTACAATACTAAATTAACGCTCTGGGGTACATAGCGCCTTGCGCATCGTGACGGAGGATCTCCTGAACTCCAAAAGGGGGCTTGTGTAGGATAGAAAGGCCAGGGCTGCCCATCCCAGCGAGTCGAGCGAGGCTGTCCGTGCACTGGTTTCCCTCCCTGAACACGTGCTTCATCTGAACCGTCCACTCTCGGCATAATAGTTGCTGAATACCTGTCATCAAAACAGAAACCTCAGTCAGTACCACAAGTGGATCAGAAAGAATGTTAATAATCTCGAGGGAGTCGCCCAGGCTAGAGTGAGACCCGAGAGCACCCCCTATAACTCCGTAGTCAACAGCGATCTCCTACCGAGGTTTTGCTGGAATCCGCCTCGCCACTATCTATTGCAATCCCGAATTAGACCCCCGGCGGAAATCATGTTGGACACGGGGTTCATAGTGCCATCGGAGTTGACTTTCACCCATTCTACCGCAGGCTTCTTCCACCCCACGAAGGTACCCACCGGTAAACCCTGAGCTGGAAAAACACACTTCTCTATCATCCTGGCTCGGGCAATCCACCTCATGTAATCTATAATAACTCTGTGCCCCTCATCGGGCCAAACAAATGTCGGCTCAAAGTTGTTGCTGTTCCTCCATTTCCAGAGGAACCAGCACGTGACCCTAAAGACCGTGACCCACGCTTCCTGCTGCACCTGAGCCTGCTTTGTGAGGTTACACGACAACCAAATGCCCACCTCCTGCTAGAAAAAAGTCCTATCCACTACCTCCTGAGGAAACTGACGCCAGAGAGCTTGAACCTTAGGGTAGTCCCGGACCACATGTGCAATGGTCTCTTCCTGCCCACAGAAAGGGCATCGATTGTCGATGGCAATATGCCGCTACACGCGCTGTTGATTCGTCA
>JAOTAX010000198.1:13663622-13678505 GCA_025629825.1 Erythroxylum guanchezii | reverse complement strand
ATCTTGGTGGTGGGGGCCCAGTGTACCACTGGCCCCCACCTACCTCCGTCCCTGTCTCTAAGTGTCGACGATTAAAAGTAATCAAAGAATATCACCACCTCTCAGCCTTATCATATTTCTGCTGTTACAATTGTCGAAGAGTCTCTTGAAAGTACCTTTCCTAAATTTTCCTTCAAGGATATTTAAACCATCCCACAATAACTTCAATCAGAATATAGAAAATCTACCTCACAAGCCTTGTACATCACACCAAGTATATCTTCATCATGTTTTTTTCTTTTTTATCACGCTAACCATATGACTTATGATTCTTCTGTTTTCACTTACAAAGCTTGTCATGACATTACACCTATCGATCATTCTGCAAATAGTTCAAGTATGCATATTCAGAAAATAGGAACAATTACCACACTTGAATTGTCTATCTTTGGTGTTTTTTATGTTCCAAAATTCTCATTGAATCTCCTATCTGTTGGCCAATTATATAAACTTGGATTTAATGTACTTTTTCTAAGTCATCGTTGTTTTGTGTAAGATTCACTGACAGGCAAGGTCCTAGGGACAATAGTAGTTTTGGCAAACTGTTTAAGCTCTAATCTCCCCATATTCCTTCTAAAACTATTGTTGCCACTAATACTTCTAGCATTTGGCATGCTCGTTTAGTTCATGCTTCCAGCTTTAGATTTGGGGTCTTTACTTCTAGCATTTGAGACTGATTAATCACTAAACGTATTGGTCAACCGATATGGTACATTGGTCAACCAATACATTAATTAATGTTGCTACAAACTCAAGATATGTTAAATTTAACAACTTTAACTTATATTGGTCAACCACTAACCTATATAATTTAACCAATAACTCAAAAACATCATTTTAATTACTTCAAATGCTCAAAATCAATTTGTTTAATCTAAATATAATTAAAAAACTTTTCAAAATGTTCTCCAAAGATTATTTGAAATATCAAGATTCTTTCGTAATTAAATTGAAAGGTTCAATGCCTTTTAATAAATGCAAAGAGTCATATCATGAAGTTAAATAAAATGTTTATGCATTGTGAGCCTTCTAGATCATCAAATTAATAAAGTGAGACTACAAATAATAATACAAAATATAAAATGACTTTGATGAACCTTGATCTTCGTTTGTTCTTGTTTTGATCTTCATTTTTGTGTGTTTTAAACTTCAACTTATCTTGTTTAACTTCATACACTATCTTCTTAAGTTGATGGCTTCATTTTATTCTAATATCTCCTTTCATCAAAATAATAAACACATTAGTACTAATCATGTTTTGTTATCATCAAAACATTATTTGGAACCTTCCTTGGTTCATCAATTTTCAATTGCATGAAGTTCCTAAAACCATTGTTTCGAGTATGGATATAAAGTTCTTGGGTTATTTTTGGAAAACCGTATGAGAGAAGTTAAGAGTAATTTGTTATTTTCTACAACTTTCTATCTACAAACTGATACTAAAACTAATGTGATTAATATGTATGTACTTTATTATATACTATTAGTGGTAAGAATCTTAAAACTTAGGAAGAGTATTTCCCTTTCTTCTTTCGAGATTGTTTATGAATTTAACTCACTATCTCTTTTAGATCTTGTGTCTATTCTTTTATGTGAAAAAGATAGTTTAGATTTAAAAAAAAAGAAACTCAAATTAGTGAAAAAGCTACATAAGCAGGAAAAGTTAAACATTGAGAAGATTGCCCAACAAAACATAAAACAAGCTAAAAATAGGGGCAAATAAGTGATATTTAAACCTAGAAATTGGGATTAGGTACACTTAAAAAAAGAGAGGTTTCTTAGCAAGGAAAAGTCCAAGTTATAACCAAGAAAAGATAGAACTTTTCAAGTCACAAAAATAGTGAATAACAACGCTTACAAATTTGACTTACTAGGTGAGTATGTTATTCATAATACTTTCAATATTGCTAATATATCTCCTTTTGATTTTGTAAACAAAGTTGTTGATTTGAGAACAAATCCTTTTAAGGAAAAGGAAAAAGATAGGAGTTAAGCATCAACTCAAACTACAAAAGCTTCTAAATAAGGAAGACTTAAAGAGGGGCCTGGACAGATTGCAAATATTTTAAATCAAATGCCAAAAGTTACTGAAGATCCATTAGAAAATATTGGAAGATCATTTACAAGTAGTCGAGAAAAGAAGGTCAAAGGAGTTGTTGATAAGTTAATGATGGATTTTATACAAGAAAGAAAGTTTTTTCTATTTTAAGAGACTAAATCCAAGTCCATAATATTTATTTAAGTTAAGGAACAAGCTATGGAAAGAGAAAATAGAATATAGCCACCAACATTGGTGTCTAAAGTTGATCTTATACTAGTTTTAAAAATTGGAGAATTAGATGACATGACACCAATATGGGAGTATGTTAGATTTATGCTTTAAAATAATTTCATATTGGTGCCGAACATAAAATGATATTAGTGCTAATCTTGTCTTCATTTGTAACACACCACTACCATAGAGCATATACCTAAACATCCAGAGGACATTCAAGAACATATCTTATGAGAATGGCATGTTAGAGCAACCGTATTCACTATTATGGCATCATACAAAGCATAAGAGATCATAAGTTCAACATTTCTCATTTCATTTCACAAACATCATTTACATTGTCATTACATCTCATAATCCATATACGTACATTACAAAAACATATGAGAGTTTACTGTTCTTTAAAAAATATCTAACATGAAATGAGATGCTAACAGAAACAATCTATCTAAACTCCTTAGATATTAGTTGACCAGACCTTTGAATCATTTCTGATTCCAAAATTGACAATACTAGACTGCTACTAGATTGTCTTAGAAGCTAGGTCTCCTCAGTACCTGTAAAAACAATGTTGCAATTTTGATAAGTTTTGCGAACTCAGTGAGTGAATAATCATCAATGTGCTCACTCGAGTCAAACACAACATCACAATTATACAACCAAATTCACAAGTATATCACATTAGCTTGAATCAATTCCCATATAGTTTTGTATACCTAATCACACTATACATCATATCTCAATAAGCACATTATAATAAAACATGTCATATAATCTTTTCAAAACAATCCAATCCTTCACCTCAATCATTCATATCATCAACATGTATACAAGTATTGCAGATCATTATATCAACACAATTCATTACTTTTTTTTTCACAATCATTCACATGTACACAAATATAGCATAACATTATATCAACTCAATTTAGTCAATCTTTACAATGATTCATATGATATATGTAAAAATAAATATGTAATGCACATGAGACTCCACTTTCATTTTTATTTTGTTGTGACTGAGCGCCTATTTAACTGTCCCGTATCCATTGTAAATATCGGGCTCATTTTAGATACTATCCCATATCCATTATAGAGACCTGGCTCATTAATCACTGAGCTTGTGGCTCTGTGTGCACATTTATGAGCTTTAAGCTCTTTTTCACATTGGTCACTCCGGTCACAACTCCTTTATCTGATCATCCATGTCAATGTAATGAAAATGCATTAAATCACATATTATGCTATCAATAACTCTCATTCAACGTGTACAATCATATAGCACATTCATCAGATCTAAGTCTGGCATTCAACATATAGTTTAGAGCATAATTTCCATATTTACATTCAATTTGCAAACACTTCCCATACAATCCCGAATATCAAACTCCTCAGACCATCAATGTTTGGAATTAACAAAATCATATCAGTAATAGTTCAATATCTAATAGTTCATTAAGAACAATTCAAATATAGTGAGTAAACATCTAGGTTAACTCACAATATGCTCCAGAAAGTTATTGCCTTCACGAGCCGGCAATGTCTGGAAGTTGTCGGTCAATTTGTGCTTCTAAATCACGTAATACACATATATGTACACATTAATAACTTGTTTAATCAAATAAGTACTTAATGATACACATGTATATGCGTTATGTTCAATGCATGCTCAATTGGCTATCTCGAGTATGTATCCTTATTCACAATTCTTGACCATTCAAAAAGCATAGCTTTTATATTACCACTTTACAATCAGGTATGTACCTTTATGTTAGCTTGATTCACTCCAAATTCATCAACCATACTTTACACTTATCCTTGAACATTTTCATGATAAAAAAGCCTCTCATAATCTATACACAATTGTTATTTAAATTTAGAATTTCAGCAACCTAAATCTATACATTTACTAAACTTTTTCCAGCAATATATATTAATACACTTACCCAATTCTCATTCATAATTACCCCATGTTCTTCAATTCTCATTCATCCATACCTTATACACATTACTCATGTCCTTAAGATCATGATTGCATTAAAAGAAATCATTTATTCCTTTAACATATCAAAATTTCCATATTTGAACTCAACCACATTAAAACAGTCTATTCTTTAGGTTATGACATCAATTAACTATGTAAACTTATCAAGCTCTTAACCAATGAATCAAGCAACAATTTAGGCTCATTCCTAGCCTTAATCAAGTCTAAATATACCAATTAAGAGTGAAATTTCTCAGCTGGTTCGACATGTACGCAAGGTTGAAATTAAAATTCCAGAATTTTTCATCAACATCGCTAATGTGTGTAACTTTACTACTTTCAATACTTCACGAATTTTACAAGCTTAAAGACATCACTAATACCTGAAAATTTCCAAATTTCGTGTCCTTTAAGGTTACTTCATTTCAGGTTAATTTAACTTCTATATTGGTTACACTAAGGCTTACAAAATTCTGCTCACTTATATCATTAACAATCACTTTTTACAAACACACCTACAACTCTAATTTTTTCCAGATTCGAAAATGCCTTAATAACACCTATCTTTAGCATGAATTCCTCATCAATTATGTCAAACACATCAAAAAATAGAACAGAAAAGTACCTATTCATTCTCCATTTTCCAACACATCTTCAACATCAACATCATATACAATCTATCTCAATTTCATTATCATAAATTCTCTATTATAACATGCCATAAATAGCAATCTTTTACTTACTTGTCTACCTCAAATTCTAGCTCAAATTATCAAGCTAATTCAGCTCTCCATGCATGCAAAAATCATCAAAAATTCAAGGTGGGAATTGAATGGATTTTGGCTAGGATCAAAGGCTATAACAAGAACAACTATGTTCTGATTCTTTACCTAACTTTGTGAGGGTAAAAGCAAGGATTATTGGTATAGCAATTGGACACAAACATAGCCAAGATACAAGGATGTACAGGTGAGAGTGTTTCGGTGATGTGAGAAGAAGAAAGAAGAAGAAATGAACAAAACTAATTTTACTCCTACAGAAACTTAACACTTTAGATGCTAGGTGTCTCTATATTACCATGACATATGTCCCTAAGCATGTTCTCCATTTTTCCGGCATATTTGCTGCCAAATGTCACCATTAAGCTAGGCCATTTGTTACACACTCATTGCTGCCATTTGTCAATTAATTAGCTATGCCATTTGTTACTTAATTTTTCATGTCAAATGTCACTAATTCATAGGCTTAGTCATCTTACATTTTCATGTATCAATTTGTCTTACCACTTGGTATTTTTCCTAGACCAAATGTATATTTTAATTCATCAATTTTCCAATTGTACCGATTAATTCCAAATTTACTACTTGTAATCAATCAAACAAAAATCCAAGGCATAAATAATACAAAATTCACATCATGATCATTTTAAACCTTTCATACCTCGGAATGAGTCAATTGAGACCATATACATTCTTTGCAATGTGTACTAATTCATAATTCATGTGTGCATATTATTGATATGTATGTAAATGAAATGCAATTCATGAATTTTCAATGATATAGCTTATATGCAATAGTCTAGGGTTCTAATCCCTCAATTTGAAAAACCAGTTATTACATTATTATACGTAAAGTTTTAGTAGCTAATTAGTGCTAGTATAGAAGTTGATCCAATGCTAGACACATGGATAAAATGTTTTAGTTTTTTAATTGCATACGTCTTTATTTACAAAAGAATTTATTTTGTACAGTTATTTAGTTGTTTCATGATTACGTTTTGGTAAGAATGTTATTTTCCTTTTATAAGTTTAGTTATTAGGTATTTTAGCTATAAAGACTTTGTATTGATGTAACTAAGAGATCATATTATTGATTAATTAAAAGTACCCAGAAAGATTTCATTATTCTTTGATTAGAACAACCCTTGTTTTAGGTCCTTTAATAACTTGCGATCTTATCTATCTTACTAGTGGCAATCAACTTCAGAATCTTATCACTCTCATCTTATCTTTCTATGAGTGCAGTAATTCATATCTTTATTTTGTGTTTTAAGTTAAATTCTTGAATCAAACTTGTCTTAATAAAATGATTCTTGGTCCTTATTCATATTGGTATTGAAATCTCACTAATCATATTGGTGAGGATCATATCAAGTTGTCTTCACACCCTCTCCTTTAAATTCATATCCATATACCTACTAATGTCATAAAAATCTTGATGAAGGTATGACAGACTACCAAGGAAAAGTTTTATTATAATTAATCTCCTTTTGATGTGTGTAACCTTTAGTTACTAATCCAAAATTGCATGTTTACCTTTTTATTACTACTAGCTTCCTTTTATATACTTACTTGCATCCAAAGGCTTCTTCTCTTTGGGAAGCTACACCAGCTTTCATTTACGATTCTTGTTTAAAGATTCCATCTCCTTTATCATAGCTCCCATTCACATATCATTCTTTTGCCTATTCTTAACCTTTTGAAAGTTAATGCCTATATTTATTTGGTGACCTAATAGCATGCCTTATTATATGCATGACTTTACTAATGCTCGTCTTATGATATTATTCTATTTTTTAAACCAAAAATTTTAAACTCTTTTAATTTTGTTCTAGGCTGTCTTAGTTCCACTTCTACCACTTTTATATTGTCTTTTACTAATCCTAACTCATCCTTCTTATATGTTTACTTCAATATATATTACTCATTAAACATTACATCCCTACTAATCACCATCTTCTTTAATGTTAGGTCTAAAAGTTGTATCCCTCCACACTTTTAAGGTAGCCAATGAATATACAATTATTTGACTTTAGATAAAGTTTTAACCTTTCATTGTTGAAAATATACATATAAGCAGGAAAATCGAAGGTTTTCAATCTAGATAAGTATATCTTCTTATCCACACTTCCTCTGCTAGTCCCTTATCCAGTGATGTTCATGGTGGTTTATTAATGGTGTAGCAAACTATTCTCACGGCTTTTGCCAAAAAAATTTTAAGAAGCTCGCATCACTTAGCCTTTTTAATTATGAATTTGTTCATTCTCTTTGAAAAATTATTCTACTATGATATTTTATAAAATGTGTAATGTATCTAAATCAGAAGCTTCGCACAAAATTTCTAGAATTATGAGTCTGTATACTCTATACCATTATCTGATCTCAGGTGTTTGATTTTTTTTACCTATCTAATTATCTATCTCAACCTTCTATTCCTTGAATTTTATAAAGATCTCAAAATTTTCACTGATCTTAACCCTTCCATCATAGTCAATGCACCTTATACAATCTTAACATTGTCTCTGTTGATTCTATAGTAAAAATTATTCATATGTAAAGTGCCCCAAAAAATAAAGTTTTTTCCCAAATATGTTACATGTCAAAACATCACACAACTTTTCGACAGTGCTATCAAACTTCTTGAACCTAACCTATCTTATTTTGGTGATTTTGTAAGCTTTATCATCATCTAATGAGATGGTTCTAAAGTTTTTTAACATATATAACACAAACCAATTTTTATTTAGTGTCATGTGATGTGAGCATCTCATATGTAGAATCTATGAATTTTAAAGTTGACTGGTTAAAACATGGAATATATCTTAATCACTGTAATCCAAGTATTTGCTCTATACTATATTAGCAAACCTTGATGAATCATCATATTTCCTTTCATTATCCTTCCTCTTCTTATTTAAATAGTCCCTCTTGATATGTGATATTTAGTTATAACGACAAACTATCTTTTTACCTTATATTTAGATCTAAAACTCATCTTGGACGAGCCATCCTTATCTACTTCCTCCTATGATTTTAGTTTCCTTTAATATACATCCCTTAAACTTGAGGGCTTCACTGGTATTGAATTTTTATTGGTTTTAAACCAATATTACCTTATTGATATCCTTTAAATCAGTTGTCTCTTTAGCTAATGTGAGCGTTGCAACTAAGTGTTTATAAGAAAGACGTAAGGAACAAAATATAATCATTGCTTTGTCCTCATCGACAATAGTCATCTCTAGCCATAGCAATTCTTTTATTAATTGGTTGAACACATTGATATATTTTTTCAAATTTATTCTTTCCAACATCTTTAACCTCTATAGTTTTGTTTTAGATACAACTTGTTTATGAGAGGCTTTGACCTGTATCGACTCTCTAGCCTCTTTCATATTTTCACAAGAGATGTAATCACGTTGACATGGTAAATGATCTTATCTACCAAAAAAAATTGTATCATTTAACCTAATCTTGCCTATAACTCTTCCCAGTCAAGCTCATCTATGTTGTCTAGCTTGTTCTCTTGTGACTTATTCAACATATCATATTATGCCAACAAATCCTTCACTCTTTATTACTGCAGTCTAAAATTTCCAATTTTGTTAAGTTTCTCTACTTTAAACTTTACAACTGAAGTCATTTTTGCGTTAAAAATATTATAATACCACTTATTGAGAAAATATATAGCTAGAATAAAGAATAAAGAAAGAGAAAATGAGAACACAAGAAGATTGTTAAAGAGTTTGACTCATTTGGTGTATCTACATACTTGTGACCCAAAGTCAACTGTTTCACTATTGAAAAATATGATGATAGATACAATAATTAGGTTTATAGCACATTTATATATGGGACCTTAACTAGTACAATTTTATTCAAATAGTCCCTTTATATAAATTAACTTAATTTAACCATGAATTCAGTGGGTCTTATAAACTTTCTAGAGTTCAAAGTCTACCAAAAATCATATTTTTAGATAAGGTTCAAAAATTGACCATGCGTCGTAACGCTAATCAAAATAAAATAACTAGACTACTACTATAGTAGTGGTAAGTCTAGGTCGATCCCACAGAAGGTGTGTGTAAAGTTGTTAAAATGAAATTAATCGATGTTTAGGAAAAAAGGGGTTTTGGATTTTCAAATAAGAAAATAAAATAAAACTAGACTAATAAAAATAAATTAAAGAAAACATGCGAAAAATGATAAAAGTGGGGAATTCGGTAAGGACTCGGTTCTTTGGTTCAATATCAGCCTACACCCTAATTAAGCATATTTCATTGATTTGTTGTTCTTAAACCTCTCCTAGCAACTATTAATCGTGGGTCGATAATTAGCCCGAGTTTTCCCTTAAGTTTTATTTAATCAAGATATGGTTAATTAAACCTAACCACCGAATAACCTAGGATACAATCTCTAGATTTACTTAGGCAATAGCATTACGAATTAGAAAAATCGATTAATCAAGACAACAACCACATATGATGCGTCATTTAACCTAGGTCATGTTATTCCTAATGATTACGAATCATTAGTCACTATACATAAATTTCAACATAACAATTACGAATTATATGGAAATTCTAGCAATGGCTTTGCAAATAAATGATTCAATGAATGCATTAAAATCATCTTTTTACAATATCTAATAGGTTCATACACAAATAACCGAACAATAATGAAAATCCGATTATCCATACACAAAAAATCAATTAACATAAGGTAACATAATCAATTTCTAATGAATGAAAGAAACAACAAAAACAGGAAAATACACTTAACCTTGGTCATCGGTGTCGATGTCACCTTTGAACTGGTGTTGGGACATTACCCTTTCATGAGTCTCTCCCAGAAAAATGTTTCAGCCCCATTGATAACCCTACCAAAGACCATAGCTGATCTCCCTTTGTTTTTGCCGCCAGCTCTCTTCTATTATCTTCTTACGCTACTCTCTCTTCTCCTCACTATTCATTAATGTGACAATTTAATCTTGTGTGGTCACGCTCCACTCTTCTCTCGCAAGCTCTCTTTTATTCTCTTCTCACGCTATTGTTTATGTGATATGACAAATAAAAATGTTGGGTCACGTTTTCAAAACCCTCACAGATTGCATCTGGTCCGTCTTGATATGCGGTATGAAACACAAACTACGTATGTGTTTAACGCATACTTTGTGTTTCATTTACCGCAAATGTAGTTTTTGGTTTCTTTTCCCACTTTGCTGGCACGTTTTCTTCCTTACTGTGCTGTGTTTTGTCTAATCTGGCTTAATTCTCGTTGTTGTTTAGTTAATGGACTACTGCATTAGTTACATATTGTTCATGCGTTTTGGTCCACCACATGCACGTTTCATGCTTCCACTTTGCATTTTGTGCTTTCATTTTTGCTATCTTTATTTTTCTTCTTCTTACTCCATAAAGACAAGCAAAAATTAATCATTAGAAAATGGCCAAAGTGTAGAGCTTTCGACTCACTTTAACTTCTTTGCTTCCGAATTGTACCTAAAATCACATATGAGTCAAAGTTAGTATCTTAAGCAAATTCATGTCAATAATCGCTAAGTGTTATGGAATAATTTCATAATCAATTAAGCACCTATCAATTTCCTCAATATTTAGCTTTTTGGCTGTCCTCGGGCAAAACATTAAAATTAAGCTCAAAGACCCAAAAACATTGACTCATTTCCAATATGTTCCAAGAATACATAATCATAAACAAAGATGAATGACTTTCAAAAATCATAACAAGAACTCAATATTCCAAGCTTTTACTCATGATCAATCAACATTCAATACCTTCAAAAACTAAGCAATCTAATAATAGAATCAGAAAATGTGTTTAACTAAAATATATCCATAGGTACACTCAACATCATTCATGTTCATGTGTAACACCCCATTCCCATCTGGCATATGCACGTGCGTCCATCGGATACACGTGTACTCGCCTGATCGAAATGACATGTTAACTATCTCACCTTCACTGTACATAACATGGCATCATGAACTAAACCATAAATCACACATTTTCTAAAAGTCAAAATGTCATCATATTATATCAAAAACCATATTTTACATTGTTTCATAAAATACAATACCATCCATGTTTTACAACATTATCCTATGAGCATAAACAACTCAGTACACACCAAATACAATAAACATAAAAGAAACAACTATATTTGTTGGTCCCCGAATTAAATAATTTTTGAGTTTTTGATAGGTTAAAATTTTGGAGTTATTTAATTATGTCAAAGTTAGTAGGATTTATTACATGGGTTAATGGAATTAAAGTGTTAAGGTTATAAGAATTTTCAAGGGTATTTTTGGCAAGACAATTAAGGATGAAAGACCATAAGCTTATAAGGAAGGGCAAAGTGGTCATTGCACAATCATTAAGGGCATAATTGGAATAAGAAATGTTGTCTTGCTTAAGAAGGAGAAAGAAAAACGTGAATTGAGAGAGAAGAAAAAAAATAGAAGAGAGAAACAAGAGAGTGTCGTGGAGAAGAGAGAAAAGAAGAGAAAATAAGCTAGGGTTGATCTTTCTTAGCTTTCAAGAGGGATTTTGAGGTTATTCAATAAGAGAAAAAGGTAGAGAAAGAGAAGAGCTTTCATTAGAGCCAAGAAACTCTTCATTTGGTGAAGATTAAAGGTAAGGTCTTACTTGATCTTTTGGATTTTTGGAAAGGTTTTGGTTCAAGAAGTTTATAAAATGCATGGGTTTAAGCTTTCTAGGATTAATTTTAGTGAATATGTCTTATGGGTTCTCCAATTTGAATTCCTCTTGAATGAAAATTTTGTCTTTGATAAAGGAAATCAAGGAAAGGAAAGAGGAGCAAGAGGAGGGGCATTTTTTAGCAAACTTTTAAGCAAGGAAATTAAGGTAGGTACATGTTTATAATAGAGTAACTAATGTTTTCTTTGAATCAAGGAAGTGTAATGATTTCAATTGCATCATAAATGTTGCATTTATTACTTCTTGAATGAATTGAGAAATTGCTACATGTTTGATATATGAATTATGTTGATGATTTATGAAAAGACTTTGAAAATGATGTTTTTTTGAAACGATAACATGTTTATGAAATCATGTTTTCGGAAATAGTTTTCGAAATATCTCATGTTCATGAAAAACAAGTTTCCAAAATGTGTCATTTGGGCAAACTGTTTTCAATTCATGAATTACATGCTATGTGGGTTTGGTGTAGTCCATTCAAGTATGTCATGTGCATGTTGACCAAGTTAAAGGCTTCTCCCACCTACCTGCTAGTGGCATGGAGCTCCTTCATAGAATCCCTCACATTTATGACTACGTAAAACCACTATGTGGGATTACAATAGTTCATTCTGTTCACGACTTCACAGGACCATTATGTGGGAATGTGTTACTTCGTTCTGTTTATGGATCTACTCAAACCATTCTGATGTGCTTATGTGCTTATGATATGTTAACAAGTTTGATGCATACATGATTTGTAGTTAGTGAATTTTGGTTAAGAATTTGAGAACGATAAGTTTTATGAATTCAATTAGAACTTTGTATTGACAAATGAACATTTCAAAGGTTTTACTTATTTTTCCATTATAAACTTGTTACCCACGAGCTTTCAAGCTCACCCCCCATTCCTTCCCGTCTCTAGGTGATGAGCCGGAGACCGAGGGAGTGAGAGAGTCAAGGCATCACTCTGAATTCTACATGTTTTGTTTATTAAGCTAATTCTTGTAAAGCAAGGCTTTAGACGCATTTCGAGAATTATTGGGTTTTGTATCTTTTGTATCTTGGATTTTGATACCGATGATGTAATGTGACTTGGAATGCCATTAAAGCTTTGTAAAACTTTTATCTTTTGTTGTTAATGAAATAGGAATTGTGTATAGATGATGTTAAGTTGGAATTAGGTATATTTATCAACTTGAATGAGCTGATATTTGAGAGTTTAATGAAATTAATTTGGTAGTTGAATGGTTAAGAAGTGATATTGCATTAGAAGAGGTGAATTTGGGAAGATTATGAGTGAAAGTGATGTTAGGATGGATGTAGGAACCACTGGAGATGCTTTGAAGGGAGTTTTGTCTCACAAAATCTCCCTTTGGGGTCTTCACAAAATTTGAAGATCTCTTCAAAAATGCCCTAGAACGACCTTAATCCGACATCTCTAGTGAAAGTTATGTCAATTGCCCCAAAACAGGTACAATATGATTGAGGACATAATCATAGTCTTTCATAGGGGTAAAAATGTGTGTTTTGACTTCAGGGGAAAAACTAGATTCATCTAGGCTGAATTAGATAAAGGTTTCTTCATGAAAGTTGTAGTTTATCTTCTTAACTTTCCAACGGTATAAAGTATACAATTTTTGGATATCGGAGTTGAGAGATATGACCATTACAAGTTAGTAATGTCGTAGAGGATGTATTATACAGGACAACTTCTGTCGCGCTCACGACAAAGAAATGTGCAATCTCAACCGAGGAGCAAAGGTGCGACCACACCCTGGGAGTAGCTTCAGATACGATCGCAATAAGGAAAGGTGTGATTGCACCTTGTTCTTCCACAACTTCACCAACTTTTTGCAACCCACAGGTGTTCCCAGACTTGAACACATTTGATTCTTTTGGCCATAACTTCATCATCCAACCTCCAAATGACCTTATTTTTGAACCAATAGATTCATAACACGTTCTTCTATCTCTCCGTAAAAATTTATAGCTTTTGGTATTGAATTAAGAAAGATTGATTGAATCAAAGTAAGGGTATTGATTCGAAGAGTATGAATTGGATATTTTACTAAACATACTTCAGTATTTTGATGATATCTTGATCTGTAGGGCTCTAAATGAGATAATTCTTGTTTCTAAATAAACTAGAGACATAGAGCTATAAATGTTCTGAAGAAGCTAAATTGTATTTCTGGTTTGAAGTTTCCCCAAAATCTGTTCTGAAATAGGAGAAATGAGTTTGATTATGGTGACTGACTGGTGTGGGCATGCCACCCTTGCGGGATGCACGTTCGGATGTCACTTATGGTTTCAAAGTAAGGGGTGGACTCCAAAAATGGGGTCCAACAGTTATGGTATCAGAGCAGGAAGATGAACCGATGATGATTAATGGGATTTCATCGAAATGAACCTACAAGATAATATGCTCACATTTTATGACTCCAATTGTTGGGCTCCAGAAATGAGGTCCAACAATGTCCTCAATCCCAGCTGACCGCCCTCTAAGCCAAAACTGACTGTAATAGTTGCACAATTTATGCTTCTACGGAGTCTTAGAAGCTAGGTCGTCTCACTTTCAAACCTGAAAAATAACGGTACAATTTTGATGAGTTTTGCCAACTCAGTAGAGTAACCAACCTCATGGTTCACTCACATCATAAAGCAAGATCAGTTATAGCATGTTATTATACAGTTCAAATCCACTTAACGAGTATCAAGTAGTATCACAGATAAATCATTTCTCAGTTAAACAGTTCAATAATATAACAACATTCACACAGCTTTGCAAATCATTCAATGAATTCAAATCATATGCAAATGTTATATGTATGAGACTCACATTCATTTTTATCTTATTGCGACTGTGTGCTTTTAACAGTATCCTGAAGCATCAGGCTCAGTTAGTTAGTCTGTGACTCATTGATTATAGTGAGCCATAGGCTCGAACCACATATGCGGGAGCTTAAAGCTTTTATCAGTAACAGTATCAGTAGCAACATCAATCACAATTCCTTTATATTACATGCATTGGAATGAAATGCATGCCACAATTCAGTAATCAAATTTGATCATTTTCATTTGCAAGTATT
>JAOTAX010000198.1:13637867-13649145 GCA_025629825.1 Erythroxylum guanchezii | reverse complement strand
TCTTCTCCTGAAAGGCAAATCTCTTGGTGTTCTTGGGTTCCTAGGGAAGTTAAGAGTTGGGGAAGAGAATGAGTGATTGCTTGGTTTTGCACGTTGATCGGCTGGTGACGCCGGAATCGTCGTCGTTGGGTTCGGTGCGGACAGAGACAAAAGGGGCTGCCGGAGCGTCTTGCTCTAGGTAAAATGAGGAAAGGAAAGATTTTTCGGAGGCGGAAGAGGTGCCTTTGATTTCGGGGACAGAGTGTCACATTTGTCAGGAGGAGGACTCGGTTAGCAACCTAGAGATTCTAGAGATTCCATGTGGTTGCAGTGGTAGTCTCAAGGTTTTGACTTTTATAGCTTATATTTTCAAATTTTAGATTTTAGTTAAGCTAAATGCTTCTTTAGGTGTGTTTTTGAATCTTGGTCAATCTGTTAAGGTCAGTTACGAGGTCACGAGGTCTGTTTTAATTGACGCAGTAGATTAAAACTAGGATTCGTTAATGCTTTTTGATGATGGGTTGCAGAAGAATTCGTTGCTAACTTGAATGCTGCAAGTATTTTTGAATTGCATTTTGAAATTATTCTTACATTTTATCTTATGGAAAGGTTATTGATGCGATGTTTACATTCACATACATGGGAACTAGTTTGTAAGTTATTTTCTTGAAGAAGACATAAGTCCTCTGTTATCATGTGCATTCATTGCCCAGTTGTCCTTCCCTTTTTGCTATCTTCATCTGCGTGAATTTTGGTTGTTGTTGTTTAATGGTTGTGATATACTTTTTGCAGTATGCTCATAGAAAATGTGTCCAGCATTGGTGCAATGAAAAGGGAGATACCACATGTGAGATATGCCATTAGGTATATTCAACGACCAAAGTTGGCCTATAGTTTTCACGCATGGTGCTGAATGCTTGGTATTTGATAGGAGGCCATTAGTCTTTCTTATCTGCATGAATTACACACATAAACCTGTGGCATGCTGAGAAACTTTTCACTTTGAAGTGAAACTCCTGGAAAAGTGATTTATGGATGTTTCTGAAACCTGATTTTATTTAAGTTATAAGCTGATATTGCATAACCTATCATCTCTCTTTAATTTTCTGGAAAACATCTTTGAATAACTAAATGGTACAATGGGAAAAATATTGTTCACCAAATTATGAATCTCAATATGCATTTTTGGATTATTTCCCAGAATAGTAAAGTTCATGCATCTAATTACTAGCTGATCATTTTGTGGATTTATCTTATTCACGTATCTTGATATTTGTGCCTTCATGTGTTTTGAGTCGTTGGATTGTATTACTGCTTGCTTCTTTGTTGAACTTTTGCGTTAAATTCTTGTCTATGACTATCCGAATCGTGTTGCCTCAGATTAGTAGAGTGTTTTGTTTATAATTTGATAAACGAGGTAGATGGCTGTGGTCTTGATTTTGCAAAAGCATGTCTGTAAACTCAGAGAAATTGATTTCACTTTATTTTCATATGCTTCTTTAAGTTCCTCTCTTGAAATTCATGGTTTAATCCATCTTTCTTTCATTTGAAGCAGAAACTGCTTATGTCATGGATCAAAATAGGAGCAGTCGTCCAAACATAGAAATTCTTCCTCGCGCCAATGATCCCTCACCAATCCCGCTTCAATTTTCACTTGCAACATCTGAAGAACCAAATGCAGTTTGCAACATTGAACCAAAAAATAGCATGGAGTCAACATTTTTACTAATTAGTCTTGGGGTCATTTTGGGATTTATTATTAAGGACATTCTCAATAAATTTTAAGGCTTCAATGTAATTAAAGCAATGAATGCTTAGATGTTTTTTTAAATTATTATGTATCAGAATTTTTTGGTTGTCGAACTTATTTGAATCTATTATGTAATTAATTCTATTAATGTTTAGATGTTTTATTAAATTATTTTGTCCTAACTAATATTTATAATAATAATCATAATAATAAGAAGAAGATAATTAATTTTGTATAATTATTAACTAATAATTAACTAATAATAATAATTATTATTATTATTATGATGATGATGATGATGATAATGATGATAATGATAATAATAATAATAAGGAGGAGGAGGAGGAGATAATTAATTATGTATAATATTTATAATAATAATAATAATTACAAAAATAATAATAATAAGTACAAAATAATATATAATAATTGATAATAAAAGCAATGACAATAATTAATAATACAAATAATTATTATTTTTATTGTTATTACAAAATTTATAATAAATCTTACTAATAATAACAACAATAATTAATAATATTATTATTATTATTCATTATAATAACATAATTAATTTTATATAACAAATATCATACTAAAAATAATAACAATAACAAATACTAGTCATAATAGGTACGAAATTTTTAATTGTAATAATAATATTATTATTAATATTAATAGCAATAATCACACAACTGAAATTTTATTTGAATTACAAGTTAATAATAACATAGTCAAAATATTGTCAAATAAATATTGATACAATTATAAAATGATCAATGAATTATATCTACTCTTCTTATTATACTACAGGGGCATTTATGTCATTCACATTGTTTTGTGTTCTGTCCCTTGCATCCAAACACATTTCTGTCTTCAGGATGAAGATAATTTTCTCTGTTCTGTCCACTACAACCAAACATCTCACTGTCTTCAATTCTTGTTATATTCCGTCTTGTTCTGTTCCGTCTCGTCCCGTCTACGCATGTTGAAGACGCTAATCAAACAGACAGTAATAGACGTTCATGTCATTTTGATTCGTTGTCTCTGTCTGTGACACTCTAGGTGTTGTACCTTATACACAAATGTGACTTGGGATGCTAAACTTTGAAACGTAATAGTATTGTCCTTCAAATTTCAAACAATATGCTCCATAATAAGACCTCAACAACAAAAATATTCCCTCACATTATATTGTGTTCTGTTAGTAACAAGAACTCTCATACATCCACGATAGATAATAAAAGAAAAAGTTATGGATTATGCGGTCTTAATTTTTTTGTTTATGATTTTTAATTTCATCAAAAGAATTATAGAATTGAATAGTTAATTAATAATGTATCATATATATTATTGAATTTAATTATAAATTTAATATATTGTAATAAGAACAAATCGATTATACTGTTTTTGAAATATAATTTTATAAAAATGATATAATAATATGTGATGAAATTAAAAAAAAAAAGTATGGATAGGATTTGGGGTTTTGTGCAATTAGCACAACATCAACCATGTCAACAAAGTAATTGTTGAACTTGTAAGTATTCCGACAATATCAGTGTTGGAGGTGTTTAACTTAGAATGCCATATTTTAAACAAATGAAGAAGTCCTCGGGGATGCGACAAATTGTCCTGTACAACGGCGAATCTTGCCAGAATACGCAATTAAATACTAATAACAATATCGACCTCCTAACGCAATCTTGATACTTTTATGTGGAAAATCAATAGTTTTACCATCTCGTATGATTTTCTCTTTTAATTCAACGCTCATATTAAGTATTCATGATGATTATAATATAACATCTAATAGTTAATGGTTTAAAGATGTCGATTAAGTTAAAAGTTTTATGTATTCAGAATCCATCTCGATGCGGCAACTCGTCTCATGTTCTCCGACACTATCATTAAAAAATCAAAACACCTACTCGCTACTCGGACTCGGGGCTAATTAAGTTTGGATTCATGGCCACACGTGAGACGTATTACAACTTTCACTCCATAAATAAACATAATAATGTGAGCGATGCCTTGATGTTCTATTTCTCCTTTTCAACAAAATATGGCTTTCTCAGCTGACAAGCAACGCCAGCAGCTGCATACCACCACCATGTACAGAGTCGCCACCGCTGCTCCTCCCCCATCTCCGTCCGTCCAAGGTAAGAGCCAGCACGTCACGGCTGGAGCTGCCGCAGACGCTCTCTCACGTCTGCTCCACCGCCTCCCTCCGAATCTCTCCCTCCCAACTCGTCGGTCCACTGCTACATCGGCGTTTTTACCGGTGATCTCTCTCGCTGACACTAACTCCGCCGATCTTTTGATGTCAACTTCTAGCGAAAAGGGTTTCTTTGAACTCATTAGCCATGATGTTCCTTCCCAACTCGCTCACTCGGCCGAGTCAGAAGCGTTCTCGCTCTTTGATCTCTCTAAAAACGAAAAAGAATTGAATTTTCCCAGAAACCGGCCTCTGGGTTTTGAAGACAACGAGGACGGAAATGGTGAGTTGCTTTGGTTGGAAGCAACGTGTTTCAGTGATTCAAAAGACTTGAGATTGGCTTCTCTGCATCAGTTAACTCGGGCTCTGGAGAAACTGGGTTTGGAGATAGTTGAAAAGCTCTCAACTGTAATGGGATTTGAGAACCCGATAGGAATCGACCCGACCCGGTTTTGTTCAATAATGTTGTTGCATGGGAGCTCGCACAAGGACATACCAGTGATATCAGGTGGGTCATACCCGTACATACTCGGGTTACAGTATCAAATCCGGTCCCAGAAGTATTATGTTCTAGGAGATTTGGGGTGGTCAATAGTGTCACCGCAAGTGGATTCAATCATGGTCACCATCGGAGACATTGCTCAGGTGTGTTTCAGGTTCTTTTTTGTTGGTATACGATGTTGAACACTGTGATCTAAAATAATTAATTAGCTCCAACGCCAGATATTTTATTGGATAACAAATGCTTCAGTTCGATTTTTGTGGCAGAGGATAGAGATGGGGTAGGATTGCTAATCTTAGTAAATGTGGATAATTTTAATTAGGCGGCAAAAGCATACGAGTGAAATGGTGAGCAAGGGTTAAGGTTGCCTCTCTCCGGAAAGGGTAACATAGATAAGATCAAACGTCTGACATTGTGTTTACTTTACGCTAAAAAGCATTGTGTCTACCTTTGTATTGGAATGGTCTAAAATTGAATCAATACACCCACGGTAATGTCCATACTCGAGAAATAATTTCTGACTGACTGTTGCCTGCAAAGTCTGTGCCAACTGACAACCCTTTCAATGATTCAAATCAAATGTTCAGATTCCGCGTCGTGTGTGAACTCATCATGTGTGGGCGAGACAAGCCTTGTCCAATTTCTTGGGCTAGGTGCCTTGGGCTCATCATGGTTAAGTTACCCTTCAGTCTTCACGGGAGTAGAACCTGACTCATCTATAGGCAATAGGGGCATGGAAGTCAATTTCTTCTCACGAAGAGTCTGTATATTTTCTGGTTGTCCTAGAATCATTTGACTTGTGAGAACTAAAGAAGACGTGGTCGGCAATTAAAATGGCAGGTGTGGACTAATGGGAAGTTGAAGAAAGTGAGAGGCAGGCCAGTGAGATGCTTGGAAGATGACATCAACACCTCTCGCTGCGTGTCAATGACCTTGTTGTTAACTCTCCCCTTAGAAACCAAAGTGTCTACCCTCATTCCTAAAGCCGTCCCCTGCTGCCACGCCTATGAGCAGAATATCAGAGAAGAAGAAGATGAAGAACAGAACCATGGAAGCATTGTAGAGAAGGAAGAGAGGTTGTTTGAGCCTTTCGTCTTCGAAGATTATGCTCGGAGAGTGTACCATGAACCCCTCGTCTTCAAGGACCCACTTGATAGATATCGTATCTAGATTATCACTAGCTTCTTGGCCACATTCTTTTTTTGTTTGTTCATGTTGGATCTTAATGCCTGGAACGTTGACATTAGCGCAGTTGTGCCTTCTCTTGAGTTGCTTGGAGTTATTTTCGTAATTATATCTTGAATGTTGTAATATTAAGTGATGGTTATGAGGGATCTTTAATGATTTCACCATGAATCCTTTCTTTCATGCAATTGAAATGAGCCTTTTGGGGCGCTCTTGTAGTCGAAAACTTTTTGACGTTTAGTGGAGGATATATCAACTTTGTTCAAGATCATATTGTATATGGAATTCGAATCCGGTATTCTCCCTGCCAACCCTTTCTGGTCAACTTTGTTCAAATATAAATTGGAGTGCCCATTTTAAATCGACCGACCGACCAAAGAAAAAGAAAACTGTTAAAAGAAAAACAAAAAGAAAGAAAATGGAGATATATGAACAAACTGACAGAGACCGTAATTTTGCAGTTGAAGCTTCTCCGTATGCACACTTGCCTTAGCTTGGAAAGAAAGCAACACCAGAGAGACCCAAAAGAAGTGAGAGTGAGCAAGTAGAGAACAACATGATGTTTTGGTGTAGTCACTACAAATGGGTAGGTGCCTTAGCCTTTACTTTTCTCAATGATAAAGCTACTGATAATTCTGATTGGTTTGGCCCTTTAAATACAAAAATCATCATTAATAGTAAAGAGCCTTAACAATGCATCAACTGACTTGGGATATAGTTGTTGGTGACGGAGAAAGCTCACACTGGTGCTCCATAATCTCGGGTTAAACGAAACGTAGAAGTTCAATGCTTGCAGTTCGGAGTTTACTTAACCGACTTAAACATTGACCAGCCCACCAACCGTAATCGGAAAATTTAATATTGCAGAAGGAACTTTTACGGAATGTTTGGTTTGGAACATCACATAATTGTCCTTTCAATTGATTTTCTTGAGACTTCATTTGGAAACTAGTTTTAGGTTGATAATTCTATTCATATAAATAACTGAAAAAGAATTGTAACAAAAAGAGAAATGGAGCTCATGTTTGTATCCTCTGCCATCATCTTATTTTTGCAGGTTTGTTTTAGATACTGAGAAAAATGCCTACTGCAACAACTAGACTATCCTTAATTGTAATGCGTTGGGAAATTCTGTGGCTTTCATCCGTTAGGTCAAACAGCTGCTTAAAAAGCTGACAGTTAATTACATTAAAAATCCTGTCCTCACTTGCTCCATAGACTAACATATTTCGTACCATACGCAATGATTAATAATACATTATGCAGTTCTTGTATGTGCTAACAAAAGTTGGAACCTATAAGAGCAATTCACATCAATTAAACTAATATCTGGTAGATTGGGACAGACTAGACAAAGCTTTGAAATCACTCATCTGTGCCTCTTCCGGTTTCTTTTGATATTGATAGAAGAAGAATCATTTAGCAAGATAGGATTATAAACGAAAATGTTGAGAAAGACACCTCTCCCTCCACCAGAAGCCTATCCAGTTGAAGAAAAATCCATCCCACCAAATCCCATATCAAACCAAACAATAAGAAAACTAATGCAATTCTTAATCTCTCTATCTTTATTTCTTTTTCTTGTTCAATGTTTCTCTATATTTCAAGCTCTCTCCTTTCTCTTCCGCCCTCACCGCCATTCTCATGCACCCGTCAAAAAGGAAATCACCTCTTCTCTCCTCAGTTACAGTAGCCATGAAGCAGAGGAAAAACAACAATCTCTCCGTTTTTGTTGTGGTGTTCTCTATATTTCTCTTTGGGGTCTTCATGTACAATGAGGACGTTAAGTCAATAGCCGAGTTTCCGTTTTCATGGCCTAAATCTCAAGAAATCCAAGAAGAGCCATCCAAACAAGCCTCCCCAGCTCGAGAAACTTTCAACAATATTGAGAACCAGGAAATTGCCGCTTCAATAAACTCAAGAACTTCACTTGAAGAGCCTCAGGTGGATCAGTCTGATCAGGGAAGTCAAGAATCCGATTATTTGAAGTCTAGTGTGTCAAGAGAAGTTGATCATAATAAGATCGAATTGCCAGTTATTGAGGAAGAGGAAGAAGAAGTTGAATTGCCACCAGAAGACTGCGATCTTTTCACAGGAAGGTGGGTTTTTGACAACGTGACACATCCACTGTATAAAGAAGATGAATGCGAGTTTTTGACAGAGCAAGTGACTTGCATGAGAAATGGAAGAAAAGATTCTTTGTATCAGAACTGGAAATGGCAACCTAATGATTGTACGCTACCAGCGTAAGTACTTATAAAGATTCGTTCTTTTGGGTACTAGGAAATCACTTAAAAGGATTATTGAATTTGAGCAAGTACTCGTAAACATTCTTGATTTGATGGTTTCTTCTTTCCGCTACATGTATATTCCAGGTTCAAGCCAAGGCTATTGCTGAACAAACTGAGAAACAAGAGGCTTATGTTCGTAGGAGATTCGTTGAATAGGAACCAATGGGAATCAATGGTTTGTTTTGTTCAATCAGTAATTCCTCCTGGAAGGAAAAGCTTGAACAAAACAGGATCTCTCAACATTTTCAGGATTGAGGTACCTTCACTCTCTGCCTCTCTGCTTTCTTCCTCTCTTTCTCATCACAAACAAAAGAAAAATATATGGTGGGTAATAAGTTGATTTCCTAGACAAAATATGTCCAGCATTTCAATGTTTTGCACCGTTCATCATGCTAATGATTTTTAGCCCATAAACTCAGATATCCTTTCCATTATTTTTGAGACAATTTTTTATAAATGGAACTATTTGGAATAGGGCGTATTAAATTTTTCACATGTATAATTTTACAAAATTGATAGGTTCCTCTTATGTAGCTCTAGATGGTTACACTAAAAGTTATAGAAGCTGCGATGTAGATTCTTTCCTTCCATCAAAGTAAAAAAGTGATAAAGAAAACAGAAACAAGACCAACGGTGGAACCTTGAATTTAAGAAAGAAACAACTGTGTCTTGATGTTTGTCATGCAGGACTACAACACCACAGTAGAGTTCTATTGGGCACCATTTCTGGTGGAGTCAAATTCTGATGATCCCAACATGCATAGCATCTTGAATAGAATAATCATGCCAGAGTCCATCAACAAGCACGCTGTCAACTGGAAAAATGTAGACTACCTCATTTTTAACACTTACATTTGGTGGATGAATTCTTTCTCCATGAAAGTTCTGTAAGTGCCTTGTGTTTTCTTTTTAACAGCAAATTAATACTTTTGTGAGTTGACATATACAAGTAGGTTATCACAATGGTTGATCTGTTGGGTTTTGTTGATTACACAGACGTGGATCTTTCGATGAAGGGTCCACAGAGTACGATGAGATTGAACGGCCAGTAGCATATGGAAGAGTTTTGAGGACCTGGTCTAAGTGGGTGGACGAGAATGTAGATCCCATTCGTACTACCGTGTTCTTCAGTAGCATGTCTCCCCTACACATCAAGTAATGTCCAAATCTAAAGTATCATTTCTATCTACTTCCTCTTATCATACTGGTTATATCTGCAGCTTTTCTTCCGATACAAAGTAACGTCCTGCTATATGCAATAAAAGCGTGGGATATTTATAAATTAATTATCAAGAAAAACTAATCTTTGACATTATCATCTTTGTTTAAGCTTTCCTTGATGAATATAATGACCCCTGAAGGCAGTAGGTTTAACCTCTTTATTTTCTAATCGTACCAATAAGATGGATGCCAAGTTTAGGTATTGGGTGAGATTGGCAGTTGACAGTGGGCCTTGGGTACTGTAACCATGGTTTGGTTTGTCTCCGGTCGGTAGCCAACCGTAAAGTTGTTTATGTTTGTCTTTATTCAGGAGCTTGGACTGGGACAATCCAGATGGCATAAAATGTGCAAAGGAAGCAACTCCAATTCTCAACCAAACAACGCCACTAAACGTTGGCACAGACCGTCGGCTTTTCGCCATTGCAGCAAACGTGACCAAGTCCATGAAAGTCCCTGTCCATTTTATCAATATTACCACTCTTTCAGAGTACAGAAAAGATGCGCATACCTCTGTCTACACCATTCGACAGGGCAAGCTGCTAACGCCGAAGCAACAAGCCGATCCGGCAACATACGCTGATTGTATTCACTGGTGTCTTCCAGGGTTGCCTGATACTTGGAATGAGTTCCTTTACACTCGTATCATTTCTCAATCCTGACCAAAGTGGGATTTGTTCGTTCTTTTCTTTCTCTTTTTATGGTTAATGTTGACCCTAATTTTCTCTTTATCTACCCTTTCCGTTCTTCTCATCGTAGTGGTCCAGTTTTTGTTTGCCCCCCTTAAAAATTTTCAACTTTTTGTGCAGTATCCTCCAAATTGGGGAAAACTTGCCTGGAGGAAACATTTGAACAATTGTATACACTTATTTGAATTGTATGATTCACCTTTCCAGAACGAAATAAAGTAAATAGTAAATACAAAACTCCTGCTTATGCACAATTTTCTTCCATTTTCCCACCTTTGTTAATTTTTTCTTATTATTTTTATCTCTTATCTACTCCATCAAACCAAAACATCACGTGCATCCTTGGACGAATGTTGTTATTATTACTGACAGAGAGATGCTCCCCTGCATGTGCTTAAAAAATTAGTAAGGAAAAAACACTTTTATATTGTTCACCAATTGTATCACAGCGGGAAGCCAACTTCCTCAGCAACAGCTAGGAGTTCAACTTTCAAGCAACCTTGGGAGTCCCTCTGATCCATGGTCGAGTCACTTCCAAGACTTATGCTCATGTCTTGCAAGAAATGGAAGATAAAATCAATAGTTGAAGCTCGAACAAAATTGCTTTGGCAAGTCGGCCTACTTTATGCAAGTCAGTTATGGCCTCAATTCTACTATATAGTATGCAATCACCAAGCTTCTCTGTGACTGTGTGTAAAAACAGACTAAGTTCAAAGAAATTTCCTATAGGGGAAGCTCCAGAACTTAAAGGAAATTACATCTCATTAAATGTGATGTAATATGCAACCCCAAATCAAGAGGAGGTTTCGGTTTTCGCAGTATGAAAAATGGAATGAAACGTTACTTTCAAAATTACCTGGGGCTTTATCTCCCATCGTTCAGAGGTATAGGCCAAAGTCCTGCACGCCAAATATAAACTACCAACCGAAGACATCCCTGGACTCCTCCCCATTAAAAATGCATTTCACCTTTGGCGCCACCCCAACCACATTTAGGACTTATGCTTGATTGGAATCCGTTGGACAGCTGATAGTGGCTACTGAGTTTGCTTCTGGAAAGACATCTAGCTCGAAGCAAGGAAGCCCCTCATAAAATTGGCAATTTCGCCTGTCCCCCACCATAAAGTCAACCTGTTTGTCTGTGAATTTGTTAACTCTAATGGGGGCTGGGATTTAAACAACTTACAGGGGAAGCTACCGTGGGACATTATCCAGCAAATCCATGCTCATTTTCCTCCACGCGCAAACGCACGTCCAGATAGACCATTGTGGGTTTTGACAGATTCAGGAACCTTCATTGCATCTTATGCTTACAACCTACTCTGTGGAAATCAATGGAGAAACCTAAGGCACAAATGGACTATGGTTTGTGGTTCTGCCGGATTCTGGCTGAACTGTACGTTGCCGTTTGGATCCATGAGTTGGCTGCTTCACTTAAGGATTCTGG
>JAOTAX010000198.1:13622602-13634846 GCA_025629825.1 Erythroxylum guanchezii | reverse complement strand
CTATTCTATTTGATTTATATTTAAAAATATTTTATTTCTATAACATAAAAAATAGCTTCCCGAAAAAGCTGAAATTTTAGCTTTTCTGAAAAGCTCCAAATTTTAAATTTCAGTTTTTGAAAAAGCTGTATTTTAGCTTTTTCAAAAGCTATTTCTACTTAAAAAGTGCTTTTGAAGTTTGCAGTTAAATACCCATTTTTTCTTGAAAATAACTTTTGCGGTGAAAAAAAATACTTTTGGAGTCTCCAAAAACTGAACCAAACAGGCACATAATTTTGTACAGTAAATATTGAGATTATTCATCAGGCTTCACCTAGAAATTAAATAATCTTTTGTTGAACTACCGCAATCCCAGAAAAACAAGAAAAGTTGAAAATGTGCTTGGGTGCGTGTGTGAGAGAGAAATTGTCGTACCAACTTGACAGAAGAAAAAGCATTGACTCTATACATTTATTAAAAGAAGGCATCTTAGGTTCTATTCGTTCTCCAATTTGAAATTGCGATTGGATTCTAGTTTCATTGTAACCATAAATAATCAAATTACATTTACCCAAAAAAAAAAATCTTCTAGAGGATATGCCGGACCAGTTTTTCAAGACTTATCGTGTAATTTATTTTATTCCCTCTATATTAAAAAAACATTCAAATTAAATGATTTCAAAGACAACCTTGCGTTGAGATTCACGCAAGGAAATGAAACAAATATGGTCAGGATTTTTTTTACTTCGATTTTTTTTGCATCAAATATTTTAAAATTGTCAATTTTTTAATTTGGTTTCTAATTCTTTAATTTAATAAATTTTTTATTAAAAATTAACTAATTAATCAATTAATTTTTGTATATTAATAATTTTTTATATATTATATATCAATTAATTTTAATTTAATAATTTACTTTTTAATTAAACTTTAGCCTTATTTAGCAAACAACGGATTGCATTAGCTATTAACTATTCTATCAGTAGTTAGCTGATAGTTAATTATATCAGCTGATTTGACTAGTGGATGACATCAGCTATTAGCTATTGGTATGTAAAATGAATTATGAGAACATGATTTTTTTTAAAAAATTATAAGGACATAAAAATTAGATTTCTTAATATTTCGTTGAATATTTTTATAAGAATTTAGATTTTAGATATTTAATTTTACAAAAATTACGTTTATAACTTTAATAATAATAATAATAATAATAATAATAATAATAATAATAATAATAATAATAATAGTCCAACATTAAATTCTCTATTAATACGAATGATGTAGCTATTTTTATATAATATATATGAATTTTATTATTTAATAAATTAAAAATGTCTATAATTATAGTATAACACAAATACGATATATAGTAGTTATATACTAAAAACATTAATTTGATGTGACTCTTTATGTTCAAAAACTTAATATTATGATATTTTTAAATGTAAACTAATATTATAAAATTAAATAAAAATTAGAAAGTTTAATTAACCCTTTTATTATATTCTTTCAAACTTCAAGACATAATTGTACAATAAAAAAAGTCAACTTTGAAAGTATATAGAGCAAAAGTAAAGATTAAAGTAGAGTGCAATACTATTATTAGGCAAACAACTAACCCTAAATGCTACACTTAAGAAGCTTTTAAAAAATTAGTTAATTTGGTTGAACCAGTCAATCCAACTAACTCATAAGTAAACAGATAAATAACTTTTTAATATGAGTCAAATAGTTAATTTAAGTTAAACAGCTTAACGCGTCCTTTAAATTTTTATAGATAAATATAGTTTGCTTTTATCGTCTATTAAACTTTTAAATTTTATTTCATTTTAGCTTACTTTATGACTATTTAATACAAGACAAATTTATTAAAGTTTAAATTTTTTGATCCGTCGGTTTAATTTTTTATTTGAGTTTTTAAACGTGGAGTTTTCTGTTTTTTAAGAAACAGGCTTAGAATTGAAATTTTACAGTTTACACCAGACGGAGAATTCAGAGGGCTTTGAGTTATGATGGATCTCATTCTCACCAGAATGAAACAGGGTGTATGAGTAGGCCCACTGACACGCAATCGCTTTTCTTACCCATCTTAGTTAGAAAAGTATCCTAAGGACTAACAGCCAAAACCGTAACCATGGTATCCGTTCGTTTTCTCTCACAGAGGCTGCTCTTTTCCTGTGTTTAGGCTTCCATTCCTCCCACATATCTCTTCAACTTTACTGCTCTGTCAGTTAGACTGAATGTTTCTAATCAAATGCCTCGGCAGATTCAACTATAAACTCACAGCCTATCCTGTACTTGTGACGATTTTCTTGGTACTCCTCAAGAGTTACAGAGTAGACAAAGCCACGAGCTTTGAGTTATGATGGATCTCATTCTCACCAGAATGAAACAGAGCGTATGAGTAGGCCCACTGACACGCAATCGCTTTTCTTACCCGTCTTAGTTAGAAAAGTATCCTAAGGACTAACAGTCAAAACCGTAACCATGGTATCCGTTCGTTTTCTCTCACAGAGACTGCTCTTTTCCTGTGTTTAGGCTTCCATTCCTCCCACATATCTCTTCAACTTTACTGCTCTGTCAGTTAGACTGAATGTTTCTAATCAAATGCCTCGGCAGATTCAACTATAAACTCACAGCCTATCCTGTACTTGTGACGATTTTCTTGGTACTCCTCAAGTCCTCTCCGTACAGCCAGAACTTGAAGTCAGCGTTTCTGTTGTTGGATACCGTACCTGAAGAAACACTACAAGAAGATGCCATCATATCGCCACCATTGGACTGCGATCTTTCTACAGGAAAATGGGTCTTTGATAATTCCACTCGCCCTCTATACAAAGAGAAGGATTGTCCATTTCTATCACGCCAAGTGACTTGTTTGAAGAATGGCAGGCCAGATTCTATATATCAAAACTGGAGATGGCAGCCCAAAGACTGTTCGTTGCCAAAGTAAGCATATTTCTTGCTGATTTTTATTCATTATTCTGAAAGTTTTCTGCTTTACTGGATTCCATTTTTGGATGTAAGGTTTAAGTCAAAATTGTTGCTTGAAAAGCTACGTGGAAAGAGACTTTTGTTTGTTGGAGACTCGCTGAATAGGAACCAATGGGAATCTATGGTTTGCCTGATCCAATCAGCAGTTGCTCGGGGCAAGAAGAGCCTGAATGATTCAGGACCTCTCTCTGTCTTCAGGGTCGAGGTATCTATCGAATCTATCGAGCTTTTTGTTCCAATAATGGTGAAAAACTTGTTTCCAAAACTTTACCAACCCCGACTGCCGTCTGTCTACGCCAGCAAAATTTAAGCATCCTCGCAATCCGCCTATCAATCTCTGATTCTCCTTTCAGATTATTACCATTTCCCTGAAATCTGATAAGTTTGGTGGTTATCTGTTCCATTTTATTTATTCCTTTCAATTGATTCCCCATCGTCTAATTTTAATTCGGAGTTGAAGAAAGTTCTAAACTTGTATCCTTCAACAGCAATCGTTTTATTCCTAATACTGTTGCTGTTCAGGATTATAAAACTACCGTGGAGTTCCACTGGGCACCATTTTTGGTGGAATCAAATTCGGATGATCCAGAGAACCATAGTATATTAGACCGCATACTAATGCCTGAATCCATCAAAAAGCATGGGGAAAACTGGAAGGGCGCAGATTACCTTATCTTCAACACCTATATTTGGTGGATGAACTCTCTTACCATCAAAGTTCTGTAAGTTCCTTTCTGATCAAGATAAGACTGCACATGAGCCAAATTCAGAGCAAAATTATGCAATTACTTGTCCTTGTTGTTGATTTTTTTTAATTTTTTACTGGTCGTATTGAAGAGACCATGGAACATTTGACGATGAAAGTACTATGCACTACGAAGAGATTGAACGTACAAGAGCTTACAGGAGAGTTTTAAAGACATTGTCCCAGTGGGTTGATGAAAACGTAGATCCTAATGACACATCTGTCTACTTCATGAGCATGTCTCCTCTTCATTTTCGGTAAGCTAGGATCCATACATTCTTGTGTCTCTCCTTTTCGTTGATGAATTACAATCAATAACAGGAATACAAATTTGGTCTTGGGATTCAAATAAACAGGAGTTTGTATTGGAACAATCCTGGTGGTATTAAGTGTGCTAATGAGACCACTCCAATTCTGAATATGGACGTTCCGTTGGATGTTGGCACAGATCGTAGGCTATATGATGTTGCTAGAAATGCGTTTCAGTCAATGAAAGTGCCCGTTCATTTGCTTAACATAACTGCCCTCTCGGAGTACAGAAAAGATGCTCATACCTCCATCTACACCACTCGACAAAACAAGCTCCTCACACCAGAACAGCAAGCTGATGCAGCAAAATACGCAGATTGTCTCCATTGGTGTTTACCTGGATTGCCTGATACATGGAACGAGATTCTCTATACCTATATTATTTCTCGTTCTTAGCAATCGTCTAGCTTTCAAGTGCTAGCTGATGGGAAAATTGATGGATTTTTGATTTTGTATTTACTCCTCACATGCAGCCACTTTTTTTTACCACAAAGAACATTCATACAGTTTGGAATTGTATCATGGAAATCCATACGTTCACATGCCATTGAAATCGAAACGAGAATTGCGAAGTTGGGGGAGTGTATTCCTTAATTGGTCCCAACATTTGATGCATTGACAGTTATTGAATTGGTACAACACACGTAAATGGATTGTATAAAAACAAAACCAGTAACTCCATCCGGATAAGATAGCATGAGCGTATAAAATGATAGCGCTTATTACTGCAAAGATTGGACCAAGTTCCACTCATATAATAACAGTCTAAGCTTCAAGTCGAGTGAAACCAAGCAGCTTCTCTCCCGCAAGTGACTTCTGGGCACAGTTTCCTGTTGATAGGCTAACAAAGTTCACTTCTTAAATACCAGTAGGTAACCCATAACGTTCGCCCCTCCTCCGTAGGAGCCAGAAGAACAATTTTGAACCTCACCATCTTGGGAAGTCCGTTTTATAAGTTTCCTTTCAAGTTATAATTACGACATAAAAGGGGCGGTTTCTGCAATCCTGTAAACGTTAGCGATTCTGTTAATATGAAATAAAACACGAGTAATATTTTACGATATAACTGTTATAATATATAGCTCAAGAAAGAGACAAGAGAAAATGGCAACCGAAGGAGCTAGATTGGCACTAATTAAGATGACAGAGAGTGTATGTTGGCATTAAAACACCAACCTCATCCAATGTCACCATTCCCTGTAACTGAAACCTGTTGGCCCACGGCTTCCTGCAAGAAAGCGATGAAGAATCGGGGAGGCTGTGTCTGCAAGAGAAACAATTGCCTCCAAATTCTGGTCTCCTTTTCCATCTTTCTCTTGCTTTGCTCTTTGTTTGATGACCATGCTAGTTTCAGTTCACCCCCATTTCCAAGACTTGAAAAGGATAAACTATCCAACAACAGCTACCAAATGGTTCAAGAGAATAGCAAACAAGATGACACTGATCTGGGTGGCAAGGGGAGTGACGAAGACAACGTTGTTTTGCCACCACTGGACTGCGTTATATTCACAGGAGAGTGGGTGATCGACGACTTGGCTCGTCCATTCTACAAAGAAGAAGAATGCGAGTTTCTAGATGAATCAATGACTTGCAATGAAAATGGACGGGAGGATACCATGTATCAGAACTGGAGATGGCAGCCCAAAGACTGTTCCTTGCCCAAGTACGTGCTCTTGTGATTATTCCACCCAAATTCAGGGTTTCCAGTTTCCTCTTTCACGGTTTTTAGTACATAGAGCTGAAATTAATTATCCTTTCTTCATCTGGGAAAAAGGTTCAGAGCAAAACTTTTGCTGGAGAAACTTCGAGGAAAGAGACTTATGTTTGTTGGCGATTCATTGAATCATCAACAATGGCTATCCTTGATTTGTCTGGTTCAATCGTCCATTCCTCCAAGCAAGAAGATCTTAACAAGCTACTCAAGTTCTCTCACTGTCTTCAAAGCTGAGGTCTTTTCTTCCCTCTCTCAAATCAAAACTCGTCTTCTTTTGTACAATAGATCAGATAATGAAGTTCTCAATGTCCTCACTTCATTTCTAATGGGAAGTGAAGTCTTAGGGCAAGCACAGTGTGACGAGCTACTGGAACCTGAAATGTCCATTATCGTTAGCTGATTTCTGCTAAACTTGTTCTTTCACTTACATTTAGCGGCAAGCTTGATTGTGCAGGAGTACAATGCGACAATAGAGTTTTACTGGGCACCATTTCTGGTGGATTCCAATTCAGATGCTCTAGATAGGAGGAGCGGCCAAGGGGATCCCATAATCGCGACAGAAACAATATCTAAACATGGACATAATTGGAAGAATGTGGACTACCTTATATTTGACACTTATACTTGGTGGATGAAGTTTACTTCTATGAAAGTATAGTAAGTATCCTTTAGGTTCTTTGTTCCGAATCATTCTTGGGCAACTTCAATATCTGTTTTCCTTTGAAATTGATGGAAAAGAAGCCGATCAGATTTGCGTAAGGAGTACGATGAAATTGAATTGCCAGTAGCATATGAGAGAGCTTTGAAGACTTGGGCCACATGGGTGGACGAAAATGTTGATCCTGAGAAGGCCTATGTTTTCTTCAGCAGCATGTCTCCAGCCCATGTCAGGTACAACAATCTTGACTCTTGACCAGTAGCATTCTCTTTGCATCAAGATTCCAACTTCATTTCGAGGAGTTCGCAAACAGATACAATGCAAACAAACCACCGATTGTTTTCCTTAGTTTGCAATACTTGATATAGTTCAGTGAAACAGGAGCTCGGACTGGGGCAATCCTGATGGTGTCAAATGCGCAATGGAGACTACCCCAATCCTGAACAGCTCCAAACCGGTGAATGTGGGCACAAATCGCCTGCTTTTTGGTATAGCAGTAAACATTACAGGGTCAATGAAAGTACCGGTCGATTTCCTGAATATAACCACATTGTCTGAATACCGGAAGGACGCTCATATTTCAGTATACAACTCCTTTCACGTCAAGTTACTCCCGAGGGAGCAAAAGTTTATGCGAGATGCTGATTGTCTCCACTGGTGCTTGCCTGGCTTGCCTGATACCTGGAATGAGCTGCTCTATACACGTATCATCTCTCAATCTTGACCACACAAAAGGTTCCATTATTCTTTAAGATTGTTAAATGTGTTGATCCTGTAGGACAACTGCTTTGAAAGCAAAAGATATTACTCGAGTAGCATTAAAGAAATGTTTAAGAAGTTGACAGATTGTTCCTAGCTTGTGACTGCAACAAGAACTGAAGCTGCAAGTCTTTTACCATAAGCCAAGCCCAACAGAGGTCGAGTTTACCCGACAGTAGGCGTAAGTAATGAACGCTCATTTGTAACGAAAAACTATGATCTTCCAAAGGGAGTGAACCATATGTCCATTCCAACTAGATGAACCCGAATTTTAATAAATATTCCTTTTTTTCTGATCGGACCAGAATCTCCAACAGTTGTGCAGCAACGGAGTAAGTTCCAACTGCTTGCATATTAGTGAGTTGGCCAACAAATCATTTGTCACAATCTTACAAGCGGATCTATGTTTACCCTCCTTTATTCAGAATCCATTTAAGAAGCCCTACATCCACTTCCTCTAAGAACCAATCAAGTAAAATTGAAGAATATTTTCTTAAAAAGCGTATAGCAAGAATAACACTTGATAAAGATAGCGACGAATCAATCCCAAAAGTTAATTGTTACACATGAGAGTGGCTCTTCGTAGGCGGCTAACTACCTTTGTGCAGGATGAATATGTTTATGATTATTAGCTGGATGTTAATTATCACCTATCCCTGATTTTTTTAGAAAAAAACAGAGTCCCATCTTCCCCAGGGATAATAATAGTACCGTTTTTGTGACTTTAAGAGCCGTTGAAGGTACCATATTCTAAAGCGACATAACAACTCTTCACGCAATAAGACTGCTCAACTACATGAAAGAAACTAGATAGCAAATTAACTAACCCATGAAACCATGTACCAAGGACGGAATTAACTACTTAAAAATTGCATATTGACTTCTTAGCTTTATGATTCTTTGTTTCCAACATTTATAACCACGAAACACTATATTTGGAGCTGATCAACGCCGACGCCCGGCTCCACTTTAACTTATCAAAATGACTCTTGTTTCTGCCAACCAGAGATGCCATTCAATACCGTTCTTAGTTCTTGGGGTGATCCTTGTTATATCTTTTCTTCAATCCAACCTTTCCCGTGAAAACATAACGTTCGTGAGTTACCAATTTTCATCTCCAGATAGCCAAAAGAAGCTCCGGGAACCGTTCGATTCAGGCGTTTCAGTGGTCCAAGGAACTTCCAAGAATGAAACTGACCAAGAAGAAGAAATGATATTTGCGGACAAAGATGCAGTGCCGTTAGAGGCCTGTGATATTTTCACAGGCGAGTGGGTTTTGGATAACGAAACACATCCTTTATACAAAGAACAAGAATGCGATTATCTATCGGAATGGGTGACATGCACAAGGAACGGAAGACAGGATTCTCTCTACCAGAACTGGAGATGGCAGCCAAGAGATTGCTCTCTACCCGTGTAAGTATTATAGTATTAGTACTGATGGTTAACTCAGCATTCATATTGTATTTATTATGAGATGTTTGTAATTTTGTGTTAAGGTTCAAGCCCAAAGTGTTACTGGAAAAACTGAAAGGAAAGAGGTTAATGTTTGTCGGGGACTCCATTCATTTTAATCAGTGGCAATCCTTGGTTTGCTTGGTTCAATCTGCTGTTCTACAGGGCAGGAAGAGTTTGGATCATTCAAGTTATATCACAGTTTTTAAAATTGAGGTAGCATTGCAATAGAAAGTAAAACAATTTCTTGTTGTGTTTGATCTGAAAATGAATAACGTTAATCATTCAATTATGAGGTTGAAGCTTGACTACCTCCCTCCAGAAAATGAATATTCTTATCATCTTGACAACCCATTGGAAAAAGGAAAACGACTTTTACACCGCCTAATGAATCAATATATGGTGTGGTAGAGGTAGACTATTTATTTTCTAAATATTTGGTTTTTATAGGACTACAATGCTACAATCGAGTTTTATTGGGCGCCGTTCCTAGTTGAATCAAATTCAGACCCGCCAACGATGAGGGACGGGAAAACAGACGCCATAATAATGCCTGAATCCATATCAAAGCACGGTAAGAACTGGAAAGGCGTCGACTACCTCGTATTCAACACCTATACTTGGTGGCTCAAGTACCCCACGATCAAAGTTGTGTAAGTTCAGATCATGTCTTTGGCTAATATTCACCACAAGTATAATACTTCGAGACAATAATAAAAGCCCTGTTATTGCTGAAAAAGCCGAGGGTCGTTCGCTGAAGGGGCCACCGAGTACGATGAGATTGATCGGCATTTGGGGTACGAGAGAGTTCTAAGGACATGGGCGAAATGGGTGGAGGATAACGTTGATCCAGCTACGACAGCCGTGTACTTTAGTAGCATGTTCCCTCAACATCTAAGGTACGCACAAGGAACATTCTCGCAACCTTTTATTGACAATGTAGGTGTGTAAGGATCGGATATAGTCTGTCTTACGTCTTTCGAAATGGGAAATCAACCTACCTTGTAAAAGGTTTCTATAAGGTCAGACTCTTCAGCGAGCCGTCCCTGTAAAGAAACACATTATCATATGAGACTAAGCAGTATAGCTTGCAAGATATAGGAGATTATGTGGTTAATTGACCCATGATGACCTTATACCGTAAAACCCTGAGCACATTCCTAGCAACTACATTTAGTCAATTTTTCTATCTCGGCAGGAAGCAATAGCAATATCTTACTTACACAATCATTCCAAATGGCATATGCATAGGAGCTCCAACTGGAACAATTTGGATGCGATTAACTGCGCCAAAGAGACAATGCCAATATTAAACAAGACCACACCATTGGACGTAAGCACAGATTGGCAATTTTTTGCAGTTGCGACCAATATAATCCAATCCATGAAATTTCCAGTTTACTTCCTCAATATAACCACCCTTTCAGAATACAGGAAAGATGCACATACCTCTGTTTACGCCGCTCACGATGGTATACCACTGACTGTGGAGCAGAAATCTAACCCAGCAATATATGCAGATTGCCTTCACTGGTGCTTACCTGGAGTACCAGATACTTGGAATGAGCTGCTTTATGCACGCATCGTGATGCAACATTAACTCCGAGCTCCTTTTATTATTCTCAAGTCACCGCGAATATGGCATTTGTAATCACGGTATCGTTTAAATTTATGGATTTATAACTACCAATTTTAAACATGAAGTGCAATGTAACTATTGTAGATCAATCGGATGCAGCAGATATAATAAACACTGAGTTTGAATTATACAAAAAGAGCATTTACTTGTACACAAAATCTAACATAAGGAATGACTGCTAAAATTTCAGCCCAACCAAACGGAACCTCAACAGCCCCGTTGACTTGAACAGCCCTAAAATTTCAACCCAACCAAACGGAACGTAAACAGCCCCATTGACGGGAACTCGCACTTCGGGGCAGATAGGATCGGTCCACGGGACCTGAACAGCCCCGTTGACAAGAAAACCACGTCGTACTTCAAATTTTAATTGAAAGTTATGTGCACAAAGTTACATTAAAGACATTACCGCTAGAGATAACAAAGGGGTATAATATCAGGCACTTGATGATCCAAAATTAGTGATTTAAATCTAAAAGTAATTAGTTTTTAGATCAATTATGATTTTTTATCTTCAAATTTTAATTCAGATTCAAACTCGAACTCAAACTTTATGATGCAGGGTAAATAAAAACTTGACTAGTTATTAAATTAACCCTAGTTTTCATTCACTTCTTCTCTTACTTATGTCACTTGTTATTTAGTTCTTTTTTTAAAATCTTTCTTCCTTTTCTATAGAACTGCAATTTTTTTTTCTATACCTAAGTAAAAGAAGGATGGGAAAGACTTCCTGAACAGGAGTCTTTGATCAATAGCACGCTTGCTATTTAATAGCCATCTCATTTTAATTTTTGTACCAAATAGCAATTTTCCTTGCTTTTTCTTTGCTCTTTGCCCTATCATAATTAGTAATAATTGATTCCTTTGTCGCCTCTTAAGTTTCAATTTTTTAAGTTCTTATTAATATTTAGTTTGTGTTATTGTCTTCGTGGGTTGGATTTTGAATCTTTAGCAATAGACACATCAAAGAGTGGATGATGTCGATTGAATCTTTAATGAGGCAAAAGAAATTGGGTCAACTTAGAATTTGGAAAGTTTGGACTTGGGATTGAGTGGCATGAGTCAAGTCTGGTCAAATTTTAGATTAAGCTTGAATTGCGTGTAAAGGACTTAAGGTTGGGCTCAGGCAGCATCAAGCCTGACTCGACCCAACCCATTAATCTTAATTACCACATTGTTGTCAAGATTGAGTAGGATAATTTTATGGCTAATGTAGTTGTTTACAAATTTAAACTCCTTTTAAGCATTAAGCATATATATTCAAATTTGTTCAAATCTATTGTTATGAGCATGCCTCCTAATCTATTGTAAAAGAACTATTTTTAAGGAGCAAATTCCTATGATCAATTAAGCACTATAGAAAGAAATACATTTTCCAACATTTATTTCCTATAAATGTAAGGCTTTTAAGCAGTCAACAATTCTTCTACTTCAATAGTGGCATCAATACTAGTGCTTGTTGACAAGAGAAGAGAAGAGGTTAATAAGATCTTACGCTTGATTTTGTTTATAACTACCTAAACTACGAGTGAAGTTGAGATTCAAAACCATTGACAACACTATGATAAAAGCAATAAGGATTTTGGCCTAATAAAGGTTAACTCGAAGTCAACTAATTCTTAATAGGGTTTAGAGTAAAAAATTTTTGGCTTAGGATTGAGTTTAAACTTGATCTTCACAATTCAACTGACCTAAAGTAGTTCTACTTTCTTAACTTATTAGTTAAAAAAAATTGACTGTTAAGAATTGTTCTTCCTCCTCGATCTCCCATTAGAATTTTTTCTCTCTGTCTTAAATCCTTAATCTCATATATATCTTAAATCTTCTCATTACTCAATGTTTCTCATTGGGGTTTTATCACTACAAGAAAACAAGCATTTTACGACATTTTTAAAACGTCATAAAATATCCCAAAAACGTCACAAAAAACGTCGCGAAATGTGATGTAGGTAAAAGCTTTCTGCGACGTTTTATATAAAACGTCACTAA
>JAOTAX010000198.1:13573382-13585268 GCA_025629825.1 Erythroxylum guanchezii | reverse complement strand
GACGATTATGAGTGTATTTGGTGTTGGAATGGATGTTGGAAGCATTGGAGAGGCTTTGGAAGGAGTTTTGGGTCACCTATGTCCGTTTAATGGACATTAGGTCTGTTTAACAGACCTTTTCAGGTGAAAAAGGACCCTCAACCCAGTGCATATCCGTTAAACGGACATAGAAGTCCATTTAACGGACCTTCTCAGGTGAAAAATGGCTATTAAGCCAGTCTATGTCTGTTAAACAAACATCCATATCCGTTTAACTGACATTCATGGGATAGCTACAGTAAATCATGATTTTGACGACTTTAGAGGCTGAATCTCGCTCCGAGATCTTCATAAGAGTTGTAGATCTCGAAATCCTATTTCAAATGGTCTAAAAACAAAATCAATCCGACATCTGTAGCAAAACTTATGGCAATCGCTCCAAGATATATACAGTTGGAGTAAGGACATAAACATATTGGATTTTTTTGGCCATAACTTCTTCATCCGCCCTCCAAATTGAGTGATTCTTAAAGCATTGGATTTCTAACACATTTTTCTATCACTCCATAAAAATTGGTAGCTTTTGGAGTTAAATTTGAAAAGATTGATTCAAAGCAAGTGAGGGTTCGTTGAAATAACCCTATAAGGAAACCCGCTCACGCTTTTCAACTCCAGATAGTTAGGCTCGGGGAACAAGGTCCAACATCTTGGGCTTCGAGAACGGGGCCCAATAATATAGCCCTTAGATTTAAATTGTTTAGGCAAGATGGGGATCATTACACAACAATTTGAAAATAATTTTTGCTTTTTTCCACTTAGTTTAGCTATTCCATCTTCTAAGACTTTCTAACTAACTAGGACAACAGTTGCAGGACGACCAACAGGAAGATATTCCTTCCTCTTCTTGCATTCAACATACTCTTAGAATTTCAGCCTGTTTAGATGGAATTGAAAATAAATTATTTTGCATGAAGCACAATTTGATACCTTTTTTCATAGACTATAGGTTTACACCTTATTTCCCCCCTTTTCATGAGTGTATTTTCCCACTCTCCCCCCATATTTAGGGAAGTCCATTCACTTATCACTTTCTATAATTTGAATTTTACATTGAGGCTAACATTTGATTCAAGTGTGGGGGAGGTTTAGTTATTTTTTGTTCCATTTTATATAGAAGCATGCTTTATGTATTTATTTTGTTTGCTGTCTAGTTGTATGATTTTGCTTTACTTTATGATAAGTTAGTTTTGAGCTAGTCCATTATATGGTTTCATCAAATGCATTTTGAAAAAAAAAAGATTATGTGTACATTAAAGGATTCAGTTGTTTGAGAATAAGAATAGCAACATATTGAATGGTTAAATTAGCTAAAATTATGCACTTTTATAAACGTTAACGATTATATGGTAAGGCATTATGTTAAGTTAAGGTGATTTTAAATAACTTGTAAGATTTTAAGCCATAAAAGATTGAAACGTTCATATTAATCTATTTTTCCTTTAAAGTGTGTTGTCTTCTATGTGAATGTTTCTCTAGAATTTGCTTAGAATTATTTCAAGACCACATTGATATATTCATGCATAAAAAAGAAAAAGGTCTTCATTGTTTTAAACCATTAGCTTAAAAGCCACCACAATTCAATATCTCTAGTTGGCCCCTTTGAGCTATAACCTTTTTTTAAGTTATAGCCATATATCAAGCCTAAAATCTCTACTTAAACATCCTTATCTAACCATAAATTTTAGTAGACAATTTGGACAAAAGTCTCTTGCAACTTTAAGAATGGAAATATTAGAATCAAATGAGCATTTCTTTATAGGAGTATGGGATGTGAATCTTGTGTTATCACTACCGCTTTATAATATGGTTCAAATTAGTTTGTCTATTCATATTAAAAAAAAAAGAAAAAAGAGGCAAGAATGGCAACAATAAAAAAATCCAATGTGCAGCCCATTTTATACAAGTGAAGTAATTAAACATTCCCAAGTGAGCAAAAGATTAATTCCCTTGTATTATTTTTTGTAATTAAATTATCCTCAGGGAATCTAAAGCTTAAACAAATGAAAACAAGAGAAAACAAGGTGTAGGTAGAAGGATAAAACTGATAGCAACATTTATGAGGATTAGGCATGGCTGCATTCAATGAGAATTACAACTTTCAGATTTTGAATTTGTAAGAAAACATGTGAAGATGACAATTAGTGAAGCTATAATTTTTGAGAGCCAAGAATTATGAAAAGAAGATCTCAACATCAACAAAACGTGATATTAAAGTGGCTACAAATAGGACCAAAGTCAAAGAGAAAAGGCATTCAAAAAATTCTCCACCTCTACTTTCTAGATTTTCATAAAATTCTCTTTCCCTTTCTTTAGTAGGCGTTAGTGTAGCTTTTCTTCACTAGGTGTTAGTAGTAGCTATGCTCATTATTGAATAATTTTCTTTATCTTGGTTAATGGAAGCTAAAGCTTTTGGAACTTTGTAGATTGGGAGATAATTGGGTCTTATTATGAAGTTTTTTTTAATCAATTCATATACTGAATTCTTCTTTTGTGATTTTGTTTTCATGATTATTTTGATTGTTTTCTAATGCGTGCGATTAGTTTATTATTTGAAATAATTATCTGCTAAATTAAATATTGAATATGTAAAAGTTCAATTCCTTTAATCTTTGTAGCAATTAGGAGTTTTTAATTTGTTGCAACATAAATTATTAACTTTTAGAAAGAGCACTCAACTAGATTAAATGCAACCATAAATGTTATGTTATCTTGCTTCGGTGATCTATCTTTTCTTAAAGCTATTGTTTAATTAAATGATGGATTGTTTCTATGGTTGATAAACAATATGGGTTAATTGAATTACATACTTTTTATTAACTAATCCTAAGAAAAAACATGTATTGAATATCATATTGCGTATATGATTAATAATAATTACTTTTTGTATCAATAATCAAGCGTAGTTACAATGGTAGAAGCGATTGTACACTAAAGTTTATTTTATTGGTAATTTTCTTTTTATTATTTTCATAATTTGATTTATTTTCTTTTTCATTTTTGTATCATCATAACCATATTTCATTAAATATCTCTTTTGTAATGATTAATGAACTAGAATTCCTAGTGAGATTAATTCTTACTTCCCTATATTACATTTGTTTTATTGCATGAATTCAGAATTTAATTTAAGTGTAGAAAACAACAACACTATTTATCCTATGGTTGATATATATCTTTGTTTTCTTAAAGTAATATAAGAAAAACAAGGTTTAAACAGTCATTAAGTAAGGTTTAGTGCAAGGAAGTGCACAAATATACGGGAGCAAGGGTTGCAATTAAATTGTTTTGCAGTTACAAGAAGACGTTGTTACTAACATTTATAGTAATTTTATTATTTTAAACAATGACTCAATTAGTTGTACATTTTTAAAACAGCAACAGAAGTTTGGATTTTGGATTTTGCTTTTCCTTTTTATATCAAATTCTCTATTACTTTTTATATTCGGAGGCTTATTCCTTCATTAACTAGCAAACATAATTTGAACGTTTTAAATTGATTTTGATGTGGTAAAATCTGATAATTTTATTTAAATACTTTATGTTAGTACTTTAGTATTAAAAATTAAATCGTTCCTATGCTTAATTACATATCGGTTCTTTGATTTATAAGCAAATAAGGAGACATGTTTATTCTTATTCCTAATTTTTGTGGAGTAATTATAGAGTAGAATAGTTCATAGCATCACTATTATGAAAATATTTTGATCTAATTGATGCGTATTACAGAAAGTAAATAGATAACTCTCAAATTTTAGTTACAATATATATCTATATACAGCTCAAGCTGACCAAAAAATACACTTTCAGATAAAAGATTGAACACAATTCATGTTCTTGTCATAGACACCTAACCAGAAGGGTAAAAGAACCTTTGCCTCTTGCTTCTAACACGGTCACTTGGTGGCGTGGCCGATGAAGCAACCCTGGCCAACACTACTTTGAGAGATTGTTTGATAGTGTTCAAACAAACATCCCCTTTGTCGTCTTTATTACATAGTACTAAAATGGTTTTAACTCGCCCTCCAACGCTTGCAATGTCAGCCCCGACCACTGCTAGTCTTGAGCCTTTGAATGCTCTGATGAGCTCTGAAAATAATTCTGGTCGATCATCGCAACACACAGAAGCTCTGATCAATCCACTTTTCTTGTCTTTGTTATTGTTGGATGTGCTTGAATCTTGACATGCAACACATTCAACTGTTACCTCGTCGATTTCTGTTGGTACATTGCAAAATTCGCTTACTTCCGTTGCTTTACTTTTAAGATCTTTAACATGATCAATGGCACTTGCTAGAAGAGCAGCCTTGTCCATCTGTTGCAAGTTGCACTTCATTTTCAGTTTTTTTTTTTTTTTCTGTCAGTAACAAAGTGTCAACTATAACCACAAACAAGAGTACGTCTACTGAGTCGAGCGAGTATTTATGTAACCTTGTACGCTATTGATTACCACTTGAACAAAGCATTTTCTAAACCTTCGATACTATAGCTTGAAGCCTGATTTGTTTCGCGCACATTTACCACGACAATGGCTTAGTAATAGTGAAAGACGCGGACATCAAAGTAAAAAGTATTAGCTTGGATGACGTTGGAAAGTGTAAAAGAAGCTTCATACCTTTTCTGATTTAGGAATTAATTCCCTTAGAATTTCAAGCTGGGCATTGATTCTACCCCTGCGTTGCTTCTCTGCAAGGCTATGGCTCTTAGAGACGGATGGTGTTGTATCTTCTGCAATCTCTTTGATAGGTATGGACAGGGGAGGAAATCTTTGTCCTTGGAAGGTGGAACTAGCTGACGATGAAGCACTTCGAATCTGTGGCCAAGGAATAAAAAATGCCTGGCCGTGTTCGTCAAAATTTCTTTGAATATATTCTATATCTGCAGATCTCGCAGGCAATCTGGAAAAGCAATGATCTTCCATACCCTAAAAGCAAAAGGGCTTTTAAAAATTTGTGGACTAACCTCTTCTTTTATTGAGCAACATCTGCAGCTACTGTTACTGCACTAGTGATGTGGCATATTCAGTCTTGACAATGATTGGTGCGATGCCAGGAACCTTTAGTTAGTCGAATGAAAATTGTGTGTGGCGTGCTTGGTTGTCACCTCAAAGTGAATTTATTCAAGGGTAAGTGTTTTTCTTTGGGATTGTAAACTGGAATGCCGTCATGTAATTGGACCAGAAAGAATTAATATTTGTATGAATTGGATTAGAAATAAAAACAACACATCGAAATCTTGCATGATAATAGTAATTGGTCAATGACATATCCTCCATGAAAATTCCTGATCATTATAGTTATATCATTGCAAACTTAATTTGTATAAGATCCTTAATACCTGTGTAGGACATATTCGTTTCTTTTTTTTCCTTTTCAGAGATTTAAGGTGCGTGGAACCCACATCCAGCTGCTTCATGAGCATGCTTGTTTCTAAGCAGTGTATCAGTCTCAATCTGATAAAAATAGATTGCCATTTTGATTCTTGCAGAGATGATGTTTACAGATAAAGAAGCCACCCATTTTGACGGCTTTATTTGCCCACTTCCATTTTCAAAGGTTGTCCGGTTGCCTGCACAAGCAAACAAAAGAAGGTTTCAATTACCCTCACCACTTGGTCACTGTGTGGGGCCCTAGCCACTGTTCACTCAAACTTAAAGATGAATGGAAGATTGGTACGACTTTTTGATCAACCTACAGTATCCTGTGGTGCTCCTAACTCTCAACGGTTCTTTCGAGGGGGTTTCAACAGTCAATCTCTTTATTGCATTCCCTACCACGTACCTCCTTGTCTTTTGGTAGTGAAGAACCTCAACCTCAGCTAACATGAACGGAATCCAGATACATATTGGAACTGAGCTCAACTATAAATAAAGTCATTCTGAAACATAGAATAACGGGCTCAAGTTGACGATTTTAGTTCTGCGATTTCTATCCGATATTAACGGAAAATTTTGACGGCTCACGAAAGCATTGGAAGATAGCTCGTCTTAGGATATGGTTAATAACACTTCATTGTCATCCTTAGACGAGCAATTAGTATGTTTGATTGAAAGAGATGGATGACGAAAGGGACGTTGGATTCAACAATTGGATCCCGTAACTTAAATCTCTTGAATTTGCTTTTATCCTAAAGCAATCTTTTACTCCAAACCATTATCTTGTCCTACTTTCCCTTTACTTGAGCAAAATTTGTTGCTCTGGATCAAAATCTTCTTCATTCTTTAATACTTCGGTCGAACTTCACTTTTACTTTTATCGCTACCTAAACACATGGAATGATGCCATACTTGGAATGGGGTGAGGAATGTTGAACTGATGGGTAACAGGGATTTGAGGACTTGTTAAAGTTGGGCTTCTTCAAGTGCAAATTTACAGATAAATTTTGGCCAACATTCAGTGAGACCCACCATGAGTGGCTCAACAATCAGTCTTGTTTATCATAATTATGGTCAGGATAAATGATCCATATCTCCTAATGAATGACCAATATATATCTGCAAGAGTATCATGAATGCTAGAAGCCCCATATCATGTTAAGGATCAAGAAAGCTCATATCTATTAAGGAGGCACTTGAAACCGTAGCAATAAATGTTCATTTTGTGATTGAGAATAAATTAATCTTCTCCTTTATTAAAAATTAAGGAGGTATAAGAAGTATATTTATCATGATATTCAAGTAAAACAGCATACAAGAACGAGACAGATCTACAGAATGCCATGGATTTGGTGTGTATTGATGCATTTTTGTTCACCATATAACTGATGATCACACATTTCCTTCCACGTTAGTTTACATCTTTGGCCTACTTGCACTTTAATACTAACCATGTCAACGATAAGAAAGTCAAGCACCTTCATCAAGAATTTAGTTAAACTCCACCTTAATACTCATTAAAATGGATGGCACCAGCTTTCCAGACAATATAAGTTGTTGCAAACATAAGTGTGCTGATGAAGACAAATGAGAAGGCAATAATAAACAGATCAGAACCCCCCGGGAACTGAAATGTCCAACCATCCTTAGGCAATCCTCGCTTGCTATCATCAAACAAATTTGTGGGGGCTTCAGGGAGTCCAGATCTTTTCTTCCCCTTATCGCTTGCCTTCAGAGCAGCCAATACTTTGCTCCCCATTTCTGGTTTTGATGCCTTGGATTCCGCATAACGACTACGAACCCGAGCAGCTCGTAATCTCTCTCTTGCCGTCATCGGTGCCCTTTTTGGGGATGATGGCGAGTTAGATTTTCTTTCCTGGTTCAATTCTGAAGAAATGGCAGAGCCATTTGATGTTCCAAAGGATTGAGGTCCTGTCACACTGTTATTATTAGTCTGGGATCCACTACTTTCCACACCAGGATCCATGGATGTGGGATTCCCAGTTAAAAGCTGATTACCAGATATTGCATTAACAGCATCTCCAGACTCCTTATCACCAAGATTACTGCTTTCTGCAACCGAAACACACAAGCCCTTTCTTCTACCCTTTACCAGTATCCTTGAACCAGAAATTCCCAATGATGTGATGACTGTCAGCTTTGATGTTGAAGCTTCGCTGGGAGATCTAGATGTATGCTGGTACACGCCCTGAAACTTCTAATAAAAGATTGTATAATTAGAACAGCTTAAGCAATTTCTATGTCTTACTTCAGTGCAAGGGTTAGTTTAAATTCACTTCTTTTGAACTCTACAACTTGTATACTTGTATCAAGTATGGTAAAAGGTCTTTTCGGCAGTTAAATATTGAACATCGACTTGAATCATTTGACATCTCATGAAACTATGAAAGCATACTCAAACCACGTTAAACACTACCAGGATACACCCGCTTCAGAAGATGAAAGGTGGGAAACTTTACAGAACAATATCAGCTCCAAACTGATACGAGAGCATATGATCTTGTCAACTCAAAGTCGACGTTATGCCCCGTAGTCAGATGACCTAGGTATTGTCGAATACCACATATGGTCAACAAATGCAGTTCAAAATATAGAACACATCAATAATCCCAACTTCCAGACGTAAGCAATTCTTTAAACCTTCCTCTAGTTTGACACATATAAACCGGCAAATTCAATCATACGAAAACTCTATTATGATTTCGAAATTACCCAAATTATAAAAGAAAAAGAGAGAAAGAAAGAAGATGGTTACCGTTGAATTGAACCCAACAACTGAATTTAGAGAAACAATCATAATTTCGCTTCTGTTTAAGGCCGGACGATGGAGAAATACCGAGAGAGAAAATAGAGAGCTCCGTGTTTGTGGACATAGAGTGGCTGATCTGTGAAGCTCTAAGAGATTGGGTGTTTCTAACACCACGTGTACCCCCACGCGTAGGTCCCCAAACACCGTAAGTTTGCCACTCAATTTAGAGAAACCATTCTATAAAGCTATTTTCTCAATAATGATAAGACGAAAAACATGGTTTCATCCTATCATTAGTTGTCATAATGGCTCCTAACAATAAATCACTAGGCATTTTCAGCCTTTAGTTCTTTACCATGGACAAAAGAAAATGTGAAAATTCCGACCCCAACTCAATTACAACTTCTAATAACGATTAAATTCAGAAAAATGGATAGGAAAAAAAACTGTGGTCGTATATGAATAATGCTTAGTTAGTATTACGGATGAATATCGTCTCAATTGCAGCTTTGAAGTCATCTTAAAACCTGCTACACCGTCTCCTTGCTGTTGCTGCCATCTTCAGTCTCTCACTTGCGGGCAGCCTTACTACTTTCACAAGTGGCATCTGCTTGCTCTTCTATGCTCTGGCAAATAAGTCCCAATCTTCTATTACCAGGATGTCCATTTTTGGGCCAGCAGAATTATGAGCTAAATAGAGGATGGAAATTATCAGCTATAGCGATGACATTAATGACAAAATTAAGAAGTTCAATCAAGCATGCCCACCAATTGGTATGACCCGCGAAGCCATGTACTCAACAACACGAATGCCCAAGTGCTCATCTATAATGGAATGCAGTCCGGCAGTGGTACCTCCAAAAGCCTCATCAAATCCCTGAGAATAGCCAAATACAAAACGCACATATAAAGACCAAAATCTTACTTATTAGTATCCAAATCAAAAGGTATGAACAACAGAAAATTTTCTTTGAAAACAATACCATTAACAGATATACGAGTGTAAACAAAGACAACAAACACAATTTACTGTTGAATTTTAAAACCACAAACTAACTAAAATAGAGTAAAATAGAAAAGAGATAATACAAGAAGTAATTTATTAATAGGTGCACTTTACATTGACATGAAGGCCTAAATAGAAAGGCAATGGAATAACAAATTTAACTAATATCTCGGTAAAACTTAACTAAACAAATAACAAGTTTAAAAGTTTAAATCCTATAATAAATAACAACTTTATCTTAATAGAAAAAATTGTATCTTCTAACAAATAACAAATCTTATCTTTATCTAACTACTCTTAAATTTTATTTTCAAACAAAGACCATTTTTAACAACTTTGAATCATTTTCCAATATTCCCTTTTGATTCAAAGTTATAAGATTTTTTGAATTTGATGATGTATTTCCCATCACCTTTCGATGGTTGGAGCACATCTCTCCACAATTCTTTTCTTTACAGCACTTCTCTCTATTCTTCAACATGAGCACTTCTCTCATCATTTATTTTCATAGAGCACTTCTCTCTATGATGCATCTTATGCACTTCTCACCAACTAGGAGAGGTTGTCTTCTTCAATCACTTGCACTATATTTGTTTTTTCTTCATTGTCACACTTGCAATCCTTTTTCATAAAGCATCGAGACTTTCCTTTATGCCAACAATCTTTCTTTTTATGACCAAACTTCTCACAATGACCACATTGAGGAATGTTTTATTTCTTTTTTGATGACGGATCCTTTATTAGATAGACTCCCTCCACCATCTTTTCACTCTCTGGGGCTCTCATTGCCCTTCTTTGTTTTTGAGTTTATAGAACATTAATCACTTATAAGTCCCACAAGATTTTTGAGAGCACTTATACCATATTGAATTTTAAAACTATAAACTAACTAAAATAGAGTAGAATATAAAAGAGATAATGCAAGAGGTAATTTATTGATAGATCACTTTACATAGATATGAAGGCCTAAATATATAGGCAATGAAATAACTAATTTAGCTAATATATCGGTAAAGATTAACTAAACAAATAAAAAATTTAAAAGTTTAAATCCTATAACAAACAACTTTATCTTAATAGAAAAAATTTTATCTTCTAATAAATAACAAATCTTATCTTTATCTTACTACTCTCAAATGTTATTTCTAAACAAAGACCATTTTTAACAAATTTGAATCATTCTCCAACATTTACAACAAACCATCTAACAATCGGGGAATGGCAGGCATTGGTATCAACATGAAAAAGAAAATGCAATGGACAAGAAATACAAGCTTTGTGAGACAAATGATTGACTATTTTCTGCATCTTCCTACAAGCCACAGTTCACAAGCTTCTCATGGCAATTAAACTTCAAGCTTACTATCTACAAAGTAGAAATTGGATTTCAAACCTAGAGCCTTAGAGTATCCCAAAGAGCATAGACACACTTGGTACGATTTGGGATCTTACAAAGTATTTAGATATGATCTTATGTCCACAAAGAGTTCACCATTGCTAGGTATGCCATAAACGCATAAATCCAACTAAACACTACATAACTTTAAAAAAAAAACTAAACATTATATAATACAAATCTTGCACCGCGATAACCAATCACCATTATGAGACAAAAAAGCCCACTTCAACTTCTATACAACAATGTGAAAGACAAACAGGTGAGCTTGTGAATTCTGAAGTTAAGGTGACGTATTTCTGGAAGCCTCATAATTTAACAAAAAAATGGGTCCCTATAGGAAAACATTTTCAAACTGGATGGCAGGATGAGCTATTGGGGGTTGAATCTTCTCTAGTGGATAATGATGAGGCTACAGGTGCACAAGTTAATGCTAATGAGAATACGAGTAACTTAATTATAGATTCTCCAAATATTCAAGGTGGGAAGCCCAATATAGCATCTGGACATACCTCTCGACTAAGGAAACCTGATAACTAAGAAGATGTGACTACTACTGTTGAGACCCGATCTCGGAACCGGACCCCAATCAGAAAAAAAAACGAAAAACGAAAAACAAAAATAAACGAAAAGAATGGACCCTAAACCCGAAAGTGGGCCAAATCACAAGCGAAACACAATTCAGATTGGAAACAAAGCGAAACATAAAGCGAAAGTATCGAATCAAGACGAATCGAAGGAAACAGATTCACAAATTTTCCAACATCCGAAACGAGTACCTTAAAAAAAAACGTCGTGTTGGAAACCATACGACACATTCGGTTTAAACCAATACAAAATGGTACAAATTTTTCTTTTTCATCATACAAAACCGAAGCACTTCTATAATTCTCAAACATCAGTATCATCGGACCTCCTGTCCGGAACCCATATCACATTCAAGTCACATTCATATCTCCATTCAATACACAAATTCATAACTCATTGTTTACATTCCAAAATAAATACATTACGAATAATACTACAACATCAATCCCCAAAAAAGTCCAAATCCAAAAATAACGATACATCTTCAAAATACACATGATATAAATGTCCAATAATTCTCAACATGACTAAAATTCAAATCTTACCACAAAATTAACTTAAAAGCACTACATATGCATAATCGAACAAATGTCTTCACTTTCTTTCATCCGATCCCCTGTTCGAAACCTGGAGATGGGCATGAAAGGGGGTGAGCTTGGAAGCTCGTGGGAACAGGTTTATAATCGAGAAACAAGCAAAAACCCTTTATAAAACTC
>JAOTAX010000198.1:13503166-13515440 GCA_025629825.1 Erythroxylum guanchezii | reverse complement strand
AACAACAACAACAACAACAACAACAACAACAACAACAACAACAACAACAACAACAATAACAACAACAACAACAACAATAATAATAATAATAATAATAATAATAATAATAATAATAAGGATAAGGATAAGGATAAGGATATTTTAGTTTTTTTGTTACTTATTCCTTTCTCATTCCAAGTTTATATTTTCAAACCAAACATTGATATAGAAATTCTTTAGCCGTAATCCAAATAAAGTAATACATATTTTATTCTATTTCTCGTCTTTTCTATTTCTAAGAATAACTATTCTATTCCTTATTTATTCCAGATATTCAACCAAATAGGCCGGAAGCTCTTGACGATATGATACAAAGTGGTGACCAATAAAGACAGTCAATGAGTGATTGGTGTTATGTAATTGGGCCTTAATATCTCATGGGCTTATATGGGATATCCCTTACACTTAAGCCTATTAAATCATTTAACCATGTCTGTGCTAATAATAAAATATCTCTTGGATCTAAAAATTATAAAAAAAGATGTTTTTGTTTTTCTAAATTTTTTCAAATTATTTTAAAAATTGTTTAACTACACTTAAAATATTAAAACTCAATAATTTTTATTAAAATAACTTGATAAATATTTAATTAAAAACATTTATTTTGGATTTTATTATTATAAATTTTAATAATTTAAAAATTAGAAATTTCAATTTAATTGGTTGATTGAGAAACAATAAATAAGTATGAAATTGATATATATATATATATTGGAAGCATTGTAATTACTAATTACAATTCGAAAAGACATGTCCGATCGACGCAAGAGTATCCTTCATGAGCACTTAGACCCTGTTTAGTTGAGAGGTTAGGGATGGAAGGGAATGAAACGTAACACATTTCTATCGTTTGTTTGAGAGTTTTATAATGGGATGGAATAGAATGTGATGGAAGTGGAGGGTTTCATGTTACGTTTTATTCCATCCTAAATAGTGAAAATAAAAAATCTCCGATTCGGAAAATTTAGGATGGAACGTAAACTAATAAATACATACTACATAATGTACCTTCAATAATTCTTCTTAATACCAACTCTGAACAAATCATAATATTAATATATTAAATAGAATATAATAATATTTAATATAATAAATTTTATTAAATAATTAATAATGATATTTTTATATTAATAATATATATATAATAATAATAAAATAAAATTTTATATTTATTTAATTTATTTATATAGAAATATATAAAAACAATTAAATAATAATTTTTTATTTTTCATTAATAAAAATATATTTAAAAATTATTCTTGTTTGTATATATTTCTATATAAATAAAAATAAAAATAAATTATTTTATATATAAATCACATAGAATAAAATAAAATTAATTAATGAATTAATTATAATATTTTTATATAATTAATAATAACTTGTATATAATTAATAATAAAATTAAAAATTTTGATAAAATTTTATTAATGAAAATAGAAAATATATTAAAAAATTATTCTTTAATTGTTTGTAAATATTTTTATATAAATAAATTATTTTTAAATATAAATCATATAAAATAAAATAAAATATATTAAATAATTAATATTAATATTTTTATATAATTAATAATAAAATAGTAAACCTCTTGTAACAATCATTTTAATATAAGGGGTATAAAAGTCATTTATTATACATTCCATTCTATTACGTCCATCTTCCAAATAACATTTCACTACATTACATTATGACCCCTTCCATCCGTCCCAAATAACTTTTTACTATATTACATTCCATTCCATTATAAATTGTTTCGTTCTATTCCGTTACATTCTATTAATTAACATCTAACCAAACAGGGCCTTAGGCTTTCCTTGTTTTGTTTTGAGGTCTCTATAGCAGGGGCATTCGTCTTTGTGACCAATCGTGCCTGAAGGAATACATACACATTTTAGACAACACTTCATGCATACTTTAGAACACCTTCTCCTATACTGCGTTGTCGAGCACCTCTGATCTCGAGCTTTTGGACATTCTGCTGTTTTAAATTAGCCACCAAGTCATATATCATAAATATCAGATAAAGGAGAAAAAAACAAAACTAAATATAGTTCTAAAAAAAGTAATTAACAATACCTTGAGGATGAACTGATCGTTGCTTGCCTGCGTCTAATGAATAATTAATTATTATAAATATATATTCAATTAGATTAGAGAATTTGCAAATCCAGTTTTTATGTACTAAAATTGTTTAGGCATGAGAAGAGAGAGTGCGTGCACTCACGTCTGAAAGTTGAACATCAGAAGCCAAGGCAATAAGGAGAAGGAAAAGAAGAAAGAGGCCAGAGCCAGAGCCAGTGTTAGAAATTAACAGATCGAAACATAGCCGCAAAGATTATGTTAAACACAGGATCGATTTTATATGCATAGAAAACAAAAAACACATACTTGGTTAATTGTTGTAGTTTCACCGGTTAAAGCACATTCTATTTCCAATTTCTACTGCAGAAATCTCCTTCTCCTTATTTGTAAACTTGAGAGAAGATTGAAAAAAACCCGCATGAAACCAATACACGCAGAGATAGAGTTTTATTTCTCAAACGTTGCCTTCATATATTTCTATATATAACTACCTTTAGTAGTTATTCAAGAATGATGACTATTATACCCATCATGGGTGTATATAAGTCATCATCTCTCACTCACACATGATGAGTTTAACAAAAAGTACTCATACTTGTTCAATAACTGATGTGACCAGCATACGACGAGAGCACAATGCCATATATCTGTTAGGAGTATATGACATCTCGATTTAACAAATTGATCTTGGGACTTATGAGTCCTTAAGTAGACATTGTATGTTATACCCTAGGTCATATATCGCATTTGCATTTTCCTTTTGATCTCATTTAGTTTATTGAGTCATGACTGTATTCAAGTTCTCTACTAAAGAGACGATGGTCATCTATGAATACTTTTCATGCGAGTCAATGATCTAAATTAAATGACCTTCCTCTGTTCTCAATTCTCTTTTGAATTAAATTTAATTTACTTTCTTAGGATTATTCCATAGGATCATATCTTGCATGATCTTTTGGCAATAAACTAAAGTAGCAAACCTTAAATTCAATTCTCAAGAATGAGACAAGAGTCACAAGGGTATATGATGAGGTTCTTTTAAACCTCAAGGGTCTCACACAATGTAAGATGAGACCTTGCGACTTACATTAATCCCTTTTTGTTGTCAGTTATGCATACATGGTATGAGTCATGTGTTACAGTATTTACCCACTTCGTTTAACTTGAACATCTTTCATTTAAGAAATACCATACAGATGATAGTTCAAACATGCTCAATGTTTAACTTGACTTTACTTATTTACTCAAAAAAACTTGTTCAGAACTCACATCTGGCAACGTAAGACAGATATAGTGATTAACAAATCACGTTGAACCAATTTCTTTGCGACATTTATGGTTTAAGTTTCTTGCTCTCAATTATCACCTAGATAATAAACTTTAAACATGTCTCATCTTTAGCGAACATAAACACTAGAGGTGATTTCTCGTGTGAGAGGGCCAATCTATAATCTGTCTCATATACTTATGATTCATCCTAAAATATATTTATACACAAACACATATTCATGAATCAAATGATACACAATGTATAATCTTCATCATACAACATATCCAAACATATGACATTCGACTGAGAGAACATACATAGAGAAATGTTTATCAATACACTGTAACATCTACGTAGTCCTAGTGACTTTACATGCCCAATGTATACATCTCTAGAAATTGGCTTTGTCATTGGGTCTGCTATCATATCTCGCGTAGATATATATCTCATGTTCACTTCTCCTTGTGCAACTATATCTTTCATATAATTATACTTAGTATCTATGTGCTTTGTCTTATAATGAAATTTGGGGTCTTTAGTATAAGCGATTGCAGCTTGACTATCACAGTTGATGGTCATTGGATTAATTTTGCTTTTAGTGACTCCCAAATGCACTAGGAATCGATGAAGCCACATAGCCTTTTGTATTGGAGTTGAGAATGCTATAAATTCAGCTTCTATTGTGGATAATGCAACACAGGATTGTTTCTTACTTTTCCATGATATTGCTCCATGGTTTAGTAAGAATACATATCGTGAGGTAGATTTTCTTTCATCTAAATCTCCTCCCCAGTCTGCATCTGTATATCCTTGTATACATAGATCATTGCCTTGATAACATAATGCATAGTCTATAGTGCCCTTTAGATACCTCAATATTCTCTTTACTGCTTTCCAATGTGCTTGGCTTGGATTTGATTGATATCTGCTCACCATCCCAACAGCATAACAAATATCTGGTCTTGTACACATCATTGCGTACATAAGACTTCCAACTGCACTAGAGTAGGGAACATTCTTCATTTGTTCCCTTTCTTGTGGCGTTGACGGGCAATTCCTTTTACTAAAGCCTTCATTTTTAGCAATAGGATTATTAATTGGTTTGCAATCTTGCATACGAAATCATTCAAGAATTCTTTGAATGTACATCGCTTATGAAGGCGATAACAATCTCTTTGAACGATCTCTTGAAATCTTGACTCCAAGAATGTATGCCACATCACCCATGTCTTTCATTTCAAATTCTGATGATAACCAATCTTTGATTTGCTTAAGAAATACATAGTCATTACAAGCAATCAATATATCATCCACGTATAAAGATAAAATCGCGAATTTATCTTTGGATGTTTTAACATACACACAATGGTCTTTATCGATCATTTGAAAATCAAATGAAATGATTACATTATAAAAATGAATATACCATTGTCTTGAAGACTGCTTCAGGCCATATATTGATTTTAATAAACAACATACTTTATTTTCTTGACCTGCCTTGATGAAACCTTCAGGTTGTTCCATATAGATTTCTTCATCTAATTCTCCATTGAGAAAAGCAGTTTTTACATCCATTTGATGTAATTCAAGATCCATACTGGCTACTATAGCCAGAATAAGACGGATTGAAGCAAACTTCACAACAGGTGAAAAAGTTTCCCCGTAATCAATTCCCTCCTGTTGTGTATATCCTTTTGTTACAAGACGTAACTTATATCTTTTGACATTGCCATCAGCTTTTCGTTTAATTTTAAGAACCCACTTGTTCCCAATTGCTTTACTCCATTCGGGGAGGTTAACCAAGTCTCATACTTGATTTGAGCTTAAAGAAGCCATTTCTTCTATCATTGCTTTCATCCATTCTTCTTTTGCAGGGCCAATAAGAGCCTCATTTACATTCCTTGGCTCTTCTTCCTCTTGTGGAATAATCATATTAATTTCTCCTTCAATCTCAAAACCACGTTGAGGAATTACTCCTCGATTACTTCGTCTTAACCGAGATTCATCATAAACAAACTCATGATTGATCTGATTGCTCCCACTCGGATCAGTTATCATAGATAACCTTTATATGGAATTGCTCCCACTTGGTTGAAGTTCCTCATCTTGATTCTTCATAACAGAATCATTATGATCAAGTGACTCATATAACAATAGGTCTTTACCTATTTTTCCTTGCTTGGAAAAATCATTCTCTAAGAATGTTACATCTCGTGATTCAAATTCAGTTACACATCCACTACCTTGTTCAGTAATGAACACGTATCCTTTTGAGTGTTCTGCGTGTCTAATAAAAATACCTTTTCTCCCTCTTAGGCCTAATTTCCTATATTTGTGAAAGAGATCATGAACATAGGTTGAACACCTCCAAGGTCTGAGACTTGAGACATTAGGTCTCCTACCAGTCCACAACTCATATAGTGTGATAGTAACTGATTTCGTGGGCACACGATTAAGTACATAAGTGGTTGTTAGCAACGCATCACCCTAAAAAGTGATTGGTAAATTTGCTTGGGCCATCATGGACCTATTCATTTCTAATAACATCCTATTTCATCTTTCAGTGACGTTATTTTGTTGTGGGGTTCTAGGAATTGTTAATTACCTTTCTATTCCTTTTTCATCACATAAAGCCTTGAACTTTTCTTACAAGTATTCTTGTCCACGATCAATTTGTAATCCTTTTATTTTCTTATCTATTTGATTCTCAACTAAGTTCATGTATTTTATGAAACAATCGAATGCTTCCGATTTATGAGAAATCAAATAGATATGACCATACCGAGTATAGTCATCTATGAACGTGATGAAATTAATTTCCCCATGTCTAGCCCTCACATTCGTTGGAACCACAGATGTCAAAATGAATTAATTGTAATGGATATAAAGCTCGTGTTCCCTTTCTAAATGGCTTTCGTGCCATTTTACTAGCTAAACAATGCTCACATGTAGGTAGATCTACTTGAATTAGATTACCTAAAAGTCCTTCTTTAACTAATCAACTGATTCGATTTTAACCAATATGGCATAGTCATGCCACAAAGTTGCATCATTGTTGGAATTACTAGATGCAAATAATGAATAACTAATATTATTATTTTCCTTTAACACATCCAGTACAATAAAGCCATCCAATAAAAAACCATGACCATAATTAATAGATCCAAGATACAAATCCATTCCACCACTATGGAAATTTATATTAAAACCAAGTTTAACTAACATCAACATAGATAAAAGATTCCTACGAATCTGTGGAGCAAATAATACTTCATGTAGGATAAGGGGTCGCTCTCCACGCATGTCCAATTTACATGTGTCAATTCCTTGTACTGCAACTTTGGAATTATCACATACATAAAGCCATCGACTACCATGTGGGAGTTTACGAAACTTAGCGAAGGCACCTCTGTCCTTCGCTACATGGTTGGTTGCTCCTGAGTCTGCAATTCATAAAGGATGTGATTCAGTTAGAAAAACAGAACAAGAAACATTCACAGAACAAATGTTTGTACTATAAAGTTGTACCTTCTTGGGCTCGGTACAATCTCAAGCAAAGTGGCCCTTATTACCACAATTATAGCACTTCACATGTTTCATGTTCTTCTTGAAGGGAGGCTTTCCCTTTCCACGTTGGTTCAAATTTTTCTTTTTAGATTCCTAAGGGGAGTGGTTGAATATCTTATTCTTTTTCCACTTATATCCACCATGTGTAACACCCGGTATCCAGATCCTTCTCATATATTACAAACCCCAGAAGTGGAAATAGCAGAGAATCTTTCTTATAAAGAAACTCCAGTTGCCATAATAGACAGACAAATTAGAAAATTACAGAATAAAGAGATTCCAATGATTAAAGTCCAATGGCAAAATCAAAGAATTGAGGAATGTACATGGGAAATAGAAGAATCAATGAGAACCAGATATCCTCAATTGTTTCTCCAATAAGGTAAATTTCCAAAATTCGTGGCCAAATTTTTTAATAAAAGGGGAGAATGTAACACCCAGTATCTGATTTACCCGTTACCAAAAAAAAAAGTTGTGAACTATAATTTTTGGTGACATCAAATTAATGATGTTTGACACCTTTTTGGTGGTCACAGAAAATTGTACAAGCAGATTTTAAAGAACCAGTACAAGAGGGGCATTTTTGCAAATAATGAACAAAGTGGCTTATAAAAGAAGCTAACAACAAATAAGACAAAAAACTTGTCTTTCTCCTCTTCCCTCACCGACGAGAAATCACCATGGAAGCTCTCTTTCAAGGTTTTCAACCTTTGTAACAAGAATGTGAAAGAGAATCAAGTCAATTAGTCAAATACAAAACAGTAAGCCTTGATCCTAACACTTGATTCTACCGATTGAAATTTAGTTTATCCCTTTTTTTTCATGGCTATGAAACCCATTTGATGGAATTTATGGGTTTGATGATCTTGATGATGAATTCTTATTCTTTGATTTCTAATGATAAATTAACATGAGAAATTTTCATTTTTATGGTGATTTGGGGGCTAAATCAAAACCTAGGGTTTTGGAGTTCAAGCTACCAATGGAGACAGATTCGTAGGACATCCTTATACATTTTTTTGAGCTGTTTAATGTGTGAATTTGGAGAAACTCAAAACTTAGAAGTTTTAGATACAGGTGTCCACTATATCCCTAAATTTGTTCACGAATTTAAGATGAGCCAAACAATGAGATAGGTCCCGAATTGAAACTAGTTCAGAATAGCAGCGGGATTGAATCACAAAATGAAAGTTAATTGTTTGAGGACTTTAGATTCAGAATTGGATGATGAGTTCTCATTATGAAATGTTCGAAAATGTGTCATCTGAGTGATGTATAAAGGGAATTTTAATTGGATAAGTATCCTATGAGATATGGCTAAATAAGTGAAGGATGTTATTGACCTTAGTGACGTAGAAGAGAACAGAAACAGGACAGTGTTATAAAAATCACAATAAATACAAATTTTATCATTATTGAGCCGTCTTTGGATATGTAATAGCTATATGAGTCTATTGAAAATGGAGATTTGAATCACCTTAATTGGATAAGAAATGAATAAGTTATAATGATTTGAGACAGGAAGGGTCCAACTCATGATAGAATATTAAGGCTGACTGTAAATGGGATATTTGGAAGCCTGAATGACCGAATTAGAAAATGGCCATAAAAGAAAAAAATGTGAATTTATGTGTTAACTAAAGGTATGGAAAGTTTGAAAAATATTGGACCTATGTATAAAAAGTTATGCCTTTGTGCATGATACCTTCACTGATGGATTAGTGAATAAAATAGAAATTTATAATGATATGTGTTAATCAATGAGGTGTATGTAAGAATGACTAATATGGGTTTATGAAATTTTCATGCATGTTACCCAATAGCTTGTGAAAGCAGACGAGGAATATAACGAGAAGTCGTACCTAATACCTCTCAAGTTCAAGAAAATTAGAAAAGAGATCAAAACCCCTGAGACAGTCGAGGTGAGTATAATCATATTACTATACTTGTGTAGTACTCCTTTTCTTTTATCTTGCGGCTTGTTGAATTGTTCTCGAACCTGTATGATTTATTTGATATATGACTCCATGTGATTGAGCCTAGTATATTGTATGCCAGATTGACCAGATGATATTCAGATTCTTTACATCTTCTGGTCCCCTTGTTATGTTGAACCTATTAATTGCAATTCTTTGATGAATCATGTTTTTTTTTGTTAGCCATGATTGGTGAGTTCACAGGATACCCAGCTGATGGGGTGTATTATCAGACCATGTGCACATAGGTAATCCGTCGACAATGGGTTAGGTCCGGGTCCTACCTGGAGAGGACAGGCCTCCATGGGCAGGGTTAGGCCAACCTTGTCTAGAATAAGAAAATGAGAGATATGCCGTACTAACATGCCTCTATCTCTTCTTAAGAAATTCAAAAAATCAGAACTCAGAAATGAGACAGCTTAGAATTAGAAATCCTATAGAACTCTACCAAAGAAAGAACCCAAAGATTCAGAAAAGACTTCAGAAACTAGATTCATGTTTTTTTATAAATAGAACAATTCATATTAAGCTTTATTATTGATACTCATGTGATTGCCGCATTTGACATTACTACCTGTTTATTCATTGATGCCATAAACTATTGCTTAGAATGCCACAGACCATTCTTGTGAAGCTAGCCTTGTGTTACCTAGCCTCACAAGCATGGTAGCATGTTTATATGTCATGGAGTCGTGTTGTAGACTCACCTCTCACTATCATCGTTTCAGGGGATTAGCAGATTGTACGAGAGAGAAATCCAAGCCTTTTGAGACTCGCTTGGATAAACAGACAAGTAATTTTTTTGCATGATGTAAATTGCAGATGCTTATAGCTGCTCCATGGTCGTCATAATCATATATACATGACACATGTATGGATATGCCATGTTATTGAGAATGATGTTAGTTGATGATATGAGATGATCATAGATTGGTAGATTATAAGTAGATAATGTATGTGAGAATTTCAGATTGGGATCCTTACTTTTTTCAAAACTGTTAAGCAGGTATAAGGATTAATCAGACAAATGAATGGGTCATGCTAGATTTTCAGTAGAATATAGAAAAAAATTAGGCTTACTACGGGTTTTAGTGGCATTAAGCCTCCCCATTCCCTAGTGCCAACATGGTTCAAAAGGTGGGTCGTGTCATATGGTATCAGAGACAAAAGTTTTATAAAAGGAAGGATCTTATGATCTATATGATGTACAAAAAGTATTAAAGAAAAGTTTAATAGTTACCAAGAATGAGAAAGGAAGAAGTAAGGATGTGTGCGGGAATGAGATGTAGAATGGATAGGCTACTACCCATACAACGAACCCCAAACACATCAAAGGTATTTTAAAATGCCTTCTTAGTCCTAAGCAGCCCAGTAAAATAGAGATGAAGAGAATGTTGAAAAAGCCTAGTGAATGAGAATAATATGTAAAAATGTATATGATATGATATATGCATATGATATTCTTGCATGAGCATTCCACCATAGAGCGTAGGAGTTACATCATGTCAATAGCATTTTATTTTAATAAATCATGTATGTAAATGATTTTAATTTTCTCCATAATAGAGATGCCTCCTAAAAGAAGAACACCTCCTTAACGAGGACGAGGTTGTCCTAGAAAGAGGAAAATTTCAACTGCTGTACCTGATATCGAATCTGTACAGCAAGAACAAGAAGAGGAAAGATCTCCATCCAGAGTTAGGAGGAGATCAAAGATAGAAATTGAACCTGAACCCCCAGTTACTCGAGGGGAAGATGTTAGAACCTTACAACAAAGAATAGAAACCTTAGAAGCAGAGAACCGAGCCTTAATTTAAAGGCAAGAGGTTCTAGAATTGAGAGAAGAAGTAAGAATACTTAGAGAGAGAGAGAGAGAGAGAGAAAGAACTCAGGGTGTACCTAAAGTTGCTCCTGCACCACCACAGCCAGTGCAAATGCCTAGAGGATTACCTAGGCGAGCTTTAGATGATGAAGGGGTAAGTATCGATGATTTCTTGAAATTACAATCCCCTGAGTTTGGTGGTGAGAGACATGAGGATCCCCAAGAGTTTATGAGTCATACTGAGAAAATGGTTTAGAGATTGACTTGCTCTAATGCACGGATCATAGAATTAGTGGGGGTTAAATTGACAAAGAATGCCTGGGAGTGATTCCAGAGGAATATCGAGGATCAATTATATGGTGGGAATTCTCCGACCTGGGAATCCTTTAAACAGGCATTAATCGATGAATTTATTTCTCCATATGAAAGACAGAATCGAGCCTTACAATTTGAAAGGCTCAGACAAAGCTTTGGTGTGAGCGTGGATGATTATACAAGTGAATTTCTATGCTTATGCAAATTTGCTACAACAATTGTACCTACTGAAACTGCAAAAATGGAAAGATACAAGTTGGGACTCATACCTTCCTTGTATAGTGTTGTTGCAACTATTGACTTCCCCAATTTGTCGAGGTTGATTGATAAGACTAGACAATTGGAAGCAAAGTTTGAAGAGGCGAGAGCAGAAAGAGAATGGAGAAGAAAAGTTAAAGGCTAGGGCAGTAGAGGTCGTAGCGAAAGAGATAGCTCTCAGATGAGACAAACAGAACAAAAAATACAGTCTACTCCTCCAAAACTAGAGAGAGGGGGTCAAGGCAGGGGCAGAAATTCAGGTGCGTCAGTATTTTCAGCACCTAGTGCTATACAGAACCCAGCTAAGAATAGATCACAACAACCTCTAGCACAGCAACATGTTAGAACTGCTTGCAATGTCTGTGGGAAAAATCATCAAGGACCCTGTAGACTCAGGTTCAGAGGTTGTTATAGGTGTGGACAACAAGGGCACTTCATTAAAGACTGCCCAATGCAAGAAAACTAAGTAGCTCCACCCCCAGTTTCGCAGACTACTGTGCAAATAGACAGACCTATTAATAGAGGCCTAGCTGGTAGAGGTAGACTTCAAGGCCAAGCTCCCACCCAGAATACAGGGCAGATGCCAACACCAGCCTCAGCAAATAGAGGTCAGGGGAGAGTATTTGCAGTAAATCCCCAAGAAGCACAGTGTTGGGTCCCGTTCCCGAAGCCCGGACACCGGTGCCGGACCCCATTCCCGGAGCCCAACTAATCGGATCAGAAACACAATCGGAGACCGTTGGGCCCTAGTCCTGACTTCCAAGGCTGAACCCTGGATGACCCATCGGGACATACAAAGGAAAATAAATTTGCGGAAGCACTCACAATATACCAAAATATTTAACAAATCTATGAACACAAGTCGTACATTCAACGCAGAAAGCAAAATACATCGAAATGCTCAATAATGAGATGCTCAATGAACTATCCAAAATAATACTA
>JAOTAX010000198.1:13488040-13503066 GCA_025629825.1 Erythroxylum guanchezii | reverse complement strand
TTATTATTATTATTATTATTATTATTATTATTATTATTATTATTATTATTATTATTATATGAAATTAATTTCTTATTGTTATTGATATTATTATTATTATTTGTTAACTTTGTTATTCTTATTATTAATAATTATTCTTATTATTACTAACTATTATTATTGTAGCGCCCCCTTACCTTAAGATACATAATGGGACGCTCGGAGGTCATTCCAATACATAACCTAGGACAATGGCGCGCTACGTTTAATCACTGCATTCACTTAACATGACATCATATCTTTATTCACTTATAAAGCATCATAAGAAAAAGTACAATATTTTAAAACCCAAAATTTCTCGTTTCATTTTATAAAAACCCGAAGGTCTACAATGTGTCTTTCAACATTCCTTATATGTACATCATCAAAACCTAATACAAAAGTGCTACATAAAAGAGGAAATACAGAAAATCTATCTAAGCAATCCAAAACCCAGCTGACCGACCTTTGAGCCATAACTTCTCTTCCTAAATCACAAGTCTACACTGCTTGTGGTGCCTCTCAATAGCTAGAGTCGTCTCTCGGTCCTGAAAAGTCAACATTGCAATTTTGATGAGTTTTGTGAACTCAATGAGGTAACCATCATCGATGGTTCACTGAACTCATGCGTCACATCATTTCAGATATCATATATTTCACAACTTTGCATTTATGTATAATTGAACACAGATCACATTTTCACTTAAGAGCAAACCAATTTGGCATTTCAAACAATCAACATATTTATTAAAATGCATATGAAATGCTCATGTGACTAATTTCCAATTATTACGTTGTTGTGACTGAGTGCTTAAACTGTCCTGTATCCATTGTGGATACTGAGTTCATTTATAACTGTCCCTTATCCGTTAGAGATACAAGGCTCAATTTACATAGTGAGCCATTGGCTCGTAATCACATATGGAGCTTTAAGCTCATTTTCGGTGGCTACTCAGGTCAAAAGTCTCTTTATTTGATCATGCATTCATGTATGGAATGCATTTTGTACAATCAATCATACCATGAACATTTAGTTCGTCACATTCACATTCAAGTAGCACTTCAATATCTCATTCAAATATCACAGTCATTAGACCTTCATTGTCCGGAATCCAATAATCAAAACACATTCATTCAACAATTCATACATAATATAAAACAAACATTTAATTGAGTGAGACCGTCTAGGTCACTCACAAGTTGCTCCCGAAGCTAATCCCTGAAAGTTCCGGCAACGTCTGGAGGTTGACATTCCAGTTGCTTCTCTATAACAAATAACATACATATATATCACAATTTGCACAATTAAAAGTGTTTAACAATGCACATGTATGTAATGAAATATGTACAATGCATGTTCATGACAATCCCGAGTATTTATCCATTAGTTTCTTCACAAAATCAGTCCCATAACAAAACTCACCTAAGTATAATTTATACTTAGGTTTATATCTCAATAAAACCATTGAAAACACAATTCATAACTCATTGTATCACTTTCAGATTTTTTCCAAAACTGAATTTCGGGTCTACTATTCTTGATCATTTAGATATTAAAATAAAGTAATTTGGCAATACTCTCTTCTAGAAGAGTGTTCACCTATGTCTTATGTTTCTAATGACACCAAAATCATTCAATTTGGTTCAGTATTTTGAAAGATGTACCTCAAACATTTTTAGACTATTCCTATACTGAAACAATATACTTTGCATAACTTCCATCCAGAAATTGAGCATCTTAGAGACTGAATTACAATTCGAATTCTTCAGATAATTTGTAAGCCTATATCTCTAGTTTACTCCACATTAAAAATAATCTCATTTGGAATCCTACAGGTCCAAATATAATCACACTACTGAAGTATGTTCAGTAAAATATTCCAATTCACACTGTTTCAACAAATTACCACACTTTCATTTGATCAACAATTTTAAATCAATTCAAAACGCTACCAATTTTTGTGGAGAGATAGAACAATTTGTTAGGAGTCCAATGGTCTAAGTCTCATAACATTTGGAGGTCGGATGAAGAAGATATAGCCAAAAAACCGTCAGATGTTCATCACCACCCCTAAACCTTCAAAGTAGCTATCGTGCAACTTTCATGCGAAAGTCTGAAAATCGCTATCGTGCATTTGCATGATAGCAACTTTCAATGAAAAAGTCTGAAAATCGTGATCATGCATTTGCATGATAGCGACTTTCATGCGAAAGTCTATGGACGATAGTGACTTTCAATGAGAAAGTTTGAAAGACTTTCATTAATCGCCTACCCAATTTCAAACCTCCATAACTTTTGATTCAGAACTCCAAAAATTGCAAACTTTATATCAATGGAAAGTCAAAAGAAAGATCTACAACTTTTATGAAGACAATTTTGTCAAAATCTTCCTAAATCAATATAGTTTAATCAAGGAAGTTTCAGATCAATACTAACTTCTCTAACTTCTCTTTTTTTCATTCACTATGCTTCTTCTTCTTCCACTAAATCCTACATCTCAATTTTCATTTTTACTTTTTCTACTCTATTTTCATTCAACTCATCCACAACACATTCACAGTACCCCTAATTATGCAATTTACTATTTTAACCTCTCCGCAGGAAATGGGATGTTATAATTATAATTTTCTCCTTATTATTATTCTTATTATTATTAATTTTATCAATTTTTAATTTCATTATTATTATTATTATTATTATTATTATTATTATTATTATATGAATTTAATTATCTTATTATTATTATTATTATTATTATTATTATTATTATTATTGAATTCTATTTTTAGTATTAATTTTACTAAACAACATTTTGCAGTAGTTAATTTTTCTGGTTCGACTCATATCAGCATTCATTATATAGTCGCAATTGCGATACAAAATAACAATTAAACGATATTAAACCAAAATAAAATATATGGCTTTAAATTACTAAAAAGTTAGTTAGTAAAACAAAATATAAGTTTCAGCCCTATTTTCGATAACTAGACAAAATAACTTCTACATCAATATAATCTTCAGTGTGTGGCAAGAAACCTCCTCACCCACCCAAGTCTTCGAGAAGACGCCAGAGTGAAAAACACAAATATTTATGTAGGATGATCAGGAATTTTGCATAAAGCAGTATCCCTTTCATCCTTTGTGAGTCCCTCTATCTCACTCAATGCAATATCTAACTGTTCAACTTTTTGTTGAATATATTTTTTAGTCCCAAAACTCTGACACAATTCAACTCCAACCTAATTTATGGTATCACCCAACATCCTGGCAACAACAATAATTGATTCTGTACAGCTTGCCTCTCCCATATCATTACTCCTTTTACTCCTCCATGATGAAATATTTTTAGTTTGTCTTTCAATATTTGAGGATTGAGGTTGGGTAAAGGACTCATCTATCTCATGCAAACTATGCTCATATTGATCTTCATCACCTTCATTTATCCTACCTGCATCTTCTTGCCTTTCCATTTCCTTAAGAATATCTACAACAGTTTGTGCGTCATTTCCAGTTGCACGATCTTCTCCATAAATCCCAGTCAGTTCATGATAAAAAGGAAAGCTCCTCCGTCGAAATTGAGCAGCATCTTTGTGACTCTTTAACCAGATGAAAAAAAAAGTCAATAATTTATATAAATTATAAGAAAGTAGCTAATGAAAATACTTAAAACAAGATAAACAAATTGAATACTTACACCCAAATAAGAATTCCATACATGATCTTCAGCAATGATGATCTTTCTTTCCATATCCCATCCAAATCCACTAGTGTCTTTCTTATTATATCATAAACAATGCTCCACTCTTTCTTTAAAGTCTTAATCCTAGACTCTATATGAGGTTTGGCTTTTAAATTTGAATTAGAAAGCTTTGTTGCTACCATTCTTTCTAGTTCATTGAGATACCCAGCTTTAAATACAGTATTAGCCTTGTATATTCCCATGTTATGCAAATTGACCATACAGGAAACTAGGACAACGTCCTTATCATGAGTCCACTTTCGTTTTGTTCGTTTTGAACTTTGAGTGTCAACAGTTGAGGGGGAATTTATCGACATACTTATCTACCAAATTAAAGCAATAGAGTTAAATTAAAAATAATCATCATAATAAAGGAAAAATAAAAACATTCATAAAAATCTTCATACCAAGTAACATTAAGCATCAACAGCTAACGAGAACAATATAATCTACAATAATAACGTACAATATAAGCAACAAAGAGTACAACTTACATAAACAATAATATCAAACCTCCTAACACTGAAAACAAAATACAAAACCTAAAAAAAGCCAATTCTTAATTTGCCTAGATGTTTGCCATTCATTGAACATTTCACGTGCCAATCAAATTCTCCAATTTATCCAAGCATTAGTTGGGTCAATAGCAGTGATAGAATCCTCCTCAACAACTGGATTGGTGTGAAAAGAATCCCCTAAATCACTCTCCATGGGATCAAAACTCATCTCCTGCCTAATAAAATTAAGAAGCAAACAACAAGCCAAAATAATTCGATTGTGTGTTTTTATTGGATAAAATGATGGATTCCTCATAATAGCCCACCTAATTTTTAGTAACCCAAAACACCTCTCAATTACATTGTGTGCACTCGCATGTTTCATATTAAAAAATTCCTCTGCATTTCTTGGTTGATAACCTTGACGCCATTCATTCAAATGGTACCTTTGATCCCTAAAAGGTGCAAGGAAGCCCTCACAATTTGTATAACCTGCGTCGACTAGGTAATAGCAACCTATATAAAAAACACCACATAAGTTATACAAATAATATTTTCTCATATACAAAATTCCAAACAACCTTCCTTTATCATATAGGAAAGCTTACCATGAGGCGCTTTTAGTCCATGTCTCCTACTTATTGCATCAAGAAGAACTTAACCATCAGCTACTAACCCTTCCCAACCAGGAAGAACATAAATAAATTGCATGTCAAGTGTGCACACACCTAACACATTTGTTGCCATGTAGCTTTTACGAGTTTGAAATCTAGCCTTATCTTTAATTGGTACATTAACCCTTATATATGTCCCATCTAGAGCACCTGGGCAATTCTAAAATTGAAATGAAATTTAAAAAAAATGAGAAACCTTAATCACATTCACTATATTTTCTTATAAAAATAAAAGGGTGATTATTTACCTTAAACCACATCCACCGATGATCCGAAGAGTTTGTTGGTAGCGGCTCAGGTTTCTTAAACAAAAGCTCTTGCAAATGCATTACTGCATTTAGGACATTATGAAAACACCGACTAATTGTCTTACCCGACCTTCTAAAATTTTTCCTAATAACTCGATTTTTAACATGATGAGCAAATATGTAAGAAAATTGCTACTTGTTCATCAATAAGCATGTTTTTTGTTGGCTTCAATCCTCCTATACTTTCTAGTATTTCACAAAGTTAAAAAAAAAGCTTGCCGATTCATCCTAACCATTGAAATACATGACTCATCATTGTCATGCACAATTCGCCTCGTATAATCTCGATTTGCATAAAAATTTAGAAAAATATCTTCTAACCCTTGGCCTATAACTATATAAAGAAGCCTCTGCTGCCAATAAAATGAATAGCGAACTAACAACATTACACAACTGCAACCATACAGTCAAGACAACCACAATCCTTTTTGTTATTTCCGCATTTCTACGTACACTCAAACTGAAACGAGCCATGACTGCAATAAAAAAACAATCCTAATGTATTTATATAAATTTTTTCAAACAATGAACAATGTAAGAGAACAACCATCAAATAAGTCAAATCAGTTGAAGGCATAAAGTAGAATAAGAGAACAACCATCATTTGGACTTCTTGATGTTTCTACATAGAAACCAATGTTTTTGTTCGATTTTGGTTGTGATTTAGCTAGCCTATTGATTATATCTTAAATCAAGTACATGTAAAAAAACTAACAATTCCAAGTATCATACGGGCTGTTTTTTTTAGAACGTTACATGGTTCCCTTAATTACTTGTAACTAAACTCATGAATGGATGAGGTGTCATTGTTCTGGTGTTGACTTTTAGCAAGAAGATGATGATAACTTTTTGCTATTCTTGATCTGAATTGTTTTGAACATGACTTCTCTGATGAAACTATTATATGATCACAACATCTCTAATAGGACTTTTATCGAACAAGTAAGAAGTATGGGGGAAGCCTAAATGACTAGTCTAGTGAGATTCTTAAATAACTCTCGTACATGGATATCAACATATTACACAAAGCCACATGATTTGCATTATGAGTTTAACCCATAAAAACTGACTCCAACCTCCAGACAAGCTCGAAAAATGCAGTCAAAAATAAAATAATTAGACAAAATCTCTTCAGAAACCATCATTTCAAAAATGCTATCACGTGTGAGTTATATGTATGGCTGCCAACACTTGTAGTGAGAGATTAACAAAGCATATTAAGAAAACTAACAAAACATGAGGGTTGAGAGAAAAAAAACATTAAAAAGTAGAGAGAGTGAGAGCATAACAAACAAATAAGAAGAGAGGAGCACAAATAGGACGACTACCAATTTGCAGCACCCTCAGCTTTGACTTATGCTCAATTTACAGGTGAAATCTTCTTAGGTAAAAATCAAATGTACAGTTTCCAATGTTGTGGGAAAAACAACAGTTTAAACCAAATTCTCACAAGGGCTCCTAATTTAACACCTAAAATCATATGAAAAACCAATAGCCTTTGTTAACTCACTTCAACTCTCTCACACACACACATATTTCTCAATGTAACTAGGACCACAAACAATAGAAAAGGGGAAATTTTCCATCTTCAACCTAGTCAGATGCAACCTAAATAAACTGAAGAAAAATATCTACATGCAGTCATATAACCACCAAATTCAAGCATCCGAAATCTAAGAAAATCATCAATCACAAGGAGAAAGAGTCACAAACTGAAATGAAGCAATTCTAATGGCAATCCATACCTAAACAACGTAAAAAAGAAATGCCTAGGACGCTGCCACCAAAGGGAGCAACCGAATTTAATAGTCCAACCTCCTGCAATCATAATCCCAAAAATCAAAATTCCATACATGATTATTCATCAAGATAAAAAAAAAACCCAGAAAAAGAGACAAAGATATTACCCAAAAAAAAAGGAACGAACTTCTTGTGGAGTTAAAATTGGAGGTGGGTCAAAACAAACTCAGAACAAGAAATCAAGAGAAAGGACGAAGAGGGTTGTTAAGTACATATATATATAGAAATTGGGTATCATTTATACTCGGGAATGTCTGTGGAATAAGAAGATGAAGTCTTTTGTTATGTAAGAATTCTCACTTACCTAGAATCCAGAAATGGTAGATCTAGAATCATGAACTGGAGATGAGAATAACGTGCGTTGAAGAAGTGGAAGATTTCGGAGACTTGAACGTGAGAGGAGGCTCCGATGATGTTTCAACGTCAAAGAAGGAGAAGAACTTTTGGAGGTTGGAACCAATGAGAGGACAAAGTTGTCTTCAACAAGAAGAGCTATTCTTCGATTAGCTAAAGATGGGTTGGGGTTAGGTTTAACTATTCTTCAAATCGAAGATGGGTTGGGGTCGAGTTTAACTATTCTTCAAATTTGAAGAATAGTTATTACTAAAGTTTACTTATTCCTGTCTCTGTTTTTAACCAAACATGGGTTTAGGAATAAGTCAGGAATGTATTAGGAATAGAATGGCTATTCCATTCTACCAAACACCCCGTAAGTCTATTCTTCATATGATCAGATTTAACTAAATGGGTAAAACTTGTCTTAATCATTTTCTGATTTCATTTATTATAAAGAAAAATTTTATAATTGACAATTAGTGAATATTAATAATCATTTAATTTATGAATAATAAAAAATTTTATTTAAAAAATTAAACTTTATTTAATAATAATTATTAAAAATCATCAAATAATAAACATATAGTTACTTTTTACTGTAAAATATGACCCTATTTGACAAACAACTAATTGCATTAACTGTTAGCTAATAGCTGATTATATCAGCTGATTTGACCAACGGATAACATCAATTATTTATTAAAGATATTTAGTAATTAACTATTTAGTATTAGCTATTAATGTGTAAAATGACTTATAAAAGCATGATTTTAAAAAAATATAAGAGTGTGAATATTATATTTCTTAGTATTTCGTTAAGTATTCTTTTATATTTTAGATATTTAATTTTATAAAAATTAAGTTTATAACCTTAATAAAAAACATAATAATAATAGTAGTAGTAGTAGTAATAATAATAGTCCAACGTTAAATTATCTATTAATATGAATGATGCAGTGAGTTGCATCATATTAGCATTTTTCATATAATATATATGAATTTTATTATTTAATAAATTAAAAATATCTATAATTATAGTATGACACAGATACAATATATAGTAGTTATATCCATAAATAGATTTAAATCATCATTCTAATTTACCATCCAAAAGGGAAAGAGAAAAAACTCACATTAGTTTAGGAAAATCGACATCAACAAAAATTGAAAAAAAAATCTTTTGACACTATTGATGATTATATAGGTACCAAAGGACAAAACACAAAAACAAGGTTATGATCATAATTGTGATGCTAGGCCCCTTATATTTGTACAATATTGTCTTATGCATGTATTAGCAAACCTCTTCTAGTATTAATAAGTAACTTGGACAATAATGAAAGTACAAAATTAAAATTTCATCTATGTGCAACAAAGAATAAAGGTAATAGTTGCTACTTAAATCCTAATACAAAAGCGTCATATTCTTTTATCTATAAAATATATCAACCAAAATAGCAAAAAGTTATTGTCCCATATATTACAACATTTACAAAATAACAAGTGGCAATATTCTTCACACTTTAATTTAATTAATCTATATAGTACTCCATGAAGTTTTTGATCTTGTCCTCTTTATCCTTGCATTTATTTTATCCTAATAAAAATAGTAACAAATAATCAAAAGGTAGCTTAATTGTCAAAATTAATTTAAAACCTATAAATCTTTATGATTTCTCAATACTTGTAATCTTTATCAAGTTATGATTTATCTTGCCACTAGTAGTTGAGGTTCCTCAGCCTACAAGCCCTATATCCGTGGACTGATCTTTTTCTCTTATTTGGCTTTGACGTTGGTGATCGACTTGACAGATTAATAGGAGATTAATTGTTTGGACATTATATGTAGACTTTATTTTTAAAAATAAAAAAAGTTCAACATATAAGTAGGAGACAAATAAATAATGTTAAATCTAATGTTTTAATTTATTTGTGTATCAGTTGAAACTTGTTGCTACATACTATTCATTAAATATGTGGTTTTGTTATGTCCTTATTGGAAGTGTGTTTAATAATTTATTTTCATTCTTCTCTTTAACATCTTGTTGCCTTTGGTATAATTTTCTTAATTTTCCTGCTCCTATTCTTGCTTACATTTTTTGAAATAGAGGTGATAATGGTGGTTTATGTTTAGTTTTAGGTTAAAATTTATCTCCTTGAACTAACCCCATCATATATTGATAAGTATGTATATACTTTACCTTCATAAACTAATTTGATGCATATTTTTCAAGCTCTTCATTATTGTACTCGACGACAGTAATGTCATATGAATCTGGTATTCTTGTCACAACCCAACTTCTATAACTACATGTCTTATACCTTAAGTTCACAACATGTCTAACTCCTTTATGTATTACTTCAACTTCACCAAAACCATTACTTTTTAAGTTCACAATCAATGCTTAGCTCCTTATTAACTCTCAATTTTTTTTCTTTTTTCTTGGACCAATGTCTTCTCTTCACTTGCTTAATATGTTTCTATTCTTAACTAATCCCTTCATTATAAGCACTCTAATTTCCTCAAGCATTATGATGATAATCTTTTTTCTATCTTCAATAATGATTTTATTAAACACTTCACAAAGATTATCATCCATAATATCACATATGAATGAAGTGTTGAAATATGTTTTTGACCAATTTTTCTTTGGAATTCTTAGTAGATCCTTATGAGCGTTTTCTGACTCCTCTTCTAGCTTCTTTAAATAAAAAAAAGTCAAGTTCATTAAATGACTTACAATATTACCATAATAGTCTTTCTAATTTGAGTTGCTTGTGTTCCCTCTTTCTCCAATTGGAAAACATTAGTCTTACATAAAACCTTACTTCAGCCTTTGGAATCTACCTACCAAGTGCCTCCAGACCTTATGTAACATTAAATTAAAAAATATAAAATAGAAATATACATAAATATACATTTTTAAAACCCATAAACTAGTTCCAAGTATCTGTTGTTTTAGTATGAACCATGACCCATGCCATAGGCAATATCTAATTATTGTCATCTCTTTCTACTGTTGTCAATAACTCACCTTTAAAATTCTTTGGAAAGTAAATATCTAGTCTTATTATCCCTTTACAGCTAATTAAGAACCTAAAACAATACATACATTTTATTAAATGATTGTGTAAATCATCACCAAGTGATGGCATTTCTACCAGCAAATCAACTTTATCACCAAGATTTGACCTCAAAATTTCTTCCTCATAATCCTAAAGCTTGCTATATTCTAAATTAACACCTCTTTTCATTTCATTTATCACTAATTTCCTAGCTCTATAACAAATATTGTATCTAATATTGACTTTCAAGTCTTTCTTAACAAACTTCCTTAGTCTATTAGCTTCAATATAGGTAGTCCTGAGAGCTCACTAAACTAATTCTTCATAAGCCATTTTGAACCCACACTTTTATTATAGAAAACAAGTTACATGTATGCTTATACTCGAAACCCTTTGCTTGTAAACATATATGTGAGTACTCAGTCCATAATACCAATGATGCCTAAATTGAAAATAACCAAAAAATTGAAAATACTAACCTAAAATCTATTTAAATATTTTACCAAATTAGTTTATATACAACATTTGTAGTACCTGCTCACACATTTGCCTCTCACAAATTTTTTAGTGTTCCTCATAAAAATAAACTCTCTTCTTTCATCAGTAACAAGCTTGTGAAGTCCTTTCCCGAATTAGTTCAGATCATCAAACAACATACTAAGCTTAATCTCAATTGTTTTCTTATGAGAGTTTAATTTTTGAAGTTTTGATTTATGTCTTAACCTCTCATTCATATCTAAACCACCTTCTTCTTTAAAATTACAATTGTCATCTAACTTAGAGTAATCTTTCATATTTTCATCTTATACATCATTATTATCTCCATCATCAATTGCACTTTTTTCTATAGTTTTCCCTTTTCTATTATACATTACAGACATCAATCTCATTCTAAAACAATATCTCTACTAGTTAGGAGTAAGACTGCATACTACTAGACCTTTTCACAACAAAATTTTTTACTGGATTATTGTTGTTGTTGTATATTATAGACATCAAAATATAGATTCTTTTTCTTCAATTTCACCCGTTTAAATAAATCAACAAAATTCCTAAACAATTTAAACTCTTCATCATCTAACCTTGAATCAAACTCCTCTCTAATCCTTACATAAATAAAAAGCAATCTCTTTATATTTAGCTATATCAACTTTACTATCACTTACACCTACAATGTTTTGCTTAGTTTCATCTTCATTTAAAGGGTATAGTGGACTATGTGACAGTGATGGGCACATCATCTGGAATCTCAGCAATAACCTCAATATCAGCATCAATATCAAAACATTCAATACCTACTTCAGCATTCACATTATATTCTAAATGTGACAAATTGGATCTATAATTAATATAGATCTCTATCATCACCTTATGTTCTGCAATAAGCTTACATATTTACATCATATAAGTATCACTCTTTCTCACCTCAATCAACCCATTTTTAAGACTACCATTTGTCCCGTTATACATAAAATTATTTGCTTTGTTTCCTTTAACATATTCAATGACCATCCTTTCAAGGTCCTAATAGCAAAATCTATCAATTTTAATGCCCAAACTTTCAATATTGCCACCTATATATTTATCATCTTCCCCATAGACAAGCTTTCCAGTGTTAAACATAGTCAATATCTCATTCCAATCATCCATCTTGTTTACCTACGTTCAAATATCAATGTTATATTAAGCAGAAAGGCATTTATTATCATTTCATTGATGAAACATAAACACAAGAATGGATGATGTATGTAATGTTTTAGGTTTACCAATTAATAAGAGAACTTAAGTACCAATCAGTACCAAAGCAATCATGTATAGTTAGAGAAATTTTTATTTAGCATAGTATGTTGTAATTAAACTTGAGGAAGGAATATGGATATGAAATAATTAACAAGTAAATGAAGGTAAGTGGACATTATAAACAACAAAATATCATATATAACACGTAACAGATTCTGGTTTTCAATATATTCATAATAAAAATTAGTTAGTAGACCCTATCAACCAAAAAACAGTTAGAATTGTATCTTTTGCAATAGGAGATAAATGACTAGAAATAGTGTATATCCCACCCTAAAAGATAGAAAATTGAAATCAGTTAAAACATATTAGGTTCCAATATATGCTCACAAAACAATGCAATAAATAAATTTGATCCAAAATATAACTACTAAAATAACTAGAAGAAAAAAGTTGAAATACTGAGATTAATTATTGGAAGCACCGTATCAAGCCTAAGTACAAAAACTTTTTTTTAAAAAAAGAAAGAAAACTTGAAAATACAAAATTCCCTTTTGCTTCATCTATTTTTTATTTTCTCTTTGATGACTGTTGTATGAGTTTCACAATCGATTTGTCACCCTCCAAATATCAAAACACGCTAAATAACAGTTGTGGGTAACATTTATAACCCAATTGTATTAGAATTATGTTATACAAAATAACATTCTATAGCAATCAATAACGACATTCTAATTGACTTGGTTTACTAATTTAAAAGGAAATCATTCTTAGTAAAGAAGATTGGTGACCAACATTTGATAAAGTAATGAGTACATAAAAATTCTAGAATCTATATATTTGGAAATTGTAAAGTGAATGAAACATGAATAGATAACGTACTTATAAATGATTTTTTAGTTCATAAACTGCTTGAAGTATTGAAGGTATTTTTGGTAGTGAGAAAAGAAAGAGGATATTGAAGAGAGAAAGAAAAGTTAAAAATATCTGATGAGTTTAAAATATAACCTTTCAATTAACAAATGTTAAAGAAAAGTTAACAAAGTTCGTATTATCTATAAATAAAAAATAATGGTCAATTGAAATATTTAAAGAGGAAACCATAAATATGAGATAATTTGTTCAAATAAAAATACAGGTTTCTTGTAAGAGTTTGCAAATGGAAATCTTGCGTTCATCGATGTGTTAAATTTTTCAACAAATTTTGGTAATGTCAAATGATGATGACGAGTAAAGTATATCAATATTCTTTTTTAAATATCATTATGTGCGCATATTATATTGTGTTATTGTTTATATTCTCATCCTATTATGGTCTTTAAAGGATGTGTTTATAGATGAAATGAGTTTGTTTTTTAACCTAGATTATATTTTGTAAGACTTACAAATTAATATCTGGTATTACTCTTTACCAAGTTAGACCAATATATTATATTTCATCGAATTTATTGTTTGTTTAACTATTTGCTGAGTTCCCATCTGTAACAAAACGAAGACCAAGTATCTAGACATATCCAGTACATACTCAACAGAGACAAACAAAATTCCACAAAAAGAATTGGCAGTGGAGACAACCAAAACATGTTCCAATTTGTCAACCTTACTACCCAAACTCTGGATAAATGATGGTGGCAATGGGTTAGGGTTTGACGAAAAAAAAAAACTCTCAAAAACCTAGGTTTAAGGAATGTTGAATTCAATAGGCAGGAGCAGTACTGGTGTGAAACAGTGTTGATGAGAGCTGGTGGGTCTTCAACTCCAGAAATGTTTCCATCTGCTCCTTTGGCCATGTTATTTTTTTTTTCAAACCGTGGCCTTTCTGGTGGCGGTGCTTGAGAAATATCGTCTCTGCTATTTTTGGTGGCACCTGAACGATGATTGGAACCCGTTAGACCGCCTTCTGTGGATGCTCTTTTCCAACCGCCACCTTTGTTGCTCTTGAGGGGATGAAGATTGAATGCGAGAATGGCTTAAAAGTTTTAAAAACAGTGCAGGGTTACACACTTAGGCATACATAGGATGGGCCAGAAACAAAATGCTTATCTGGGAAAACTAGAATCACTGATGGGCTGGGTTCATTTGTGTCTTGGGCTGTAAAATATAATAGAATGCGGATCACTTTGAGCTACAAGTTTGGATTTATATTATCTAGTATTATATATATGTAATTTATGAGCTTGGATTTATATTATCTAGTATTATATATCTATATAATTTATGTTATCATTTGTGAGTGCCCTAAATATGAAATTGTCAAGTACATGTGGTCCGCTTTAACTGCATGTTTTAAGGGCACCTTCCGGTCACTCACGACTTATATAAGAAAAAATTAGATCACACAATACAAAAACATTTGAGGCACATATCAAACATAACAAGTGAGTTGTGTGATGTTGTTCATGAAATATTACATGAGTAGTAAGTATAAACAGTGTTCCGTTCTTTACCTCAGAGTTGTGAGCATATGAAGATGCATCTAATTCATAATGAGAGCATTAAGACAATGAAAGATTCTACGAGGCATCACATACTAGAAGAAAATGTCTTGAAGCCTCTAAGATATCCTTTGGGCTATACGCAGAGCTCACATAGAGCTATGAACCAGAAGCGTAAGCATTATGATAAACTCAAATGGAAAAAGGGTAAGAGAAATATTATACTCAAAACTCCAAGAAGCCAAAGTGGAGTCAATATGGAAAAGGAAACATCCTTCTAAAAAGCAGAACATTAAAAGTGTCAAGTGTTGGACTCCAAACTTTTCTTAGAATTACGAGTTAAAATTTGACATGAAATGAGAAATTGGTGGTGAATTAGTCATGTGTAAAGAAAAAGAAAATTTGAGAATGT
>JAOTAX010000198.1:13460636-13486935 GCA_025629825.1 Erythroxylum guanchezii | reverse complement strand
TCTTCTTTCTCTCTTTCATTCTTTTTCATGTTTCTCTCTCTTATCTCTTTTCTCATCCATGCATTTTGCTTCTCTAGCCTCTTCTCCTTCATGTTTTCTCCTCTTTTAAATATAAGTCCACATTTTGGTCTTGTCCTTTTATGCCCTTAATGAATCCAAAAAGTCCCATTTGCCCTTCCATTTATGCCTTATGTCTTTTGTGTTTAAGTGTCTTGCGAAAAATATCCTTGAATATTCATACATAACACTTTCTTTTAGAAAATGTTCTTCATTGTCTTAAGCTTCTAATGACACCAAAATCATTCAATTTGGTTCAGTGATTTAAAAGATGTACTTCAAACATTTTTGGACTGCTCTTGTCTATAACAGTATACTATGCACAACTTCCATCTGAAATTTAAAAATTTTAGAGACTGAATTAGATTCCAATTTCTTCATACCATTTGTAGCTCTATGCCTCTAGTTTACCAAAAATCAGAAATCATCTCATTTGGAGCTATACCAATCCCGAAATCATCAAATTACTGAAGTATGTTTAGTGGAATAACACTAGTTCATATAGTTAAGAACACACACTGTACCCGTCCCACATTGTTCACTCAATCTTTCTCAATTTCTTTCAGATGGGTATGATTTTTGGTGGAGATGTAGAGAAATGTCTTACGAGTCCAATGGTTTAAGAATCAAGTCATTTGGGTGTCGAGAGAAGAAGTTATGGCATAAGAATCAAATTTGGTTTTGTCCTAAGTTATATTGAACCTGTCTTGGGACAATTGTCATACCTTTCACTGTAGATGTAAGATTGGAGTGTTCTTTAGATGTTTTGAAAGAGAACTTCAAGATCTACAACTTTCATAAGACCTTGAAGACAAATAATGCCATCGAGAGGGTCATAATTGGACCAGACTATACAGGATGAACAATAACCCAGAAGATGTTTATGAATAGTAACACAAAAGATGTTTTACAATTGGCATAAGTTTCTTTAAAGATATTGGATTTAGGCATTCTTTATATGGTTCGAAAGAGGACTTCAAGAGATACAGCTTTCATGGAGACCTTAAAGACCAATTCTATCTTCTGAAGGGTCAAAAATAGAACAGAAAATAGGCCCAAAAGACAGAAGATAGCAAAACACAGAAGATAGCAAAAAGGCAGAAGGAAGGGAAAAATTGCTATAACTTTCTCTACAGATATCGGATCAAGGTGTTCTTTATATGGTTCAAAAGAGGACTTCAAGAGCTACAATTTCATGAAGACATAATAGACCAATTCTTTCTTCTGAAGGGTAAAAAATAGAACAGAAGATAGGCCAAAAAGACAGAAGAGAGCAAAACACAGAAGATAGCAAAAAGACAGAAGGAAGGGAAAAATTGCTATAAGTTTCACTACAGATATTGGATCAAGGCGTTCTTTATATAGTTCGAAAGAGGACTTCAAGATCTACAACTTTCATGAAGACCTCAAAAACCAGTTCTATCTTCTGAGGTGTCAAAAATGGAACAGAAGGTAGGCCAAAAAGATAGAAGATAGCAACAAGACAGACGAATGGGTAAGAAGATCCCAGACGAAAAGTCAACATAAGAAGATACCGAAGGTCAACATAAGAAGATACAAAAGGTCAACCTAAGAAGATACAGAAGGTCAACATAGGAGGATGCAAAAAGTCAACGTAAGAAGATACAGAAGGTCAACATAAGAAGATACAGAAGGTCAACAGAAGAAGATACAGAAGGTCAACATAAGAAGATACAGAAGGTCAACCTAAGAAGATATAGAAGGTCAACATAAGAAGATACAGAAGGTCAACATAAGAAGATACAGAAAGTCAACATAAGAAGATGTTTCAACTGGGTCTTCCTCACATCCCCAAAAGTTCTAAATCACTATCTACACTCTCCAGAGCATCTCAACTTATAAGGACAATAACTTTCGACTTAGATGTCCAAAATTTTCATGTTATATACCGTTGGAAAGATAGAAGAAAGTCCTACAACTTTCTAGATGACAACGTTGTCTAAATCTTTCTAGATCAATCCAGAATTTCCTGTGAATTCAGAACACGAATTTTACATTCATCTTCCAATGTACTGCACCCAGTTCTCAACTTGATGACAAATTTTTGAGATTCTTAGAGACGAAATTTAAATTCGATGTCTTCATAAGAAATGTAGCCATATGTTTTTAGTTTAATACAAACAAAGAATCGTCTCATTTGGATAACTAGAGAAAAAGCTATGGCTAACAGACCGAAGCACACTTAGTGAACATTTTCCAGATTATCTACCAATTTTGTTTCAAAATCTTTCCTTAACACAACTCATACCAAGATCACCTTTTTCTACTGTATTTACTCTTCATTCTCAACTTCATTTCAAATCACTGTCCTTCATAAAGAAAATTATAATCCATGACTAATCATGAACACCAATGACAGAACATACACATATATACCTATTCTTCATCAATTTACTGCACAAATATTGCTTTCATTTTACTGCTAACTTTCACCTTAATGCTTTCTATTTCAAAAATCTCTTATCCACCAAAAACACCATAGCAAATCATAAATCTATCCACATCTATCATTCCCTACTTTACTCTTGTTTATCAATTCTTGGTTCGAGAACTTTCATTCATTTGTTCTTTACTCGTGACTAATCATCAAAATTTCTCATTCAATAGTTCTAATCTTTTACGAAAAGTTCGGGGTCCAACAATTCTCCCCTCCTAAAAAAAATTTCGTCCTTGAAATTCTTACTTGACTGATCCCCTCATATTAACAATATTGTCACCTCAAATTCAAGAATCATATCACATAGTCAGATACTTTATATCAAACATAATGCATACATTCTCAGTAGCATATTCTACATTTCATGCTTGAGTTTTCATTAGGAATAAGACTCCAACACTCACTTTTGAATCATTTCATAATCAGTTCTGATTTGTTTCTTCCTTGATCATTCTTAATATAACACTGTCTGATTTGGTTATCCTAATGATTTCAAATCACTTGATCTCTTAGCTATCACCTGAAGATGGGACAGAAAGGGAGTGAGTTTGAAAGCTCGTGGGTAACAGTTTATAACAAACAAAAATAAGCAAAAACCATTGAAAACATTCATTTGTTATAACAAACTCTTGTTGAAATCCGTAAGTCATTTGTTTATTAAATTTTCATCGTGTAGTCGAATTTACAAACCACAAAACATGAATACATCAAACTCGTTCACATATCATAAGCATATAACCACATTAGAATGGTTCGGGTGGATCCAAAAATAGAACGTACTACATATTTCCACTTAATGATCCTGTGTAGCCATGAACAGAACGTACTAACGCAATCCCACACAATAGTTTTGTGTAGCCGTGAACTTATGGGAGTCTATGAAGGAGCTCCATGCCACTAGCGGGCAGGTCAACGTGCACGTGACTTAACTTAGTGGACCACCACAAACCCACATAACACATATTTCTTAACTTGTCAACTTGTTGCCCAAAAAGGTACTTTTTCGAAAATTGACTTTTCATAAACATGAGATATTTCAAAAATCATTTTCGAAAACATGATTTCATAAACATGTATTTTTTCCAAAAAGAAATCATTTTCAAAGTGTTTTCCTAAATCATCAACACAGTTCATGTAGCAAACATATAATAATTTCTCATTTCATTCAAGAAGCAATAAATGGAACACTTATGATGCAATTTAAAATCATTAAACTTTCTTGATTCAAACAAAGCATTAGTGGCTTGTTTACTCTATTATAAACATGTGCCCACCTTGATTTCTTTGTTTATAGACTTGACTTGCTTAAAAAGCCTCTTCTCTTTGCAAACAACCTGAGGTATCAAAGGTTCTTTCCTGTTGTATCTTTAGTGTGTCCTCCGTGAGATGATCTAATTGAAATAGGCCTCTATGAACCCCTTGGTTCTTCACCAAATGAAGAAATCTTTGGCTCAATTGGAAGCTCTTCTCTTCCTATACTTTTTTCTCTTCTTGAACAACCTCAAAATCTCTCTTGAAGGCTAAGGAAATTAAAACCCTAGCTTGTTTTCTCTTCTTTCTCTCTTTCATTCTTTTTCATGTTTCTCTCTCTTATCTCTTTTCTCATCCACGCATTTTGCTTCTTTAGCCTCTTCTCCTACATGTTTTCTCCTCTTTTAAATATAAGTCCACATTTTGGTCTTGTCCTTTTATGCCCTTAATGAATCCAAAAAGTCCCATTTGCCCTTCCATTTATGCCTTATATCTTTTGTGCTTAAGTCTCTTGCCAAAAATATCCTTGAACATTCTTACATAACACTTTCTTCTAGAAAAATGTTCTTCGTTGTCTTAGCTTCTAATGACACCAAAATCATTCAATTTAATTTAGTGATTCAAAAGATATACTTCAAACATTTTTGGACTGCTCTTGTCCATAACAGTATACTATGCACCCTTTTCATCTTAAATTTAAACATCTTAGAGACTGAATTAGATTCCAATTTCTTCATACCATTTGTAGCTCCATGTCTCTAGTTTACCAAAAATCAGAAATCATCTCATTTGGAGCTCTACCAGTCCCGAAATCATCAAATTACTGAAGTATATTCAGTGGAATAAAACCAGTTCATATAGTTAAGAACACACACTGTACCCGTCCCACATTGTTCACTCAACCTTTCTCAATTCCTTTTAGATGGGTATGATTTTTGGTGGAGATGTAGAGAAATGTCTTACGAGTCCAATGGTTCAAGAATCAAGTCATTTGGGTGTCGAGAGAAGAAGTTATGGCCAAAGAATCTAATCTGGTTTTGTCCTAAGTCATATTGAACATGTCTTGGGACAATTCGCATATCTTTCACTATAGATGTAATATTGGAGTGCTATTTAGATGGTTTAAAAGAGGACTTCAAGATCTACAACTTCCATAAAGACCTTGAAGACAAATTTTGTCATTGATAGGGCCATAATTGGATCAGACTATATAGGATGAACAGTAACCCAGAAGATGTTTATGAATATTAACACAAAAGATGTTTTACAATTGGAATAACCTTCTCTAAAGATCTCTGATTTAGGTGTTCTTTATATGGTTATAAAGAGGACTTCAAGAGCTACAACTTTAATGTAGACCTCAAAGACCAATTCTATCTTCTGGAAAAATAGAATAGAAGATAGGCCAAAAGGACAAAAGATAGCAAAACACAGAAGATAGCAAAAAGACAGAAGGAAGGGAAAATTTGCTATAACTTTCGGTACAAATGTCGGATCAAGGTGTTCTTTATATGGCTCGAAAGAGGATTTCAATAGCTACAACTTTCATGAAGACTCAAAGACCAATTCTATCTTCTAAAGGGTCAAAAATATGACAGAAGATAGGCCAAAAAGATAGAAGACAAGCCAAAAAGACAGAAGATAGCAAAAAGACAAAAGGAAGGGAAATTTTGCTATAACTTTCCCTAGAGATATCGGATCAAGATGTTCTTTATATGGTTCGAAAGAGGACTTCAAGATCTACAACTTTTATGACCACCTCAAAAACCAATTCTATCTTTTGATGGGTTAAAAATGGAATAGAAAGTAGGCCAAAAAAGACAAAAGATAGCAAAAATACAGACGAATGGGTAAGAAGATCCCAGACGAAAAGTCAGCATAAGAAGATACCGAAGGTCAATATGAGAAGATACAGAAGGTTAACCTAAGAAGATATAGAAGGTCAACCTAAGAAGATACAGAAGGTCAACCTAAGAAGATACAAAAAGTCAACATAAGAAGATATAGAAGGTCAATATAAGAAGATACAAAAGGTCAACATAAGAAGATACAGAAAGTCAACCTAAGAAGATATAGAAGGTCAACATAAGAAGATACAGAAGGTTAACATAAGAAGATACAAAAATTTAACATAACCTCACATCCCCAAAAGTTCTAAATCACTATCTACACTCTTCAGAGCATCTCCACTTATAAGGACCATAACGTTCTACTTAGATGTCCAAAAGTTTCATGCTATATACTGTTAGAAAAATAGAAGAAAGTACTCCAAACTTTCTAGATGACAACTTTGTCTAAATCTATCTAGATTAATCCAAAATTTCTCCTGAATTCAGAACACAAATTTTACATTCATCTTCCAATATACTTCCCCCAGTTCTCAACTTCATGACAAATTTTTGAAATTCTTAGAGCTAGAATTTAAATTCAATGTCTTCATAAGAAATGTATCCATATGTTTCTAGTTTAATTCAAACAAAGAATCGTCTCATTTGGATAACTAAAGAAAAAGCTATGGCTAACAGACTGAAACACACTAAGTAAACATTTTCCAGATCATCTACCAATTTTATTTCAAAATCTTTCCTTAACACAACTCATACCAAGATCACCTTTTTCTATTGTATCTACTCTTCATTCTCAACTTCATTTCATCAATTTCCTCCATAAAGAAAATTATAATCCATGACTAATCATGAACACCAATGACAAAACATACACATATATACCTATTCTTCATCAAGTTACTACACAAATATTGCTTTCATTTTACTGTTAACTTTCACTTTAATTCTTTCTATTTCAAAAATCTCTTATCCACCAAAAACATCATAGCAAATCATAAATCTATCCACATCTCTCATTCCCTACTTTACTCTTGTCTATCAATTCTTGGCTTGAGAAATTTCATTCATTTGTTCTTTACTCGTGACTAATCACCAAAATTTCTCAATCAATAGTTCTAATCTTTTACGAAAAAGTTTGGGATCCAACATCACATAAAGCATGTTCAATTGTAACGTTACCAATTTGGCAAGGAATTGAAAAACTACCAGGATCTTTGAGTTTAGGAGGAAGCTTGTTTTGAATGGCAGCACTACATTCAATGGTCAAGGCAATAATTTCATGCTCTTCTAACTTTCTTTTATTTGACAAAATTTCTTTTAAAAACTTAGCATAAAAAGTCATTTGAGAAAGTGCATCGATGAAAGGAATGTTGATGTACATCTTCTTAAGAACTTCTAAGAATTTCCCAAATTGAGCATCTAGTTTGGCTTTGGTTATTCTATGAGGAAAGGGAATTGGTGGAGTGTATAGTTTTGGAGATGGTTGTTCTGGTTCCTCAGAACGATCAGCATCCTCATTTTCATCATCCTTCTCAACTTCTACCCTTCTTCCCCTGTCCTGAGTTTCAACTATCCCCTCTTTTATAACCTCATTCCTAGGATCATAAGGTCCTACTAATTGTTTTCCAGTTCTCAATGTCACAGTTTTACAATGCTCCCTAGGATTGGTTTCAGGTTGACTAGGTAATTTACCTGGTAGCGTGGTTGATGAATTAGCCTGATTTGCTATTTAGTTCTCAAGCAACTTGTTACGAGTAGCTAGTAAGTCTACCTTAGAGGTTAATTTCTTAATGGTTTCATCTTGTTATCTTTGGGCTAGTAACATGGATTCCATCAACTTTCCAGGTTTGATTTTGGAGGTCCCAATGGATTGGAAGGTCTTTGAAATCCAGAAGGTGGCCTAACATTTAGCTGAAATGGGAGATTTTGGTTATTCCTCCAGGAGAAATTTGGATTCTTCCTCTAACCTGGATCATAAGTGTTTGAGTGTGGGTCAAATTGAGGTCTTTGTTTAAGATTGTTAATGGCATAAACTTGATCATTACCTTGATCTTGGGAAAAAGGACTACCAACTTGACAATTAATAGATAAATGATCAACAGAACCATAGATTTCGCATGCAGAAGCAGAACTACTACCATTCATTGAATTAACATTCAAACAATCTAACCTGTGAGTCATGGCATCAACTTTAGCAGAAAGTATCATAAGTGCATCAACATCATACTTACCTGGAGTGCGTTTTGCTGCTCCTCATTCATTAGACCATTGGTAATGATTGAGAGCCATTTCTTCAATGAGATTGTATGCATCAGCATATGTTTTATTCAAAATTGCTCCACCAGCTGCATTATCGATTAAGGTGCTCATTGACTGGAGTAATCCATTGTAGAAATTGTAAAGGACCATCCAAGATGGTATGCCATGGTGTGGACACAACCGAAGTAAATCTTTATAATGCTCCCACGTTTCTTACAGTGTCTCATCATCTTTCTGTGTGAATGTTGAGATTTGATTCCTGAGATTTGCCATTTTGCTTGGAGGAAAATACTTGGCTAAAAATGTCCTGGAGAGTTGATCCCATGTGGTAATAGATCCAACTGGAAGTGAATGAAGCCACGCTCTTGCCTTATCCCTTAAAGAGAATGGGAAAAGGCAGAGACGAATGGCATTAGGAGTGACTCCATTCATTTTCAAAGTGTCACAAACTTCAAGGAAGACCATTAAATGCATATTTGGGTCTTTGACAGGTGACCCACCTTCCAAACTGTGACTGCTGAAGCATAGAAATAAGTGCTGGTTTCAACTCAAAGTTATTTGCTTCCATAGTTGGATTCCGAATCACCGAAGTGTTTTCTTGAATTTCTAGCTCTGCATAATCATGTAGCCTTGGTCCTACTCCTTCTGTCATTGTACTGCTACTACTGGCAGTTGTCGCCTTCTTCTTATTTTCAAACCTCTGTTTCTCCCTTCTGTGGTATGTTCTCTCGATCTCAGGATCAAATGGGGCTGTGAAGTAAATTGCATATAAATCTCAGTTCACCACTACACGAGAAACACAAATGAAAGTGAACAAATTTATATACAAAGTAAAAACAAATAAAGCTATAACAAAAATAGAATTAAGTAAAGCTTAGTCAACTTTGTTCAGAAAAATTCAATATTTGACACGGTTCCCTAGTAACGGCGCCCAAAATTTGATAGGCTCTGCAAGTGTACGGGTTTAGTTGTAGCAATCAAGTGTCAATCTGCAAGGACTAGGTCAAAGTACTAAATTTATACCTTCTAATTTTGCTAAGCAATCAAATATGAAAATTCGGTTGTTAAAGAAGTATCAATGCACGATTAACAGAATTTGAGCTAATATTCTAGGAATTCATCCCAACAAAGAAATCATGTAATCCTTATGAAATAAAATATTGATCCAAGTACATTAAACCACTCTTATCAATTAGTTCTTTCGAAGTAATTAACGTGTTGATTCCAATTTTCAAATAAGTTTCCTAGATCAAAAATCAAATCCAACCCAATGAACACAGTGGTCAATCTCGAGTACTCTTAATGAAGAATTCTATTTCTAGATATTCTTTCAATTAAGTCTAATCTAGCAATTCAGACATCAAACATCACTTTCAGTACTTAGTTTAAAATGTATTATTATTCAACAAGAAACCCCATATTAGAAAGATCAAATCAATATTAGACAAAATTACTTTACTGAAATTAAGTCAACATTGAATTTAAAGACGTAAGGTTAAATACATAAATCCCAAGTTGATACAAGCATCCTAGAATAAGAAAATTTACAGACTCATGACTGAATTTGACCTAAAAGTAAAAAAACATTATAAACATGAACATTAAAGATAAATAATAAATGGGAAGAGGAGGAACTCCAATTACTTCTTGAATCTTGATCTCTCAATCTCCAAGCTTTTCTTCTTCTTCTTGAATCTATTTTACTTTTCCTCTCCTTCTTGAATATCACTCTTCGATCTCCCTAGCCAAAATTTCCCCCTTTGTTTTTCAGCAACTGCTCTTTTAATCCCTAAAATCGTTATGAATAGCCGTTATACACAGCCTGTGTGATTTGACACGGTTATAGACCGTGTTTCTTTCGGGTCAGGTTATGCGTTCTCGCTTCAAAAGACACGGTCCGTGTGATTTTACATGGGTAGACCGTGTATTTCCCAAAACACCTGCAAAATACCAAGAACAAAGGAGCAGTACCAGATTCACAAAAACTAAAGGCAATTCAACATCATTTAATACAAAAATGATGACAAAATAGAGCTAAAGCATATCAAGAACAACAACTTATCACAATGCAAGGAAACCCCAATCGTGGCAAGGATAAAAAGAGAAATATTGTCTAGGATCATTTGAGATCAAAGTATTACTATGGTAAGCTAATTGGTGATCTTTCATAAATAAATCTCTAAATAGAATGGGATGTCCTTGATGATACACACCTAAGCATATGAGATCGTGTCTACTACATCATTGAGTTTTGATGCATAAAACATTATGTCTGTGTACAAAATGATAGAAATTGATCTTCTTAGGGTACTAAAAATAATCAATAAGCGATGATTAAAACAGTTGATTGATAAGGATTATATGAACAGTATCGATGATAGTAGCAAGAAATTTTCTTTCGAAGAAGAATTTCCCTAAATTAGGTTAAGTTGATCAAACGATTCAATTTAAGAGTGATCAATGAAGAAACGAATCAGAAATGAATATGTAATGAATCAAAAGTGAATACTGGAATCATATCCCTAGTAGAGACTCAGGCATAAGAGGTAGAATATGCTATTAAGAGTATATGCATTTTGTTTGATGTGAAGTACTCAACTATATGATTGGATTACTGACTTTGAGGAGACATTATTTCCAATGTGAGGAAGATTTAAGCCCACTTTATATTCTATGTAAATATGTTCGGGAGACACAAATTATATTTGATGAATGTGTTACCAACACAGGAAGTTATGATTGCAAATAAATTGAAATGTGTGGAGAAACTAGTATACATGAACAAACATTAGAATAAGTCAATGTGAAATTAGAGGAAATCGAATGAAAGGAGAAAATCATTCAACAAAGGAAGTCAATTGGGAGACTGAAAATAACATGTAATAACATTACCTCATTGAGGAATTAGTTACTTAAGGAATTATGAGAACTAATCATGGGCACATAGAGTTTTAGTTATATCTATTGGAGTTAACAATGCCCCCTGACAGTATCATGGTATTGAAATAAAGTGTCCCAATTTTATTTGGATCAATTATTAACTATGATCATAGATGGTATTTTGAGTGTATTCGAAAAGTAAAGAGAATATTTTTGAGCCTTTGAAGAAATCTTACATATCATGAAGGTAGAAACAATTATATGCCAATTTTAATGAGAGTGAATCTTAGCTTGATCAAACAAAATGTGGGTTGTATAATATCTAAACATGGCTTATTAGGAGACCCAAAGAAAGTAGAGGTAATGGTGAGGTAAGAAACTATAAGGAATATGTAAGAGATCCAAAATTTTCTAAAATTAGCTAGAAATTGGATACCAACAGAAACTGTTAGGGAGTTTTTACTGATCTTAGTCCTCTGACAAAAATGTCTAAGGGAAGACGTGTAAACTGTACGGACTGGTGAAAGTAAAAGAATCCTTGATGAATTATAAGACCAATGTAATTAGATCGTTTGGTTATGGAGATTATGTACTATATAGTGAAGTTTCACATCAGAGATTAAGATGCAAGCTATTGCAATATTATAGAGTGATTTTGTGTATATAGGGGCAATTAAAGCCTCATGAGGTGAATTTTGATACATGATTTGGAATTTGCTGTAATAGAAATTGCGTGGAGAGCTTAGAGACATTAGATGTGTAGAGACATTTTGGGAATGTACAGATCATTAAAGTTTGAGGTAATTATTGAGTTTGAAAGAAATGAAAATGAGACTGAGACAATGGATAGAGTTACTGGAAGATTATGATGTACAAATAAGTATTCCTCAGTAAAGCCAATGTTGTAATCTGATGTATTGAACAGAAAAGTTAATAGCATAAAGCCCAAAAACTGAGGATCTAGAATTGTGAATCTTATTGAGGAATTGAAAATGAATATGAATTTTAAGTCCGAATAGGGAAAATGTTACTTTGTGATTGGAATGAAAAGGAAGTGTAGCTGATAAAGATGATTGAGCAAAGATGTGGTTAGAGAGAGCGTGAGTAACAACCTAAGCTATACATCCAAAAAGGAATGCACCAAAAAGACATTTAGAGGCTAAGAATGTAGAACTAAGTGATTAAATGTTTGAATTACCAACAATCCTAACTGTAGGGGGATGTGCCTAAAGCTTATATTTTGGAGTTCATAGGAATATGAGATTGATGTGTAGTTCTAATTGACTATAGGCATAACAATTGTTATCATAGTGACATCGTTAAAATACTGTATGAGGCGTTATACGACAAAAAGGAGTTCGCCCCTACATTGAAATGAAAAGGGCCTAAAATTAGTTGAAGGCCATAATTGATTTGAGATACTATTGAAGAGTGAAATGAATCTATAATAGGAGTTAAGCGATCCAAGATAATGATGAATGAGTTACGTGGATCAACATCGAGGTTATGGAATACCGTGAGATAGACATTAGAGTTGAGTGTAAGAGATGTGAAATATCAAGCAAAAGATGAAATACTTCTATGAGTATCACCTTGTCAAGGTGCACATAGGTAGAGATAAAGGTGTGAACAGAATTGGAAAAAAGGGGGAAACTAAATTTGACATAAATTAGTTCATATGAAACTAAGGTGAGAATAGAACTATGGATTTATGAGTTAGTATTACCCATAAAAGATGTTTCAGATTCACACAGTATTACATGGATATGTTAGGAAGTATCGCTATGATCCGATATATGTGTTATTGAAACTGGAAGTGAAAATCTTGAGTAATCTGAAACTCATCAAGGAAATAGTTAAGAAAGAGTGATCTCTAAACAAGTAATTGAGAGACCTATTGAGTCTATCAACTGTGATCATTTGGAAGAAAGAATTCGAGTGATGGAGTTATATGAAAAACAGAGGAGCATATGAGGAGACAATATCCCCATCTATCCAAACAATCAGGTAAGAATTTCGAGGACGAAATTCCTTTTAAAGAGGGGAGAGTTGTAACATCCTGTTACCCATGTTAAGGCTAAAACAGTAAATGTGAGAGAGTAAAGAGAGATTAATAAAATGCATTTCATGCTCATGCATAATGTTAGCATATATGCACATGAATTTGAATTTTTACACACATCAAAATAATTATACATGCATTCATTGACAATTTCTGGGTATAATTGTTTATATATGTGAGTATACTGAGAAATGTGGTTTTATGTGTTGAAAAATTGATTTGGAAAGTGTATTTGTTGATTTAGAATTTCTGGAATGTTTGGAGAAATTTCTGGAAATTGTTGGGCATTTTCTAACTAGGAAAATTGCCAAGTGGCAAATCAATTGTTAAATGGTAGTAGAAATACTATCCAATGGCAATGGAAATTTTGATAAATGACTTTAGGATTTATTGACAAGTGTCATTGAAAATTGGGAAACAATTGGAGTAGAAATTGAAGTTGATGGGACTAGTTAAATGAAAGAACCAATAAAATGCTTTAGAAATGGGACATGTGGCAAGTGTCAAATATCACTTGCCAAACAATGCCTTAAGTCCGCTAACCCTTAAATTTTTAAAGACCACCCCTTTTTGGTTTTGTCTCACGATGCTTTTAAATGAGAAGATCAAGTGTTTATATTTTTGTTCTCTTCTTCATTTTCGTAGCTTCTTTTCTCCTTCTTCTTCGTTGGTTTTCTTCTTCTTCTTTTGTTGCCAATCTCCACCAACACTAGACCTAGCTCTCTAATCTCTTACTTGCTTCTCTTTCATCTTGCTATCTCTTTCATTCTGACCAAAAACCCAAACCTTCCAACCCTAAAAAAGATGATGATCGTGGGTTGTTGGTGAAGCTAGAGATTTTTGGTATTCTTGAAGATTTTGGAGCTAAATCAAGTAAGTAGGGCTTTAATCATTATGGGTTTTATTAAATGAAGTAATTATGATAGTTGGAGGTTAATTACATGAAATGGTGTTTTGTGTATGTGTGTGTCGTGAATGATGAAGAATATGTAAAATTCTTGCTTTTATTGATGAGTAATGATTTATAGAGATGTTTTAGAGGTTGAATGATCATGAGAAGGAGTTTTGTATATGTTAGAATGTTGGTGAAGAAAGGAACACACACACACACACACACACACACATACACACACACACACACACACAAACACATATATTGATGTTTTGTTTCATATAAATGCTAAATGATGGGTTAAGAGTTGTTTTATGGATGATTGATGTGGTATATGATGAGTAAGAAACTAAGAGTTAAGCTACATATGTTTTTAAGAAGGATTGGTTGTGAAAATGATGTTCTAAAGACAATTGGAAGTTGATGAGTATAGAAATGTGTTTATGACCTGTTTGTGTTAATGAATGAGAGTAGAAATGAGATGAAATGGATTTGAGAATGAGGAGTAGAGGGAGTAGAAAATGTGATCTTTGTATGAGTTATGTTAGGGTAAGATTTGGAATCAAAATTGGTAGTTGATCTGGAAAATTTAGCAGCAACATGATCTCTAAATATGCTCCTATGTTTTAGCCATAACTTTTTCTCTAGTTATCCAAATGAGATGATTCTTAGTTTGGATTAAACTAGAGACATATGGCTACATTTTTCATGAAGACATCGAATTTAAATTCTGTCTTTAAGAGTCTCAAAATTTGTCATCAAGTTGAGAATTGGGTGTAGTACATTGGTAGATGAATGTATATGTTGTGTTCTGTTTTGAGTGTATGAGAATGTGTTATATTTTGACTGTTTATGATCGAGTAGGGAATGTGAATTGTGTATGGATGATGTTAAGTTGAAATTAGGTATATTTGAAGAAGTTGTCCATTTGAGATGATGAATCAAATCAGTTGAGAGTTGAGATTTGAGAGTTAATGAAATCTAATTGGTGTTTGAATTGTTATTAAGTGATATTACATTAGAATAGGTGACTTTGGGAAGATTATGAAGTAAATCAATTGTTAATATAGGAATCATGTAATGTATAAAAAATACACAAGAAGGAGGGTTGAATTGTGTATTCTTTTCGAGAATATAAATCTTTTGATATTTCTTAAATATCTTTTCAACTATCAGATGAATACTAAAGATACTTTACTAAAGTTGATACGTATTTAAAACACAAGTAATTTTTATCTACTCGTCTAACAACCAGAAAAATAAAGTGTAAGGTTTGAGAATAGACGCCGCGGTTTTATACTGGTTCACCCCAAATCTTAAGTTACATCCAGTCCTCAGAGTTCGTTTGAGATTTCACTATACTCTTCAACTTTACAAGTATTCTTTATTCCCTTCCAGAGCCTCTTCAGGTCTCTTTCACAAAGTATTCTTTTTGCTATCTTAGCCTCTCCAGGCTCTAGCCTTTTCTTTCTCTCACTAGAAAGATATTGTGAGCTTTTCGTTACAATAGTATTTGCTCTCTTGTTTCACACTTTGAATGTAGAATTTTTTCTAAGTAAAACAAAAAGTTGTTTCAGTCTTCAACTAGGAGTATTTATAGCCTAAATCTCCAACTGCTTCTTGTTTCTTCTAGAAACTATTATTTAGTTGAGTTCTATAACTAACTCCAACAAACTAACTGTCTGACATTCTAGAGTTTTTTCTTATTTATATCATCTAATTTTGTTGCATCATCTGTGTTTTGAGCTTTATCTGTGTTTTGTGCTTCGTCTGTGTTTTGTATCAAGTTTGCTTACTGTAAGGTAAAGTAGAGAACCAATAATTCCTCTGAAAAGAGTTTGATTAACCTTCTTACCTGCTTCATCCTTAGATAAAAGGTTTGAAGGATGCATAGGAGTTGACATAGGTTTCACCTTTTCCATTTTATATTTGACCAACAGTTCTTTGATATATTTCTATTGATGAATAAAAATCTCTTTTTTTTCGGTTTTTTTAATTTACAAACCAAGAAAGAATTTTAATTCACCTATCATACTCATTTCAAATTCACTTTTCATTAGATTTTCAAAACTGGAACATAGCTTCTTAGAAGTTGCACTAAAAATAATATCATCTACATATATCTATACTACGATGAAATCATTTTTAATACATTTTCTAAATAGAGTCGTATCTACTTGACCTCTACTAAAGCCATTTTTAGTCAAAAAAGAACTTAGACGATCATACCAAGCACGAGGTGCTTGTTTTAATCCATACAAAGCTTTATGAAGTCTATAGATATAATCTGGTTTATTAGAATCTTCAAAACTAGGAGGTTGCTTTATATAAACCTCTTCATCTATAAAACCATTCAAAAAGGCACTTTTTACATCCATTTGAAACAGTTTTATATCATGACAAACAACATATGCAAGCAAAATCCTAATAGCTTCTAATCTAGCTACAGGAGCATAAGTTTCATTATAGTCTATTCCTTCTTGTTGATTATGGCCTTGAGCTATTAATCTAGCTTTGTTACGACTTACTCTACCTGATTCATTTAGTTTATCTTTAAAAACCCATCTGGTTCCTATGATTGACTTATTGAAGGGTCTAGGAACTAAAGACCAAACTTTGTTCCTTGTAAATTGATTCAACTTCTCTTGTATGGCTAAAATCCAAGCTTCATCCTGAAGAGCTTCATCAATTTTCTTAGGCTCTAATTCAGAAATAAAAGCTACATTTGCCTCTCTTCTAAATTTAAACCTAGTTCTCACACCTTCTAAAGTTTCACCTATAATCAGGTTTTCTAAGTGAGAGGACTTATACTTCTAATCTTTTTTAAGACTAAGGTTTTCAGGAATATCTTCTACTTTATCTAGTGTGTCATCTGATGGTGACATGTCTATATTATCAACTAAGGGAGCAGATAGAGATTCATCATCAGAATCATTTCTTCTATCTGGTTGTGAATCATCATCAAACTTGACATGCAAAGATTCTTCAACAGATTTAGAAGCAAGATTATAAATTCTATAAGCTTTAGAAGACAATGAGTATCCTAGAAAAATTCCTGAATTGATCTTAGAATCAAATTTATCGAATATTTCTTTTGTATTCAATATAGTACATTTGCAACCAAACGGATGGAAGTAAGAGATATTTGGCTTCCTTCCTTTCTGTAACTCATATAGAGTTTTATGCAACAAGGGTCGCAAAAGTATTCTATTTTGATTATAACAAGCTGTATTTACAGCTTCTGCCCAGAAATACTTAGGAAGATTCATTTCACATAGCGTGGATCTTGCCATTTCCTGAATCGTCTTGTTCTTTCTTTCTATAACTCCATTCTGTTGTGGAGTTCCAGGAGCAGAGAAATTATGGAAAATTCCATTTTTTTCACAAAACATTTTGAATTTTTTATTTTCAAAATCACCACCATGATCACTTCTAATTCTAGTAATAGAAATTCCTTTTTCATTTTTAAACTTTTTGGAAAGAACTTTAAAGAACTTGAAAGATTCATCTTTATATGATAAGAGCAATATCCAACAAAATCTAGTGAAGTCATCAACAATTATGAGACCATAATTCTTTCTGCTAAGACTTAGTGTTCTAGTTGAAACGAACAAATCTATATGTAACAACTCTAGAGGTCTAGATGAAGTTACAACATTTTTAGAAGAAAAAGATGTTTTAACTTGTTTTCCTTTTTGGCAACTCTTACAAAAGAAATCTTTGTTAAAACTTATTTTTAGTAAACCTTTTACCAAATCATGTTTAACCAACTTGGAAATATGTTTAAAACTAACATGACCTAGCTTTTTATGCCAGATCAGTTTTTCCTCATCTGTTGATATAAAACGTGAAATATTTTGACTTTGCAATTCTTCTAAATTAATCTTATAGAGATTGTTTCGTCTTTTAGCAGAAAAGAATACAGAACCATCCTTATTTTTGACTACATAAGAATTTTGATTAAGGATAATTCAAAGCCAGAATCACATAATTAACTTACACTAATCAAATTATGCTTTAAACCTTCAACTAGCAGAACATTATCATTAGAAGCAAATGAATCTTTACCAACTTTGCCGATTCCAACTATTTTGCCCTGCTGGTTATCTCTAAAAGTTACTAATCCTCCTTGCTTATTTTGGAGGTCTAGGAATATAGTCCTTCTTCCAGTCATATGTCGCGAGCATCCACTGTCCAAGTACCATTGGTGCTAGTTGCTTTTTCCAAAAAGGGAGATCTGTAGTATATATTATATCCCTTTTAGGTACCCAGATTCTCTTGGGCCCTTTGGGGTTAGTCTTACAATTATTCATCGAATAATAATAAGAAGATTGTTTCTTTTTCTTTCTGTAAGGAACAAAACTTTTGTTGTGATGGACATTGCTATTAGTAAACCCTAAACCACTTTTTATCATTATGGTGTCTATATCTTCCAATTATGTCATTCATCTTTTTTGTACTTTTACTAAAGGTTTATAAATCTACTGAAAGAGTATTAATCCTTTGTTTCAATTGACTAATTTCCTCAGATCTATTTACAGTTACTTTCTTTTTCATATTGTCTACTTGTTTCTTAAGGTAGACGTTTTCTTTTTCTAACACTTCCGTGTTCTTCAAGTTTTCAGCAAATTTCCTTTTTAGAGCTCTATATAACTTTAATATAGCATGTGAATCTTCTAATAATTCTAAATATGCATCTTAAAGTTCATTAAAATTAGAAGTTACCTGATCGTCGCATTCCTTTTTAGTTACTAAGCATATATTTGCTTGTACTGATGCTTCTGAATCGGAATTAGATTCGGACGAATCCAAATCTTCCCAAGTTGCCATCATGCTCTTTTTGTTTTCTTTAATTTTCTTCTGTTTTCTTCTAAGCAACGGACATTCAGACTTGTAGTGTCCTGGTTTGTTGCACTCATAGCAAATAATAGAAGTTTTCTCATTCTTGACTTCGTCTTTGCTATTTTTCTTAAAAGAAAAATGTTTATTTCCCTTTGTTTTCTTTTTTAACATCCTCCTAATCTTTTTTGAAATGAAAGATAGTTCATCATCATTTTCACTTGAATCTTGATCAGATTCACTGGCATCATCATTCTTGATTTCTTCAATCTTTAATGCTTTTGAAGATGAACTTCTATTTCTCTGGATCTTTTGATTCTTCTGACCAGCCTTTAATGCTATAGATTTGTCTCTTCTAGGTTTATCTTCTACATCAAGCTCTACTTCATGTATCTTTAAAGAACCAACCAATTCATTTAGCTTCAATCTGCTTAAGTCCTTGGCTTCTTGTATTAATGTAATTTTAGGTCTCCATCTTTTAAGCAGACTTCTGAGAATTTTTCTGACATGGTCTTGATTATTATAGATTCTCTTAAGAGCTTTAAGTCCATTAACGATAGTTTGAAATCGTCCAAATATCTGATCAATAAACTCATCCTCTTTCATCTTGAACAGCTCATACTGATGTACAAGAATACTGATCTTGGACTTTTTCACCTGATTTATACCTTCATGTGCAATGGATAAAGTGTCTCACATTTCCTTTCCAGTTTCATATCCATGAACTTTATCATATTCACTTCTGCTTAGAGCACAACTCAGAAAGAAATTGGCCTTTGAGTTTAATTGAAATCGAGCTTTTTGATCGGCTGACCATTCGATACGAGGAATGATTTTGCCTTCATTGTCTATTGGTGTGTATGGCCCATTCTCAATAATATCCCAAAGATCAATATGTGTGGATTCCGTAAAGAGCCGCATCCTGTCCTTCCAATAATGATAATCCTCACCATTGAACGCAGGAGGTCTTGTGACCGAGACACCTTCAGCTATAAAAGCATGTGATTTAACCATTGATCTTTGTCCTCACTTTATAAAGGTGATTCTTGGAAACCGAGCTTTAAAACCAATTGAAGTAAATTACTTGTTAATATAGGAATCACGTAACATATACCAAATACACAAGAAGGGGGGGGGGGTTGAATTGTGTATTCTTTTCGAGAATATAAATCTTTTGATTTTTCTTGAAAATTTTTTCAACTGTCAGATGAATACTAAAGATACTTTACTAAATTTGATGCATATTTGAAATGCAAGTAATTTTTATCTACTCGTCTAACAACCAGAAAAATAAAGTGTAAGGTTAGAGAATAGACACCGCGATTTTATACTGGTTCACCCCAAACCTTGGGCTACATTCAGTCCTTAGAGTTCATATGAGATTTCACTAAACTCTTCAACTTTACAAGTATTCTTTCTTCCCTTCCAGAGCCTCTTAAGGTCTCTTTCACAAAGTATTCTTTCTGCTATCTTAGCCTTTCCAGGCTCTAGTCTTTTCTTTCTCTCACTAGAAAGACATTGTGAGCTTTTCGTTACAGTAGTATTTGCTCTCTTGTTTCGCACTTTGAATACAGAATTTTTTCTAAGTAAAACAAAAAGTTATTTCAGTCTTCGACTAGGACTAGTATTTGTAACCTAAATCTCCAACTGCTTCTTGTTTCTTTTAGAAATCATTATTTAGTTGAGTTCTGTAACTAACTCCAACTAACTAACTGTCTGACGTTCTAGAGTATCTTCTTATTTGTATCGTTTGATTTTGTTGCATCGTTTGTGTTTTGCGCTTCGTCTGTGTTTTGCGCTTCGTCTGTGTTCCGTCTGTGTTTTATGCTTCGTCTGTATTTTGAGCTTCATCTGTGATGACTAAGTGATACTTACATTTTTTGCACACTTAACAAACTTATCAAAACAGTTCATTCATTTCTAATATTATCATTGTTTGACTGTCACCAAAATTAATAGAAGTGAAGTCTTCTTGACTTAATAGATTATGAGTGAAAGGGATGTTAGAAGGGATTTAGGATCTATTGGAGGGGTCTTGGAGAGTGAAAATTTTTGTTAAACCAAAAGGTTACACGGTCAGGCCGTGTATATTCACACTGGTCGTGTATTCCTGATGCAGAAAAATTGCTAGACCCGTGGGTTACACGGTCTACCCTTATGGTTTCACACGGCCTATGTTTTGACCTTACAAATGACAAAATCTCGCTTCAAGTTCTACACAAAAGTTGTAGATCTAGAAGTCCTCTTTGAAACCATCTAAAGATGATCTTAATCTGATATCCATAGTGAAAGTTATGCTAGTTGTCCCAATATAGGTACAACATGATTGGGGACATGAGCATGTTTGATTCTTTTGGCCATAACTTCATAACCCGACCTCAGAATGAAGTGATTCTTAAAGCAATAGCTTACTAACACATTTTTATATCTCTAAATAAAAATTAGTAGCATTATGAATTGATTTGGAAAAGTTTTATTGAAGGAAAGTGAGGGAATCTGTTGGAATAGTATGAACTGGTATGATTTCACTGAACATACTTGGGTATTTCGGTTATATCTTGATCTTTAGTTTTCCAAATGAGATGAGTTTTGTTTTGGAATAAACTATTGACAAAGGACTACTAGTTATCTGAAGAAGTCAAATTCTAATTTAGTCTCTAAGACTTTCAATTTCTGGATGGAAGTTGAGTATAGTGTACAGTTTTAGTATAAGAACAGTCCAGAAATGTTTGAGGATAACTTTCGGATTTTTAAACCAAATTGAATGATTTTGGTGTCATTAGACACTTAATACAATGGGGAACATTTTTATAGAAGAAAGTGTTGCCAAATTACTTCGTTTGCATTGTCTAATTGATCATGGAAAATAAACCTGAAGGTCTAGAATTTGGAGAAAATTTGTAAGAAGAAAGGAGATTTTGGATGATGTGTAATCTGGTAACGTTGGAATAATATTAGTGAATGAAGTGTTGATATCAAAGTACCAAAGGTATGAGTTTGTTTGGGAATAAAGATATTCACATGATTGAGGTTGTGATTCAAAGAAGAGGAGTAAAGTGTATCAAATTATAGTGAATGAGAAATTGATAATAAGAGCAAAGAATGCTAACAATGAAATGACAAGTAATTGAGTTATAAAATGAGAATTGGGATACGATGTAAAATTTGATAATATACCCGAAATTGTCGTGAGCATACATTGTACATATTCCATATTTGTGCATAAATGATTACTTATAATTGTGCAAAGTTATTAATGTGTGTGTGCACTGTGTATATTGCATAATTTGGATATGCATGATAAATGTTCGCATTCAGACGTTTTCAGAACTTGGAAGCAAATGGTAACCTAGAGCGTACTGTGAGTAGACCTAGATGGTCTTACTTTATTGTTTGTTTTGTTTATGTTATGAATTGAGTGATTATGAATGAGATGCGAATGTGATTTGATTGTGTGATTTCGGCCAACGAAGGCCCGAGGTTTCTGATGCTTGAATGCAATATTGAAGTGCTACTTATATGTGAACATGATGAAACAAGTGCTTTTAAATGTGATCTTTGAATGCCAGATTTAGTTTTGAAGATGCATATGATTGAACAAGTGTTACTTAACAATGATGTTGAATGCCGGACTTTGGGTTCGATGGAAAATGTGAATATGTAAACATGTGACCGATTGAGCATATGATATGTGATGCATTCCATTTCATGAATGCATGAAAGATAAAGGCTGTTGTGATTGGAGTAGCCATCGAAAAAGAGCTTAAAGCTGAGAAAGTGTATAAGAGCCAAAGACTCACTATGTAAAATGAGCCCGGTATCTCCAACGGATACGGGACAGTTATTAATGAGCCCAGTATCTACAATAGATACGGGATCGTTTTAGGCACTCGGTCACAATAATAACAAATTGAAAGTGAGTCTCATAAGCATCACATATGCATTTGATGTGTATGATTTGAATAATTTGACTAATTTCTATATGTGAGATATATTTCCAATAAATGTGAATTATATGTGATTCCATATGATTATTAATGAAATGATGTGAATTATGTGAATATGTTCACTATATGTGTTGTGTGATTGAATAAGCCATCAAGGATGGTCACTCATTGAGTTCGCAAAACTCACCTAAAAATTGTAATATTTTTTTCAGGCTCAGAAGAGTCACCTCGTTGGGCAAACGGGAGTATAGCCACTGCATTCAAGTAAGAAGTAGAGGTCGGGATCAGTTTGTGTCTGCATTTGTAATTTCTTTAATTTGTATCAAATTATGTGTTTCAAAAATTCTGTACAACATGTATATGAAAGATTTTGCAATGAAATGAAATTTATGACTACAAGTATTTTGTACTGCTACTGGGCCCAAATAGCTATTGAAATTCTAATGATTGTATTACTGTGATTAAAAAAGTTTATGATTAAAATGGGCCATTTTGATTATTCATTTTTGCATACACGTGTGTTAATTTTGAACAAAAAAAATTTATACAGAGTTTTCAAGAGTTTGACTGTTCTAGCATGCCACCTTTGCGGGATTCGCATTCGGACATCACTCAGGATGTTGGGTACATGTCTCGAGAGGTTGGGTTGCTATAGTAAACCTCTAATGTAGACCCTTTCTTTGATCCTATCTTGGAAAAGAATTTTCCACCCCTCCCACTCTCTAATAATTCCTCCAAAAAACCTCTGAGCTTGAACCCACAATCTGTGCCAACACTACCCCTAAAACCCTGCCACTTTAACCCAGAGACAAGTGGTTAGAGATGCTCTAGAATCTATCCTCCAGTTTTGCCCTCATTGTAACATAAAATGGGTAAAATTGTTGTACAAGATATTGAAATCCTAAAGGAAGGAGCAAGACTATAGAATACAACAATCATAGGCTTCTTCCTAGATAGAAGACCATCATACCCAACAGTTATAAACTAGGGATGACATTTGAGCTCAGACTAAGATCAATGGGCTAGGCCTTGGGTTGACATTTGTTAATAAGTTTTTTGGTTTTATATAGTGCAAAATGACGTCGTTTTAGTCTATGTTAAAAACTTCCACCCTCCCTCTCCTTTGTCTTCTTCCTGCCCCATCAGACCCTTACCTTCTTCACTCTCTCTCTCTCTCTTGCTAGACTTTAATTTACTATTGTCTCCCTTTTATCGCATTGCCCCTTCGTCACTCACCCCTTCGCACTCCCTCCAGTCGTCCTTTCTTCGCCACCTACCTATCAAGGTAAAGTTCCTAAATATTTTGACTAAAGATTGAATTTGTGAAATACTGGAATTTTTTATATTGTTGCCATACGGGGGGTGTTTTTATGGACTTACATGGTCACATACACAAGTGTATATGTGATCATATAAGTGACTATAAGTTTCGAGAACTTACATGGTCATATACACGCTCGTGTATGTGGCCATATAATTATAATTAAGTGACTTATACGATCAACGGGCATATACACACCCGGGTGTGTTATGTGACATGATCTTTGTTAGTTATATGGTCTCATACACGGGAGTCACTGATAAGTTATAATTAACAAACTTTAAATATATGATTATGATTTATTTTCTCCTATTCTCTTCTATGTTTATGAGTTATCAATTATGATTATGAATAACACATATATTTATATGTTGATTTTTTATAGATGAGGATATTCCTTCAATAAAGAATTGTAATATGATACCGGAGACAGAAGTGAAAACTTCTAATCTCATACCAAGTGAAGAAAGAAGTCCAGGTCAATTGAAAAGTGAAGATTGGAATCACTTCAACAAGACTAGATTAATGGACGGAGTAGAAAAAGCCTAAAATAAGTATTTTCAGAAGATGTTGGTCGAGAGTTCAAAAGATGGAACCTCTTATTTAAAGAGACATGTGAAATGGAAAAATTTTTGTATTAGGAGTTAAAAAATTTGTAACGCTTAACCTTATAAGAGGGAAGAATGAAATGACTGTAACATCTTATGACAACAACATATCAAGATTTTTGATTGCTTATATGGTAAATGGTTATGAACATCTACCATCTAATAGTTGACACTAAAAGATTTAGGATGTTTTCCAACTCACTCTAACCAACCTTCAAGGTTCCAACTTGGAATATGTTAAAGAAGAACATTATGAAGATTTACGATGATAAGAAGAAAGAAATTTTAAGAACATTGTCGAGTATTGAGGGACAAATTGCCATTATAATAAACATATGGACATCCCATAACCAAAAGAAGGGTTATATGGTAATGACGACATACTATATTGACAATGAATGGACTCTACGTAACAAAAATTTGAGGTAATTTATATTATTTAATATTGTTATCATTTACTTTTTCATTATATTATGATTGATGTTAGTTATATTTGTATATGGTAGGTTCACTTATATGTCGACACTACATATAAGCGAAAGGTTAGTAACCCTGTTGGGATACTGTTTGATAGATTGTAATATCGATACTAAAATTTTCACCATAACAATTGACAATTATAACACGAATGATGTTATAATTGAAAAGTTGAAGAATAAGATATGGGTTGGAAGCTTATTGGTTGGTAAAAGGTTATTACATATGTGTTGTTTTACGTATATTCTAAATTTGATTGTGAAGGATAGGTTGGATATTATAAAGAAGTGATAGATTCAATTTGGAATAGTGTAGTATATTGGAGTGCAACACTTAAAAGAGTTGAAAATTTTGAAGAAATTACATGAGAACAACGCATTCTGATTACGAAGAAATTAGTTTTGGATTGTCCAACTAGATGGAACTCAACCTTTAAGATGTTGGAGTTGACAATCCAATATGTTAATATGTTACCATACTAAGACGAAGAGGTTATTAGTACATTTGCATACCTATAGAAGACCAATAAGCATTGGCTAGAGAACTTTGTGCAAAGTTGGAATTATTTTATACTATGATTGAATTGTTCTCCAGAACAAAATATCCAACTTCGCATTGTTTCTTTAGCAATATGTAGAATAAAGTTTTATTTGATTGGATGTTTGATTCTAATAAATTTATTAGGCTTATGACAGAGCATATGATGGAGAAGCCAAATTCTTATTCGTATAGGGTTAGACATATTGTTGTAGTCTTATCTGTGCTGGACCCTAGATATAATAGGGAGTGGGTTAATTTTATATATAATGTGTTGTATGGTGATTAAGTTTAAGAGCATGCAGATGTAATTAAACAATTATAATATGATTTATTTAATGATTATCAACTTAAAATTGACAAAATTCAGGATCGGGATCACAGTAGTTTATTCAGCTCTGGTTTCAATTTCAAGTTTGGACTCATCTTCTAAAAACAATTTGTTACTTTCATTTACAAAATTTAGGAAAGAAAAAAAAGGCTAGGACTTCATACAATATGATATAGTTAAATAAATATTTGACAAAAAATTATGTGGACAAAGTTGAAGGTGTGCAGTTTGTTGTATTATTATAATAGAAAAGTTATAGAAATAATTTTCCGATCATGTAAGTAATTGTATGAGAGTATAGATTCAAATCACAGGACATTATTTCATTTAAACATCTTATATGATATTGTTGCCCTAGCCTTATTTCCCCTTCCGTTCTCTTAATTTCTAATTTATATAATTTAATTTCTCTTAATTTAATTGGAGCTAATTTATTTGAAGAATATGGGCGAGTTCCCAGTTTTACCAAGTTTGAATCAATTTTCTATTGTTTCTCTTTTCTGAATTTTCTAATTAAAAAAGAAGGGGTGGGG
>JAOTAX010000198.1:13441098-13452054 GCA_025629825.1 Erythroxylum guanchezii | reverse complement strand
TTAAGATATGCATGATTAAGAGAAATCTAGTAAATTGAGATTATGGAAAATTATGGCAAAGGGAATTGAGATTAGAACGGATGATTTTCCAAATGGAAAATTTAATCGCTTTGTATAAGATTGAATAAAGATGAATAAGAGTGAAAAAAAGAAAAAAGAAAAAATTTATACCGATTTGGATTGGTTTAGTCTAGGGATTCCAACGCGACCCTTTTATTTTGTCACAAAAAGTGTACGTTCTCGGATGTCAGAAATTCGTTACGGTTCGATTGAACCGTTTGTTTGCTTCGTTTTCGATTTGCTTCCGATTCGTTTCGCTTCGAAATCCGTTCTTCCGATTTTTCGCTTTCGATTTTGTTTCCGCATTTTGTTATCCGATTTTCCGATCCGTTCATTTGTTTCGCTTTGTTTTCTGATTCATGTTTTCGTCGTTCTTCGCTTTGTTTTCGTTTCCGTTTTTCGCTTTTCCGGTTGGGGTCCGGTTCCGAGATCGAGTCCCAACATCAAGTGTTTTAATTACAACAATAAAGTTCACTTTGTTCGCACTTGTAGCAAGCCTATAAATGTATAATTTTATTATACAGACACTTGTTTTATGAATGTCTCTTATTCTGTATTTCTAATTGAATCACATCCTTTGTAGATTACAAATTCAGAAGCAAGTAATCATGTAGCAAAAGATAAACATGACTTCGTGGAATTATGGAAAATCCTATACAAAGCACGATGGATTTATGTAGGAGAAAAGTCAAGGACCGTTGTACAAGGCATTAAAACCTGTAAACTAGAAATGAGTGGTAGTCAATCCTTAATTCTATATGAAGTGTTATAAGCTCCAAAGATTAGACAAATTTTATCTCTGTGTTGGTTTTAATAAATCTTGGTTTTTATGTAAATTTCCACAGTGGTATGGATTTATATCTTGGACATAATTTTTATGGTCATAGATTTTTATGGTTTTATTATTATAGATTTTGTTTATTCAAACAATAACACAAGTTGTTCTTTATTTACATCATTTAGTAAATCCAATAATGATGCAATTTTGTGGTATGCTAGACAATGTTATATTGATCAAAATCGAATAAGTTGATTACCTAAAGAAGGCTTCTTTGGTGATTTAAATCAAGTAGGTTTACCTATTTATAAAATTATCTAGTTAGTAAAATGGAATAGAAGCCATTTGTAAAGCGAACACAAGCTTCTTGTCCATTGCAATTAATTCATTCAAACATTTGTGGTCTAATAAATTCATTCAAACATTTGTGGTCTAAACCACATACGTCGACTTAGATGATAAGTCAAAAGGAAATTGATTTGGAGTGATCATATAGTCTCTATATTTGTCTTAAGTTGTCAGATGAGAGTTCAAAAAAATGAAGTTAAGAGTAGATAAGTTAACTCAGGTTAAACATTAAGTATGTTTGAAGCAACATCTATACCATATTGCATTTATAAAAGACATACGCTCTAAATTAATAGGAGTTAATATCGTAGCATATTGCTCTTACCATGTAGGCTAAAACGACCATAAAAGAGATTAATGTAAATTATAAGATCTTAACTTACGTTTTGTAAGACCCTAGTAGAAATGTCAATTATGGCCCGACCTGGCTCAATTTTAGCCTGGGTTGATCAAGCCATGGGCCAAAGTTGAGCCGAGCACAGGCCAACTCGTGGCCCAACCAAAACGACAAAAATAACATCATTTTGTCATAAACGACATCGTTTTTATTTTTTTAAGAAAATATTAAGGATAGGTCAGTCCGAGCCAGCCCAACTTATTGATATCCCTAGATCCTAAAGGTTAAGTGAACCTCATAATTATGACTCGTCTAATTTTTTCTAAAAAATTAAGATTTATTACTTTAGAATGTTACCCAAAGGTTATGTTTAATACGATCTTGTGAGATAATTTTAGGAAAGTAAATTAAATTAAAGTAAAGAGAAATTAAAATAGATGAAAGTTATGTTAATTAGTAACTCGTGTAAGAAAAATTATTTATTTAAAGGTGGCCATAGATTCTTAGTAAAAGAATTGAATACTTTTGTAACACGATGAAATAAATGTGATTAAAGGAGAATGAAATGCGAGATATGACTTATGATATAACATACAAATTCTACTCAAGGACTGATTCATTAATCAAGATGTCATATATTCTTAACATATATATGATTATGAGCTCTCTTTGTATAATATCGCACGACATTTTTGGACAAGTACGAGAACATGCAAAAATCTTATTAACTAAACTCATCATATGTGCCTGATGAGTTTAAGGTATTACCTTTCAATTGATAACTTTAAAGAATAGTTAATAAATTTGACATTATCAATAAAAAAGAGATAATGATAAATTGAAATATTTGAAGATGATCATCTAAAAAAACACAAACATGAGAAAATTTATGTGAGCAAATATAAAGGTTTCTTACGAAAGTGTTTTAACTAGTGGAATATAATCAAGTCCAAATAAGTGATTTAATTAATTACGCATATAATTTGAATGACTCTATATTTATCTATGTGTTAGCTTTTCCCTTCATTTCCATTGTAGGGTTAATTTAGTATTCTAAAATATATATATTATGTAAATTTGAGGAAGCGTGAAATAATTGGTTAGATAATTTAGGTTGGTTTAATTGATTTTTGACTACTTCTATATATAATAATTAATTGCAAATAATTAATCAAAAAATAAATTTAACTGAAATCGTAAAATATATTCTATTTAAAAATAAATATAATTTGTTTCTATTCTAAAATTTAAGTCATAAAGTTAATTATTGACTGTGATATCCTAATCTAAATAGAAAATAAGAAACTAATTTAATGTCAAATTTTAAATATAATTATTAGACAACAATTAAAGTTTTGTTTTATATTTCTCTTTCAAAAGTAGCATTTTTAAATCTAGAATTAGTTAAAATTATTTTTAATAGTTGTTAATTATAGAAAGGCAATTAACTATCAGATTTTGTCAACCAAAAACAATAACTAAAAAGAATTTATATAAAAATAAAATCATCATTAAATATTTTAAAATTTTAAGTGAAGATATAATATGTTTGTATATAAACCACTTTTTTAAAAAATAGAAGCTAAGTAAAAATTTAGTATAGTCCTTAAATAATGATAAAATTTCATATAAATGATGGAAAATTTTCACATTGACATTTCTGTGGTACTGGCAAACAGGGAATCAATTAAAAATTTAACAATATCATTAAGAAAAAAGTTAACAATTTCGAGTTCTGAAGTGGTCAGCGTATCTAACGAAATGACACCCTTTGGCCTTTCGGGCCTGGGAGAAATTAGAATTTCCAACACTTAGTTGCCACGGAGGAGACGCCCACCTTATATCATTCAACCGAATAACAAAGGAGCGTCAATTACTTTACACGCCATGCACTCACTTGCACCTTGTAATGCAGGTTAACGGTTGACCCACTGACTTCACTGTCTATTCCCGTTTGAATATGGCTGGCCCATGAAAAATGGGCTCTCTGTTTCAAACTGGAGCAAAGTGGATTAGAACACTTCTTATTGGGCATAAATTTATTTAGCTACAAGTCACTTAGACCTTATAGTCAAAGTGGCTTAGAACACTTCTTATTGGGCGTAAATTTATTTAGCTACAAGTCACTTAGACCTTATAGTCATCATAGATGGGTCGGCAAGCCATCTCGCTCGCAAATATCAAGGTACGCCCCCATCACAATGATTTTTGGTGGATCGCAGAAGAGGTACCCTCGTTTAATGTTTCATTTTTTCGTATTGAATAGCTTTAAAATAGAAGAGCGATGAAGTCAGACACTTCTTTGTTGATTTCAAATCACGCACATCTCACTTTTCATAAATCGTTAACAATATGATGTTAGAGGCTACTTCTTTTTATATGTTGGTCGAGACTGAATTTCGTTAAAGGGACCAAATCTGTTCTCATTGAATTAAGAGAGCAAAAACGATGCCAGTCAAAATAGTAAAAAGTAAGGTCAGCAAATGAGCCGAAATCCTATGGTCCTCACATGTGTGGACTCTTCACCAAACACTCGTACTTGTCAACACTAGTAGCAGGAACCGCCACCACTACTTTCACAGCATCGGTCTGACTATGAACCGGCACAATCAAACAGTACCTCTCGCAGCAAATTGGGCCCACATGAACCGGCCTTCCCATCCCAAAGTCGACCATCTCCAACCCCAGTCTTGACCATTGCGACATTATTAGAACCCCAACCGAGTCAGGACTCGCTCTTGACAAGCTCACCGATTGAACAACCGATCTCACGTAATCATTGTTCACTCGGTCCTTTGCGGTCTTTATCAACAATGAGGCGTACCCCAAGCCTTTCTCTGACAAATCTTTAACACTTGCTTGAGCGCAGCCAAGCACAAATGCGTTGCCGTAGTATCCCATTGGTAGGCTGGGCTTAACTCGGTTTCTAATGTTGATGCTAAAGAGAAGTTTTAACATTTGGTTTGGCGGTAAGTTTAAAGCTCTAGCCCAGCTTCTCCAGACATGAGCGGATAATACCTCAAAGGACGTGAATGTCAACCCAGAGGGTTGTGTCGTGGATAAACTTAAAGCAACTCTCTTCAACTCATTCAGACAACGTTTGTCGAAACTGATTGAAGTTGGGATCAATCTCTCTTTAGAGAAACGAGATATAAACCCACCAAGGTCTGGAACTCTGTTGAACTCCTGATGATTAACGGGGTAAGGACGAGGAGGCTTTACTGGATCAAGAAGCTGACGATCCCAAACGGGTTTGGGCTTTAAATCAGTTACTCGACATTCAAACGCAGCCAACGAAGCTAACGAGTTCAGAAACTCACCACCGCCAATTCCATCGCAAACACAATGATTGATGCCAACTCCCAACGTGGCAGCTCCATCTTTGAGCCACGTCAGCTGGACAACGACAACTGGATCTCCTTTAAGAACATCTGTCACAGGTAACGAGAGCAGTTTCCTCCATTGTGTCACGTAAGTTGGAGCTCTATCAAAGTCGTTGATCGTAAAATCAGACGTAGCCTCAATAAACACAGCACCTTGAGCTTTACACACCACTTCTAGGCCTGAACCACCGGACTTAGCCCTTACTCTACCTGCCATTGGGTAATAAGGCACCATGATCTTACTTAACGAGGTTTTGAGACGAGATGTTGTAATATTTTGGTCCAGACCAGGGCGAGACTTGTAAACAAAGAGGTACTCTACAGTGAAACGTAAAAAAAGCTGTGAATCTAGAGCTGAAAGGGACAATAAACGACTTGGGGTTGGGTCGGAGGGTTTGATCATGATAGCCTCTTTGACATGCACTGAATACGCCATAGATAACTTTGATTATGCTGTTCTTCTCGTTTTATGGTTGTAGAGAAAGTGTTGCAATGAGGTCCAATTTAAGGGAAACGAAATGGGTGCAACGATAATTAACTAGTGGTCAGTGGTCTTACAGGAGAAGAGAACATGTGTATCTTTCGCTGTCCAACTGTGAAAGATTTGTGCCAAGATTCTCCCGGCATTACTTTATGGAAATATTTATATCGAAACAAAGTTAAACAGCTTCGCTTTTGCTTTCTGTCTTGTTAGGATAATTTTATCTCACTAATTAAAAAACTTTTTTACTTTATGTTGGATAGTTTTTGGGGAAACATGGCATCAGGTCCCGGATGTTCATACCTGTCTAATTCAATTCCATTTTCAATTCAAATGCAGTAAAAGTTGGTATGAGCAAAATCGCCGTTCTGGTTTTATCGATTTGGATTGGTATATATATATGGTCATAAAAGAGGCAAGCTGTCTGCAAGTGTGATGCTCAGAAGTACTGGACCCAGTCTGAAATCAAATATATATTTAACAGTGTTTTCGTGATCATGTACTTGATTTTTTTTTTAAATATCATTGATTGATTAAGGCTTTATCCTGAAATCAATCTCAAAAGTTTCCACAAGGAGCACTGCACTGGTAATCGGATGAAGTTCAACCTTTTTTCTTCCAAGACATAGTGGTGGAAAATTAATTAATTTGTGTTTAATACTTTAATTGTTCCAAAGATATGAAGAAACTAAAGCTACTTAACAATTTCAAATTTTGTATATACGATGACTATGTAAAAGAACTGATAAACATAGAAGACGGAATTCATGTCGATCCTTTAAAAGGTTGGATAAACAACATGTTTAGATACTAAGAATAAGAATTAGTTTGCTTTCACTCCTATTTTTAGTTTTTAAATTCAATAAATATTTGAATTTCTGTTTTTAATTTTTTCTAATTTTTATAACTTATAAAATCATAAAAATCTTATTTTCTATTTTTATTTGTTGTCATAATCTAATTTAACATCTACTAAAAATATACTTTAAATTATTTAGCATTAATTACTAGTAAGAATTATGACTAATATATTATAGTTATTTAATTAATTTTTAATTTTTAAAATATTTTTAAAATTATTTAATTAAATATATTTTAAATACATAAATTTCAATTTTTTTTTAATAATTTAAATATATATTAAAATAAATAAATTCTACTTATTTAATTATATTAGCATTTATTAATAAATAGTGTAAAAGAAATTAACATATAATTAATTAATTAATTAATTTCTAAAATTATAGAATATTTAATTATTATCAACACTAGAAAGTAACAAAAAATAAAATAAAATAAAACAGGATCCTAAAATTTCAGCCCCACAATAAACCTATAGATAGAAAAATCTGAGCATTTATTTAATTATATGTACAGTATGAGAATTTGTCTACAGATCCGCAGGGTACATGAATTTGAGGAAAATGCGCGGTAAAGAGCGATTAAGACGCAGACTGGTACCTGTTGAAATAAAAGACACCGATACATCAAATTGGTGTATACAGTATATAGCATCTCCTAATTAACATCAGCATTTAATTCTTTCGTCTTTTCTTTTTCATTTTGAAATATGCCTCGTAAGAAATGTCAAAATGCTAATTCAATTATTGCAAGTTCAAGTCGTATAAGTTAAAGGAGGACCATAAAGTCGTGTATAGATGCGCTTTGTTCTTTATTTGGAACGTCTGTAGATGACGGAGCAAAAGTACTAAGGTGAAACAAGACAGCTATAGCTTGGGTTGTAGGGTTCACATGCATTGCATGGCTCGCTAATTATCCATCTGATGGGACCAAATCTACCGTTTATGCTGTCAATAATTAAATTGATTAACTTAGATTACTAAAAGAATGTAAAAATCATATTCTCGGAATCCAAGAGCTATGGTCAGCAGTTGTTATTCCTTCATCTGTTACCCTGCGCACTTGGTAATTAAAGGCTCACTGGCTATGAGTAGTCGGCTATCAAATTCCAGCTTGCTTTTCGCATGCAATATATTTACTATTTGTGTTTGGATTTCAAGAGTTGTGTAATCGTATGAGAGGTATGGCATAGTAAGTGATCATGAAAGCAGATATTAGGCATAGGCCATAGAGAGTGTCTCCAAGTGCTCATCAAGGAGGCACCCACATCCTCCGCTTTATTCCCCTCGTGGATATGGACTATATATCCCACGGCCCCACTGTCTCTTGGAGGTGTTGACGCACAAGAATTGAATCAAAGAATACCATTCTACCTTTTTATCCTTCTGTTCCATACTAAACTGACTCGAGACTAACAGAAAAAATTTACTCTATATTGCGAGAATGGTTCTCATATATCGAAGTCTTTGCAGGTATCTATGTAGTTATATAAGTGGTCTTAACTCGTAAGACTAAATATACCTTAATTTTAATGACATCATTATTTATCTTATGAAATAATTAATTAAAAATTTTATTTATCTTACACATGTTTGTTTGATTAATTAATATATAACATAAAGTTCATGAAATAAATATACATGGTAAATTAATAAAATTGTGAAGAGATCTTACTTTTGATATTTATATTGTATGTAAGTGTTATCACTAAATTGTCTTTAATTGTCACTTTACTAAAACTAGATATTAATATAACAAAAATACTAATAAAATTATGTTTCTTCTTTATGAATGAATAATTAATCTCATAAGCTATAGTATAAAGATGTTTGAATAAATATGTGAGTTCTTGTTAAATAAGAAGTTCATATAACTAACCTAATTTGAGATTTTCATAAGGAGCAATGTTTGAATGTTTATGAAAATACTCATTGTAATGATTGTATAAGTGATTCATTGACTTAATTCTCTAAATTATTTTATAAATAAATTGTTATATTCAATATTATTTAGAACCTAGCCTAATTAAGAGTCATTTGATTGATAGTCATTAAATATAACGTAAACTATATGAAAATAGTTTAAATGAACAATATGTAATTCATCATCTAAATTAATGAGGGAAAATATCTCGTTGTTCTTGATTGTTGTTGATTTAAGAATCCTTAAGTAATGTGAAATGCCAATTCAAAACTATTTTATAAACATCATTACAATAATTAAACACTAATAATGTAGAACTAACATGATTGAATTCAAATAATATAGACATTAATTACATAATACATATCTAATTAGAAAATGATATGGTAAAATGATTGAATTATACAAAAAAATCATGTAAAAAAGTTAGTCAAAACTATGTTTTATTATATTTATGAATCAATCATGTTACATAATTAAATAAATCTTATTTTTTGAAAATTATAGCTTTTGATTTTTTTTCCTTTGTGTATGTGATAAAATTACGTACCAGTTTTCTGATAAATATATATTACCTTTTCCTATGCTTTATGCTAAATCACTCCTACACGGAAAATAAATAAAAGAATATAGCTTTTTACATATAAAAATTTCGTAATCTAATGCTTCTAATATTTTAGAATAAAGATAGACTCTTTCACTGTATATAAACCAATTCTTTTTCAAATAGGAAAAATTATAAAATATAACATAATATATAAAAAATAAAAAGATACTTTTGTTGATTACGAAATTTGATTATTGTCAAATTAAGCAAATTTTATTAAATTGTATTCAAATAAGTAATAATTGTTGAGAAACAGTCTTTATTGCTATAAAACTAAAAGTTCAATTGAAAATATATGCTTAAAGAGAACATAAATAGTCAACTAAAGAAATTCAATTATAAAAAATTAAACTAAAATTTACTCTATTAACTTCAAAATGCGAAGGTTGTAAGAAAGAGGAACGTTTAAAAGATTTAATAAATTTATATAAAAATATAATATTTTAAATAAAAGATAATTAATGAAGTCGAACCATCCTTCCATAAATGAGAAAAATTAGGAAATTTAACAAAGTATTTGGATTTGATATCCAAAACTAATCTCTGTATTTGTTTAATTTCTTCCAATTATCACATGACTGAAGTTTCACATTTCTTAATGGAGAGAATTGGTTAAGTGAAATACTCTTTTTCTTAAATGAATTTTATTTGGTTCTGTACGTTTTTAGTGTTTCTTTACATAAACTTTAATCTCGTTCCCTTTCTTCGGAACATTTTGTGACGGAGATCAAACGTCTTTATAGTCCATAGATGGAACGGAAACAAAGTACATGAAGTGGAAATCACTGTTAGATGCATTGACATTTATATCATTCATCAGAATCTCACTAAATTCTATTCAGATATCTGCTTGACAGCCAGCTGAACTATTAACTCACTTGTCCGAAATATCGCAGAGCTTGTCGAACAACATAATCTATCCTTTTATTGGAAGCTAAAATTTGTTTTCAATAATGTTTTCATGCTAGTCCAGTACAAACTAAAATTTTAAATAATTAATATGGAAATCTTGCATTTTCAAACATCTCCAATAGTAACAAGTGGTTGATATGCTGAGTGTTAAGATTTGATTTAATGCCACAGAATGATACACGTTTAATATTAATTCAAGATTGTTGATTGCAGAGAAAATTAGGAGTTGAATTTTGAAAGACATTGTATGTGCCTCGCATCGGATTATATTTCCCTGTAAATATATAGTGTTAGGTAGCTGGGTATCTACAAAGCATGCAGACATTTACTTGCAAGATAACCACTGCATGACGTAACTAAAGATTCTCCTGTCAATTCTCCTGTCAATCACAGACGTATTAATTTTTCTGCACCAAGTCTCGGTAGAGACTAGAGAGATTAAAGGAAACTGAGCATATGATGTACAAGGAGGAGCAACATGACTATGATAGGTCAATACAAAAGGCCTATAAGAAGCAAGATAAAGCATCATCTCCCGAAAAGGGGTAATAAAGTTTTACCAAACGCAACAGAGATACTAGTTTTATATCGGTGGTTCCAACTTTTTCTGATGGATATGCATGATCTGCATGCTTACGCTTATTTCTTTCTGATTCCTCAATGCTTATCTTGTCCCCCTTCCTTTTTCCAGATGGGTTTGTGACGAGCCTAAAACGTCTTTTCAAGATAATCTGTACTTAGAAAAGAAAAAGATTCTTTGGTTTACGTGGATGATGGTAATCTGGGTTTTGATACCCACATCAAACGTATAAATGGCGTGTTCTTATACCAGATACTGGTTCTGATTTAGCTTGCGGGTTAAGAGTAAGTGGTGGGTTTAATTCATATACGTTGACAAGAATCCTGACTCATCTCCAAGATCAAGTGTGGAAAGTAGCTTTATCTTTGGAGACTGAGGATGTTGTTCTTTTTCAGTAGATCCTGATGACGAGGAGTGCATCTGATCTTACTAGTTGAATCAACTAATACCCAATTATTGTATCTGATCGTACATCCATATAGAGTTGCTTACCTGTCCATACATACGATGTAGTTGTTTCCAGTGATGTATTTTGAGGCACTCAAATTACACCAAGTGGCGCATGGGCCATGGGGACAGGACCTGAGATATTATATCACATGGACATTTAAGATTGAACAATGTTAGTCAAATTTGGAGCAACGCTGTTTTGAAATCATATTACTTTCATGAATCCTTATCTACAA
>JAOTAX010000198.1:13410171-13427101 GCA_025629825.1 Erythroxylum guanchezii | reverse complement strand
CAACAGTCTGCTACTATGTTTATAGAATGATGAAGTGTTAATGATGTTAGGATTTTGTTAGATGTGGTGAATAGATTAGGTGTAAAGGAGAGAGGATGAAGATATATAATGAATCTTATTTTGGTATTGTGATAGAGATATCTCCCAAAAATTGTCATTCTCTATTTATTCTTTTAATTCATCATCATTAGTAACAACTTCACTTTTCATTATTAGATCTTTCCATTTTCTCTTTTTTTTTTCCTTAAGTTACTATTCCATTGAGTTTCCATCATTTTGGTATTAGAGAGTCGATTTGCTTGGTCTTTAGAGAATGTCGAAAATGAGGATAGAATCTTAGGTGGAAAGTATGAAGGAGAAATTATCAGGCATCGAAAACCCTATTTACATTCAATTGTGTCTGCTTTAAATTATAAACTTGATCAAGTGTTAAATGCCCCAACAAAGAGCTCTTTCTTGACAAAGAAGAGCATAGTTGAGTTAAGTGGTGCTAAGGTTATGTTAGGTTTGATTGAGACTCTAAGAAAAGAGGGTACTCATCTGATGGAAGGAACCTCTGCCCACACTACGGTATTTGATACCTATCATGGTAAGAACTTAGAGATGCCAACCTATGAATCCAACATCTTTGGTCTACTTTGTAGAGCATTATTTCTTTGTGAACTGCCTGACTGAAGCAAAAGAAGCATCTTCAAGAGGCGGTATTGGCCTAGTTATAATGGGGGAAAACTAGTAGTATGATTTGGGAGGAGCTCAAAAAACAACTTCTATGGCAAATTTTGCCAAAACAAACAATAACAAAGCCTTCTATTATTGTGAAAAACTTCTTTCATGGTTAAATATCAGCAAGATTTGGAATCATTGATAATTATACCGAAGCATTTGGATGACGATACACTAGTAGCCATTTTTATCAATAGGGTTGAAAAGAAAGCAAAGGGATAATTGTTGAAGATGAATTACAATGGACTAATATAAGTGATGGAAGTTGTTGAAAGGATTGAAGAAGGAAACCAAGTCCTCAAACAAGTCCAAGGTTCTAATTCCACCAAAAATTCTAAGAAAACTTACTCGCATACTACTACTTATAATTGCAACAAATATACTACTTGGAACTCAATCACTGGAGCCTAAAACAATACTAAATCCATAACCCAAAACCTAAAAACAACGAAACTCGATCTAAACTCCACCTAAACATACTTCTGACGTATGATAGTAGTTGAGATACAAGTAAAAAGGTGAAAGAGCTCTATTTTAAACGCAATAAAAATATCACATTGGGCATCAATGTAAAGGAAGAGAATTAAACATGTTGGCTATCTTAGATGATGAAGGAGAAGGGGAGATGTCCAAGGAAGATGAGGTTGGGGGTTTTGAAGCTCTAGTCTAAATTTGTGAAATATAACTATCTCTAAACTCTATTATTGATCTGACTTTTCCTATCAATGAAACTCAAAAGGGAAATAAGGGGATAAGAGGTGTAGTCTTAATCGAATACAGAGCTATACATAATTTTATGAGAGAAGAACTGGTATAAAAAACTCCATATTTTGTTTACAAAATGGCCAGTTATGGGGTAATGATGGGCACTAGAATTTTAGTTCCCCATAAGATCATTTACTAGGGGATAATATTGAAAATGCAAGAGTTCACTATTGTCAAAGATTTCTTAGCTTTTGATAATAATAACTCCTACATGATTCTCGAATTCAAATGGTTGTTCGCAGTGCATCATATTGATTTTAATTGGCGCACACTAACATTGAGGATCTCTATGGACGACAAAATCATGGAATTACAAGAGGACCCAAAGTTGAACATGTTAGTAGTTTCCCTTAAAACTATAGTGAAGACAAGTCAAAAGGAGCAATAAGGGTGCTAATAGAGCTTAGATGTATGATATTTTAGGAAGGGGAACTTGCAACACAAATTCCAACTGAGATACAAGGTCTTGTATAGTGTACTTCATTTTTTCTCAAAAATTATTTTTTTGTCTTATCCTAATATTTCTATATCATCTTAAATAATCTCCATCAGAGGTTAAATGAAAATTTTACACTCGATTTAAAAAGTATTATCCAAATTATCTAAACAAATTCCTAGATTGTGTTATTCACATTTCCTCGAGAACCTCAAAAGATCATAACTTTAGATCTCTTCTTAAGCTTTTTATAGCATCTTAAATCATCTCCATCGAAGATCGAATGTGAAAATTAGGAATAATTTAATAAAATTATTCCAAATTGTCATATTTATTTTCCCTAAGAAAGATAAGGGATCTCAGACCATGGTCTTCACTTTTTCTAAAAGAAATCAAAAACATAAAAGGTTCACATCTCTTCCTATTCTTTCTATAACATCTTGAATCATTTACGTCAAAGGTTGGATGAGAAAGTTATACCCAATCTAAGAATCATTGTCTATAATTGACAAATTTGTTAAATGCAAAATTAAAACAATTAAATGAAAGTTATAAAATCTATTTACTTTCTTTCTCATGTTCTTTTTCATCACCATACATACATTTCACAATTAAGATATCCGTTCTTTTTTTTCTCTTCGATATCAGATGTCAATATCTTAAACCAAGTCTAAAATGTGTGGTTATAAGGAAAAAAGTAAGAAGCTTGATGCCCTTAATACCATTCACCTACTGGAAAGAAATTTAAACTAAGTGAATTTAGAAAACCTCTGATAACAAAGAATATCACCTCTAATAACAAAAATATCATCTAATTTGTAAGTTGATTCTATTTTAATGGATTTAATGCACTTAACTATCAAGAGAATTATGGATGTATGAGAGCAAATGTAAGAGGAATTGCCTAAGAATTAGCAGGGATATCATCGTCAAATCTCATTTTTGGTTATGAGGATTTAGGATTTCAACCCTAATTTCCCAAATTTTGAGATTTTATATTATTGGATTTCATTTAAGTTGAAATGCGGTGGAATTTTTGTATACGTTTATAGTATTTGCAATATTAACTAATAGCATATATAATATTGAGTGAATTTTTTTAGTACAAAGGTTGTGTTTTCTAAGAAGTGTGGTATTATTTTTGTATAAGATTGTAGTTTCTGTAATATTTTAGTAGTATTTATAGTATTAGGTACAAGTATTTTTTGTATAAAATTGATGGTCTTTTTGTTTATATTATCAATATTTTAAAAAAATAATGGTATTATTTATATAGGGTGGTGGTATATTTTATATAGGATTGTAGAATTTTCAATATGAACAGGTAGTACTTACAGTATTGACTAAAGGTATTGTTTTTTATAAATGTAGTATTTTTATATAGAGTAGTGATATCTTTTATAAAGAGTGGTGATATATTTTATATGAGGTAGAGATATTTTAGAGATGTTAATAGGTCGGTTAGGCTCGGGCTGGTCGTAGCCCAGCCCAACCCACCATATTTTTTTAAGAAAACGTCGTTTTTGACAAAATGGACGGGCTACGTGTTGGGCCAGGACGCTTCCTTCTCTTTGCCTGAAACTCTTCTTACACTTTCCTTCTCTCATCTATCTACTCCTTTTTTGTCCCTCTTTCTTTCCTTCTTTCTCTCATTTACAAATCTCATTTTGCTTATTCCAACCACTCTAGTCCCCTACCTTTTTAAGGGCATTTTAGTCCTTGTCTTATAGCTTTACCCTCTTGCCTTATTCTTTTTCCTACTTTAGTAGCTTTTCAAACAAATCATCCTTTTTGGCTAGCCTTTTCTATTTTGAGATAATGTCAAGCTCTGGTGCAATGCCTATTATTGAGGTTAATTCAGTTTTGACATTTCTACCCCTTCCTTCATCTTGTCCATCTTCCTCCACTAAGCTAAGAAAAGAAGCACAAAGGTCAACAACAAGCCCCAGGAAGACTCTACCCCATGTCCAACACAGATGAATTAGAGAAAAGTAGTAAGGGATTCTTCAGAAAATTACCTACAATAATGTCCTCCCTGCAACAAAAAAATGAATAAAATCATAGCACCTCATATTGAAGTTATAAAAGAAGGGGCAAAAGCTTGGAATACTATAATTTTTGGCTTTTTCGTATACCACAAACCTCCTTCCCAAGTAATCAATAAATGAGCACACACAACATGGGAAGGTAAAAGGTCGCAAGAAGATATAATCTTAGAGGAAATCAAATCTTATTCGAATTCCAAAGTGCTAAAGAAGCAAGGAATATAGTTGATTCAGTTTCATGACACATAATCAACCTGTGACTCTTCCTTTAAGTATAGAAGCTTGGTATCAAGTTAGATAGGGTCGCGTATGAAAAATACACCACTATGGGCGAATATATATAATATTCCTTTAGAGTATTAGACTACCAAAGGCTAAGATCACTAGTAAGTTAGATAGGAAAGCCCCTATGTATGGATGAAATAACAATAAAAAGGAGACATATTGGTTTTGCCCACATTTGCATTAGAGTGACAATAGATTAAGAGCTTACTGAAGCTATGCTAAACTTAAGACTCAGTGAAAAGGGGAAACTTGTTAAAGATAAAGTGTATATTTCATATAGCTAGAGACCCACCCTTAAGCATCAAGGTAAGCTTTGGAAGTTGATTGGTAGACTCTTTAATAGAGGGGATTATGAAGAGTTAATAATCCAAGAAAACTTTACTAAGGAGGGGCCTGAACTATCCAAAACATTTGTTAATTCCCCTTCTAAACAAAACCAAGAAGAGGATAAAATGATACCAACTTATGAAAATCAAAAGAAGTCTGCGAAAACAACCAACCCACCAATTCTCTCCTCAGAGGTGTACTTACTGACTATATAATAGGGAAGATCCAGGAAAGGATGAGGTAGAAAATGTTTCCATTTCTCCAGCACTGTCCTCAAACATTTCCTTAGTAGAATAACACCAAAAAGAAAGCAAGGAAGACTTTGAAAGCACCAACATGGAGTAAGACATAAGGGAATTTTAATCAAGTAGAAGGAGGAAAATAGGAAGAAAAAGTAAGGGTAAGGGCCCTACCACCTTAGCTTCTCCTTAATGTCCATTATAGCATGGAATACTAGAGGCATAAATTGCCCTAATAAGCTAGTGGTAGTTAGAGAATTTTCCAAGGAAAATAAACCTATTTTGTTAGGATTACTAGAAATTAAATTGAAGTAGGAAAATTTAGATCAGTTAAGTATTTTGGGTAACTTTTGGACTCTTTTTTCTAACCACCAAAACCACCAACTTGGTCACTTTATTGTAGTTTATGACCCTGAAAAAAATGATCTAAGTATAAAGGAAAAAATGATATGATGCTTCAACAGGCAAGCGGTCAAAGCCCCAAGCTCCTTGATCCTCTCGAAGCACTCCCTGCTTGAATTGAATATTGTTGAGACTTTAGACTATCCAGACATAAAGATTCACTTAGCTGATTCAAATGACCAGATAATGCATCTTGAGGTGACAACATTCCAGTGTAATAATAGTATATATGTAACCATCGTGTATACCTCAAATTTTATTTTCCAAAGGAAAATATTATGGGAGAAACTTAGTAGCATACACAATACTATGCAAAGACTATGGTTGATAATAAGTAATTTTAATAATATGCTTCAAAGGGATGAGATAGAGGGTAAAACTGATTAAATATTGTATAACTCAAACTTTAAGGATTGTGTACAACGCTTAGGTATAGCAGACCTAATGATGGAAGGATGATTTTATACTTAGAGTAATAAAACAAATCAAAGAACGTTGCTCAAGAAAAAATTGGACCAAGCAGTAATAAATAAAGACTAGATGGGTGAATTTCCTTCTAGCACATTGTCTTTGAAGCCCTAGGAATTTCATACTACAGCCTAGTAATAATCTAGCTATTGGATAACATCAATATCAAGAAGTTTTCTTTCAAATTCAACAACTTCCTAATGGATGAAAAGGGCTTTACTAAAGCAACAATCAAGTGTGTGCAGGAGGAGATTAGAGGACTAAAATGTTTATATGTGCAAATAAACTGACTCTTCTCAAGAAAGAAATGAAGAATCTTAATGAAATCAAACAAAACCATTCTATGGGGAACATTGAAGATGCTAAGACAAGAATGATCCAAGCCTAAACCCTTTTAAACTAACTCCCTTATGATCCTTTTCTAAAAGAAGTTGAGGAGGTGGCATAAGGAGATATTAGATCTTGAGAGATTTAAAGTTCTATATTGAGACAAAGGGCTCGTATTAACTAGTATCAAAATGGTGATAAGAATACTTTTTTTTATAGATATGTCAAGAATAGGACAACAACAAACATAATTTCCTCCCTTACCAAAGTTGATATTACTAAGATAACTATGCAACACGATATCAAGGAAGAAGCCTTTAATTAGTTTAGTAGACTAGTTGGGACACAAACTTATAGTAGATCCTCCCTCCATATTTTTAGGCCTTTTATAATTAAAACTATTAGTGAAGAGATGAAAAGCTCCCTATGTTATTCAATATCTACTTAGGAGATTAAAAAGATCATCTTTGAATCAGATCTACACAAGGCCCCTAGCCTAGATGGTTTCAATGGGTTTTTCTTTCACAAAGCTCGACTAATCATTAAACGTATGGTAATTGCTGCAATTCAGAATTTCTTCACCAATGGAAGGATGCCTAAAGAATTCAATAAAAACTCACCTTTATTTGGCTCCTAAGAAGTAAAATCTGAGCTTTTTAACTCATTATAGGCCAATATCTTATTATAACGTCATCTACAAAGCTATTTCTAAGATACTGACCAATAGATTGAAACAAGCCCTTCACTTTCTTATCAAAGACTCACAAGAGGCTTTCCTAAAGGTAAGTTATAAGAGATAACATATTGTTAGCACAGGAACTATGTAAGGACTATGCAAGGAAAAGAGCACCTAAAAATTGTGCTTGGAAAATAGATTTCAATAAGGCATTTGACACCATACGCTAGTATTGCATCATATAGCTAGTTACTCCAATTTTTTAAGTTTCCAGATCAATAATGCACCTATATCAAGGAGTACATAACCACCACTTTTTTCAGTATCCTATTTAATAAAAAAAAACATGCTAAACTTCTTAAGGGTAACAAAGGATTGAGGTTGGGGGATTCCTTTTCCCCATATCTCTTTATCTTCTATATGGAAGCTTTCTCAAGATTATTAAGCTTCAACATCTCCATAAGTCCATGTTTTGAATTTCATAGTAAATGTAAGGAAATATGACGTACTAACTTATTTTTTGTTGATGATCTCCTAGTTTTTTACATGGCTAATTAGAGGTCCATTTACACCATCGTCTTTTACTCGAAGATTTTCAAAAAGCTCTCAGGCCTTGAGGTGAACCATAGAAAAAAAAGCCATCTAATTCTTTCATTAAGTTAATGGGAGAAGTTGACTGGCTTTCAAATGTATCAAGCTTCCAAGTTATACAACCTTCATTCACTTATTTGGGATTGCCAGTCTCTATAAGAAGACTAACGTACAAGGAGTGCCTCTTTTTGGTAGAGAAGTGCAAAAAAGGCTTATCCACTAGACCAATAAAGACTTATCTTATGCAAGAAAATTCCTATTGATAAAAGTTATCCTAAACCCCCTTCACATATATTCGACAACCCACATAGCACTCACAAAATGGGTTGTCGAAACACTTGAAAGAACTATGAGGGCTTTCCTTTAGAGAGGAAGAAAGTAAAGAAAGGCAATGGACATGATAAAATAGGATAAATTTTGTAAGCCTATAGATGAGGGTGAGTTGGGTATCACCAAAATAAGCCTAAAAAATAAGGGTCTAGGCTAAAACTCAGGACAGTTTCAATAGTAGGAGGAAAGCTTATTAATAGAAATTAGATAATGAAGTTGGGAGCTACTTACTTTTAGAGGTCTTAGTAGCTGAGAAATCCTAGCTTCCATGAAGCGTCCTTTACTCCTAAACCATTGAGCATCCCTTGATTGGAGATTCATATGCAAAACTAGTAATTGCACTAAAAGTAAACAACCACCCTCTTAATTGCCATATCGGCCCCTTTCAAGCACTTTAATGAAGTAAATTGTAAGAAGGATTGTTGGGTTTTGCCCCAAAAATTAACACCTCTCGAGAAAATAGTAATATATAGGACAACTCTCCTCCCTGTAATATGTGAGTTTATTTTAGTTTAAATATATTTTTACTCATTGCGGATCAATGGTAGTGGTGTAGGTTTGTTGCAAATCCTTCAATCTATATACTATAGATTATAAAGTGCCATTCATTACATTAAATTGATGAAACTTTTTATTTTCTAAAAAACTTTGCTGATGTGAACTATGATACTAGTTACATTCATTTTCTTTAGAGAACTTGTAGAATTATAATAAGTAAATTATTTAATAAATTAAAATTTTACATTTGTTTCTCACATTCATCAATGAATGATCAATTAATTTTATTCTTATTTTAAATTATTTATTTATATAATTAAAAATATAGCTATTTATTTATTAAAGACATGTAAGTTAACATAAATGGACCTAGCTTATGTGGCGATCTACATTAAGGAAGCTAACGGTAAGGATTAAAGGAGTTAAGTGTTAACCCCTAAATTATTTTTCTGATTTGAAAAGTTTAACGTTTAGAGAATAAATATAAAAAATGCAAGCTAATGTCTAAGCAAGTAGCAGTAGAATTTTCAAGTCGGAGTATTTTGTCGAACATGTTATTCCCAAGCATTCCGATCACATCTTGTATAGTATAGGAGTTATTTAATGGACAGCGGAGATTGTAGAAAAACAATGAGTCCAATTGGTGCCACATATAATCCAAGAACCAAACTCTGAATTCTCCTCAATGACGTGAGCCAAAATAATGAGGAGATTTAGGGTATATCCCTATTTTAATCTTCTTCCCTAAATTTGTTATTTTAATAAAAACGGTGTTGGAAGATATTGTATGATGTAAAAATTAATGTTACCTAATAAGGAGATATACAATAAACAGATTTTAAATATGATTTAGGGTGCCTTGGCTGTTTCAACTGACACCAGTGAAGCCTGAAATTCCTCCAAGTGGCAACTTCTCACGAACTCCTCAATCTTCTTCCAATATGGCTTGTCCCTTATCCCAACTGTGCAGATGGAAACAGTCAAATGAATCCATGCAGTGCAGATGGTCTAATTAATAATTTCTTTTGAGAGGAAAAAACAATGAGGACAGCACCATCCCAAGCCCTAACAAAAACTTGACTTGATATTAGCAATGAACAATAGAAACTAACTCATTCAGAGAACGAAGAGACTATGGATGTTGCTCTTCCTCTTGTCATAATCCACTCAGGGCTTTTGCCATCTGGGTCTTTGTTGGAATCTCTCATTCATATTTCCAATGAAGTTTCCGCAATGGAAAAGCTTCCTTTTGTGCAGTTTCGGAACATTTCAACAATGATAAGGAGGGTTAGACTTTTGTCCTCTTTATTTGAAGACATTCAAGAGACAGAAACTCCTCTTCCTCCATCTTGCATACTGTGCCTCACCGAGCTCTTTGCTGTGATCAGAAGAGTCAAGTTTTTGATTCAAGGATGCAAAGATGGAAGCTGTTTATGGGGTCTGACACAGACAGAAATCGTGTCAAACCAATTCTGCGCGTTAGTGAAGGAGATGGGCAGAGCACTTGATATTCTACCTCTAAGTTTGCTCAACTTAACTGCAGATACGAGAGAGCAAGTTGAACTGCTTCGCAAACAAGCGAAGAGGGTAAATTTGTTTATTGACCCTCGAGAGCTTCGAAGAAGAGAAGAGCTTCTGCAACTAATGTCTCACAACAATGAGAAGAAGAACAGGAGCAAGGGCTTCATTGATTTCATCAAAGTCAAAGAAGTTTTGAGCAGCATTGGTTTGAGCAGTCAAATAGATTACGATGAAGAAGTTTCGAAGCTACAGTTGGAAGCGCAAGAGCAGGCTGGCAAAGGAGGACTAATTGTGATTTCCAATATAAACAATCTCATATCTCTCGTTACCTACTCCAAGTCAACGATTTTCGGTGATGAAGAAACTGAGAAAAACAAACAAGGCCTGAAGCAGGAGTCTGTATCTGCGTCTGTGAGTCGAAATCAAGACATTTCATCTTCTTCTCAATCACTACTTCCAAGCATTCCTGATGAGTTTCGCTGCCCGATTTCTCTCGACTTAATGAGAGACCCGGTAATAGTAGCCTCTGGGCACACTTACGATCGAAACTCGATTGCACAATGGATCAACTCAGGCCATCACACTTGTCCTAAGAGCGGACAAAAACTAATCCACATGGCCTTGATACCAAATTATGCCCTTAAGAGCCTAGTGAATCAATGGTGTGAAGAGAATAAAATCCCTTTATTGGAACACTCACCTTCTTCAAGCACTAGCACGAGTAAATCAAATGAAAAGGCAGTAGATCACATCTCTGCCACGAAAGACGCCACAGACGTTGTTAAGATGACAGCTGAATTTTTGGTGGGCAAGCTTGCAATGGGGTCCCCAGAAATTCAGAGACAGGCAGCTTATGAGCTGAGGCTATTAGCAAAAACTGGTATGGGCAATCGTAGGATAATCGCTGAGGCAGGAGCTATACCTTTTCTGGTAACATTACTGTGTTCTAATGACGCAAGTATGCAAGAAAATGCTGTCACTGCCTTGCTTAACCTTTCCATTTTAGAGAACAACAAAGTGTTAATAATGGCAGCAGGAGCCATCGACAGAATAATAACAGTTCTGGAATCAGGTAAAACCATGGAAGCCAGAGAAAATGCAGCTGCTGCAATCTTTAGCATGTCCATGATAAAGGAATGCAAGGTCAGCATTGGATGTCATCCCAGAGCAATCCCAGCTTTGGTTTTGCTTCTCAGAGAAGGCACGACTCTGGGAAAAAGAGACGCTGCAAGTGCACTGTTTAATCTAGCGGTCCACAATGCTAACAAGGCTCATATTGTGCTAGCTGGAGCAGTCCCTCTGCTCATCCAACTGTTAATGGATGACAAGGCAGGCATTACAGACGATTCCCTGGCAGTTTTGGCTATGCTTTTGGGTTGCTCTGAAGGGCTAGAGGAGATCAGGGAAAGTAGGATTTTGGTGCCACTTCTCGTTGATCTTTTAAGATTCGGATCTGCCAAAGGGAAAGAGAACTCAATAACCCTTCTGTTGGGGCTGTGTAGAGATGGAGGAGAGGAGGTTACGAAGCGTTTGCTTTTGAATCCTCGTAGCATTCCTTCTCTTCAAAGCTTGTCAACTGATGGGTCTTTGAAAACCAGAAGAAAAGCTGATGCATTGCTCAGACTACTTAATAGGTGTTGCTCTCAATCGCACAATCCTGTTGGATGAAAAAGATCTGCCGGGCGAAGTGTAGATCTGTGGAGTTTATACAAATCATACCGTGGTATATTTTTTTTAATATAAGTTTTACAGTTATATTTAAGAAGTCTGCATAAGAACCTACTTTGCCCATTCTTGAATTTTTTTTTTTTTTAATTCAACCGCTTCAACTTATTATGAGCACCTGAAAACAAATAATCACCTCACCCCCCTTTCTCCCAAACTTCTGTATCAGATGAAAATCCCCTAACCTTACACTGTTTCTGCATTTGTGTTAATAAAATGGGCATGGAAAGATAATATGAAACCTTCCATTGCATTGCATTGCATTGGAGTTATATATACAGCAGCTTCAGCAAAGGGGCAAAAGCTTTAAAGAACTAGACGGACAGTACAGGTGATATAAAGCTAATACAACATATTACTATACTGGATTTGAGGGCTTAACTTATGTTAAACCAATCAACAACTATGAAAAAGTTGAGCTCTTTAGGCCTCTGTGAACTATTTTATCATTCACATATGGCGCGGTCTAAGGATGATTCTACTTCACAGCTCCACTAGTTCCAACACAATGTGTGTCCCTTTGATCTTGTAGTTCCAGTACCAGCTTCCACTATCCATCATAATGGGTTCTATGTGATTGAGCTGGACCTTGACACCTGCAGCACACCAGAATCATTAACCATGAATACAAATTACTTTCATCGAGAAGGATTTCCATATTATCCTGTCCGATTAAAATACAAATTACTTTCATCGAGAAGGATTTCCATATTATCCTGTCCGATTATACTGCTAAAATCTGGAGTTATGAATTAAAAAAGAAAAAGCAGTTTAGGCATGAACGTGCATACGGAATTTGTACATTGATTTTATGGTTCTATAAGTGTAATATTCAGTCAACACCATGACTTCTGCGAGACATTGAATAATTATTCCCACAAGATATGTGCATATACAGTAGCAACCTGATTCCCCTGATGTGATCTTCATTTTGTATCCGTCTGGAACTTCAAAATTATGATTTCCCTGCCCAAACAGAAAGAGAAACAACCAAATGACTCTTCTGACATGATACCTAAGCTAAAAGTAAATTTTGGACGATTTAGAAGATAAGGAGTCCATAAATTAGCACAACTGAATCCTGAAAGCATCATTTCAATTAAGTTATGCCCCAACATCCTAGTTCCATCTTACCCACCACTGATGCGTGGATGCTAAATTTTGCGTTCATGGTTTCACATAAATTTGAGCAAATAGTAACTAATAAATTAATTTTCACATTGAATTAAATGCAAGACATTTTGTGGAGTTCCTAACAATTTTGCATGCTCAAATTCATGGTGCTCAAGTAATTTGCTTTATATTATACTCAAACAGCAGGCAACATATAGAATGGATACAATGGCTTCACATATTAATCAAACCTCTATTGTGACATTCTCGGCCTCAAATTCAGCATTTCCATTAAGTATAATTTTAAGTGCCTCAAATCTTTGCACATCATGCTTCCAGTATCTATTCTCTCCACAACTCCATTCAATCCCTTCATTCAGAACTCTGACATTTTGCAGTTTACATCTACCACACCTGATCAGGAATGAAAGACTTTGGTAACCCTGCAAGTACTTATCATAATTCAAGAAAAGACAAAGCAAGACTTTACCTCTGCCCATAACGTAATATGGGTTCACCATTAGAACCATTCCTGGTTGCACCCATAACATTTTCAGCAACAACAATCAAGCTACCCTCCAGCTGGATCAGAATTTTCAGTTAGCATAGTGAAAGTAGCTTTCATGCTCAAAGGTAAACGGTCATATACCTGAACATTCCGCCACAAGAATTCGGCTACCTCAATCTGTAACTCAGACCTCTTGGATATTGATCCTCCACTAAACTGAGAAAATAGAAAACACAATGAGGAATACAGATTTCTAAAGGCACAGAAGAGAATTGAATTCAGTTACAATAAATGCATGGAATTTTGCTTTGAAGTAATGGAACACCAGTTGATCAAAAGCTTGCAAAATAACATGCTTCGTATAATTATTTAGTGCATGAATCAAATATTATATGGAGCTCTATATGGTGCTGTTAGAAACTCTAGCTTAGTATGCTAGAGATCAGTATATTATTGAGTATAATCAGTGATAAACACTGTTATTACAAGTGAATCCGAAGACCACTTCCTATACCAGAGCAGGAATTTGCTCCTCAAAGAGAATATTAACTCTCTCTTTCTAATTTCTCAACCAAAAAAAAAAACTGTGTCTAAAATGTCACTTCTTACTAATTTCTTGCTGAATGTTTTTCTCTCTCTTGCCTCCCCCTCTTAGCTACCCCTACGTACATTCTGTTATTTTCCTTGTACCATTCAGCACCCCCATAATCCTAACTAACTCTGACATCATTCCCCCCTTAGCCCCCCTTCTCTTTTTCCTTGAGTACACTCTCCATATCCTAGGCTTGTTGCTATTGTCATTAGGCCTTAACATTGCCCCCTTCTCGAACAGCAGCCTTGTCCCCAAGGCTGAAATGAGGAAATTGGCTCTGAAGGACAAATTCATCTTCCCATGTAGCGTTCTCCAGTGGGCCCTTCCACTGAACCAACCACTGCCGAGTTAAGTGACCTTCCTTTGTAATAACTTTGTTGGCTAGTCCAGATTCTGATTCCACCACATCTTCTACTTCGACCTCCATACCTTCAGGCAAGTTTTCTTCAACTGTATAGTGTCCCACAGCTTTTTTTAATTGAGACACATGAAAAACGGAATGGATCCTAGAGCGTAGTGGAAGTTTAAGTTTGTAGGCAACAGCAATGTGTTTTTCCAGGATTTGGAAAGGACCAAAGTATCTAGCAGCTAGTTTCTGATTAACTCGCCGGGCCACAGTAAGTTGTTTGTGGGGACGGAGCTTGAGAAATACCCATTCGCCCACCGTGAAGGATAATGAAGTCCTCTTCCTATCTGCAAATTTCTTCATCTGATCCTGAGCTCTTTGAAGATTGTGTTTCAGCTGAAGTAAAGCCTCATCCCTAGCAATCAACTCCCGTGCCACAGCCTCTACCTTGGTTTCACCTTGCAAATATCGAACTATGGTGGGAGGTTTTCTGCCATAAACTAGTTCAAACGGAGTGGAACCTGTGTATACATGAAAGGTAGTGTTGTAACATAGTTCAGCCTAAGAAATCCAATGGGACCAATGTTTGGGCTGTTCAGAAGCAAAACACCGCAAATAATTTTCTAAAAATTGATTGAGAACTTCGGTTTGTCCATCCATCTCCGGATGATAGGATGAGCTCATTTTAAGCATAGTTCCTTGGAGTCGAAATAATTCCTTCCAGAAATAACTCACAAACAAAGGATCACGATCACTTATGATTAATGATGGGACTCCATGTAAACGGACTACCTCTTTAACAAATACTTCAGCCACACTTTTGGCAGTATACGAATGCTTCAAGAGAATAAAGTGGCAATATTTTGATAATCTATCCACCACAACCAAGATTGCTTCATATCTCTTAGATTTTGGAAGTCCCGTGATGAAATCCATGGATATATCTTCCCAAATCTGATTTGGAATCGGTAAGGGATGTAACAGACCCCCTAGAGAAGTTGACGCATATTTTTGTCTCTGACATGTATCACAAGACTTAACATAGTCTTGAATAGCCTTCTTCATGCCAATCCAATAAAGATTGTGAGCAATTCGTCTATAGGTGCGAAGAAAACCCAAATGCCCTCCTATAGGTGACGAGTGAAACTCCTTTAAAAGGGCAGGAATGAAAGTGGATTGGGCTGAAATTACTAACCTCCCCTTGTGTAAGAGAACTCCTTGGTGCCAAAGAAACCCTTTCTTTGCAGCTGGATTTTGCTGCAATTCTTTTATAATTCCACTGAGCACAGGATCCTTTTCCACCTCTTGTTGAAGAACTTGACTATCAGCCCACAATGGGTATGAGGTAATGCTCCCCAAATCAGCCTCTTCACAAATTCTTGACAGAGCATCAGCAGCTTTATTTTCGGAGCCCGGCTTATAAATTACCTCAAAATGATACCTAAGTAACTTAGCCATCCAACATTGTTGGTCCGTAGTGGAAACTCTTTGCTAAAGCAAGTAACGGAGACTTTTTTGATCCGAATAAACAACAAAGGGTCGGCCCAACAAGCAATGACGCCAATGGTGTACTGCTAAAACCCATGCCATCAATTCCTTCTCATAAGCAGATTGGACAGATTACCCTCAGGTAAAGCCTTGCTGAAGTAGGCAATAGGTCTTCTGTTTTGCATCAATACTACACCAACCCCCCTTCCCCGAAGCATCGCACTCCACCTTAAAAGTCTGACAAAAGTTTGGGAGAGCTAATACTGGGGATGTAGTTAGGGCCCTCTTCAAGGTGTCAAATGACTCCAATGGTGTTGAGTTCCAATGAAACCCATCTTTCTTTGTTAATTTAGTAAGAGGCTTGGCTATTTTTCCATAGTTCATAATGAACTTGCGGTAGTATCCTGTCGACCCGAGAAATCCCCTCACCCTCCTTCACATTATGAGGCACAGGCCAATTTACCACACAAGACACCTTGACTGGATCAACTGCTACTCCTTGTGCAGAGAGTACATGACCCAGATAAGCTACGGTTCGTCTTCCAAAACTGCACTTTGCTAATTAACTACAAAGTGATTAGCTTGTAAAACCTCCAAAACATTCACCAAGTGCAAAAGATGAGTATTCCAATCAGCACTGTAGATGAGAATGTCGTCAAAAAAAACCAACAAAAACCTCCTAAGGAAAGGTCTAAAGATATCATTCATAACTGACTGAAATGTGGTTGGAGCATTGGTCAGCCCGAATGGCATCAGGAGGAACTCGTAATGCCCATCATGTGTGTGGAAGGTCGTTTTGTGAATATCCTCCCTATTGACCCTAATTTGATGATAACCCGATTTGAGGTCTAACTTAGAAAAGAATCCCGCACCATTCAACTCATCTAACAATTCATCCACCACCGGAATAGGGCACTTGTCCGGTATGGTGACCCGATTGAGTGCTTTATAGTCTACATACATTCTCCATGAAGCATCTTTCTTCTCAACCAAGATCACCGGGCTGGAATAGGCGCTAGAGCTAGGACGGATGATTCCCATTTACAACATTTGATGCACTTGCCTTTCAATCTCATCCTTGTGATGATGAGGATATTTGTAGGGTCTCACACTAATAGGACCTTGCCCCGGCTGCAACACAATAGCATGTGAGTAGTTCCTCTCCGGAGGCAGCCCTTGCACCTCTAAAAATACCCCCAGAAACTTATCCAACACTCGATTCAGCTCCTTATTCTCACTGCTGGTAAGTTGCACCTGTTGTTCTTCCATTATTGGTACCCCATCAACCGAAGAGAATTCACCTCTTAAGATAGCAAGGAGACCATGTAAGCTCACTGAATCTTCAAGATACACACTGTCTCTCCGTGGTGGTGAATGAAGTCTTGCATTCCCATGTAATTGAACACTTTGCCCTTCATGTCAGAATTGCATGGTTATCTCCTTCCAATCCACCATAACCTTTCCTAGAGTTTGTAGCCAAGCAACCCCTAGGATCACATCCATTCCCCCTAAATCTAAGACATAA